>ML777817.1:1052569-1081465 GCA_009831015.1 Picea engelmannii
ACGATTTATGTTTTTATTGAGTCACTGTCACAACAATCGAAGACAAACCAATATGCAAGGACAACAGGTATAAAAACGCAGTTTATTTCTATGAGTTTCTCACATTCATACTTATTTCTGTTTTGCATGATATATTCCTCACAAAACTCACAATTTTTATATAGGAATTTGTACTAAGTTTTGCAGGAACAAGGACACTCGCACTTTGCTGCTGAAGTGATTTTCAAGAATCACAAAATTCTTCAAAGAACACATGCTTTGATAGACATCTTGAAGGAGCTATTACACATAAACTTTTTTCACATCTTGATGTTTGTTGTTACACAACGACCATGCTGATACACTATTATTTCCGCATTTTGTCAAATTTCATGCTGTGACACTATCCCATTTTTCCTTCAAAGTTGATTAATCATCCTAGTGTTGAAGCCCATATTCCATTGACTTCTCCTTCATGATTTCACACGCCTATTTTTTTGAGTTGCATACATCATTTCCTTTATCTTTTTCAGTTCATTTTTTCCTTTCCAGTTTTTCATCTAAATAAAACAAACTCCCTTTCCATAATTACATTGCCTTGATTTCCATGATCTTTCCATCTATAGTCCTACCAATCTTTTTACCAACTCATGTTAACTGATGTGGGATTCCTTAAGGCCCACCTTTCAACAGTCTTGCCCCATCGACCTCGACACCTTATCTGGGATATAGACTAGAGTTCATTTTTAGTACCTTGAGGCTCGCATGCCTTAATGGCAAGTTCTCTTGCTAGCAATCATAGGAATACATCAATGTCCCTTGATTGTTAGATCTTACAAGTGGCTCAACATCAACACATCTATTTTCACTTCGCAATATGTACTTGGGTACCTTGACACTCATTGATATCACTGGTGATTTTGTCTCGCATTGGTTAACGACATTCATTAATGGCCAGTAATCCAATGATTTCTCTTCATGCTCGACACTAACACATTCATTCGCATGATCAGAATTGTACCATCGGTTTGTAGTAGGTGAAGACTATACACTTTTCATGATCCCCTCAGTAGTTGCAGCAGTTTGATTTTAGATCTATGAGAGTACCATAGTTCCATATTCTCTCCCTTCCACATTTCTCATGATTCAACAGTAGCAGTTCAGATTCCTTCACTTCCCATGATCTAGTTACAACAACAACAACATTAGCAGATCCATTTTCATGATCTTGCAACAGTGACATCTTCCATGCTCCAGCACCAGCCATATTCTTATTGCATTGTTCATCATCATTATTGGGTAAGTGGAGGTATGTTCTTTTCTAATCTTTAATCATGTAATTATTTGTTTGCTAGTAATGAATAACTTTGGAAAATTCCCTCACCATGCTCTATTTCCTTTTTCACTTTCAAAACCTATGACAAATTGCATAAAGATATGAAACCAATTCAGTTGGGGGGGAGGGGACCTATATTCACTACATATTCATTACCATTATTCCATTTTACCATCTCATCATTCCATTTATGATTCACTAAAATTTCTTTTTCAAAGACACTTTGTTGCATTTCGATTGATATACATATTGGCATGATTCATAAAGATAAAGAAAAGGCTTTCTTATACACAGTGATGCTTTCTTATGCACATTGATAGCTTATTATTTCCAGTGAGTATATGGCTAAATTATTGCTGCAAGAAAATAAATAAGTGAAATGAATGTTGTTAACACAAGAACCAACATCTTTTGTATTCAAGGTTGTCACACAAGAACCAACCATAAGACAATTTCACATGTTGTTACACATATTTTACATGCTTCTACTCCTGTATTTTACATCCTGTAAATATTCCTTGTTAAAAGGACATCATCAATCAAAGCCATAGTTTGAATGCCAAAATTTCTTTAAAAGATCCATGCATGGTTGCATGAGGAAATGCAACAAGTTGAGTTCGGGGGCATGTTGGGCCTCAGAAATGTCACATTTATATCCTCTTTTTCCTTCACTATTCCTTACATTTCATCATCCCATTAACCTTCCATCATACCATTTCCATAATGATACTTGGGTTTCTTCTTATTATTTTCCATTGTATTCATTTTAGTATTATAAGTGAATTTGTGGTTAAATATTAGAAATTGACATATTTTCATTATATATCAAGATTGGATGAGTTTGATGATGAGTGCATGCATATTTGAAGATTTCAACAAAGTCAAATATTACCACCTAGCCTCAAATTCGAATCTCATCTTCAAGATTTGAAGATTTGAAGAATATTTGGGACAATCATTCAAGCATATTCAAAGGAGAAGATCATGGAAATTTTGATAGGATATCTTATCCAATATGTGAGTGGAGGATTTGAAGGAATAAGTTGAGAGAATAGTGGATCTGTAATTATGACACTCTTCAAGACTTTCATGTATATAAGAGAGTGCTCTCTCTTCATGAAGGAGTCATGTAATTCACAATGAGGAATGTTTTTCATAATTGATCATGTAATTCATAATTTAGTCTTGTAATTAGGATAAGGGGATTCTTAGCTTTGATTCTTTCATGTTTTGTCATTGATTCTTGTAATATAATTTGAGATTGGTTTATTGTGTGAGCTCACATGTGTCTTTTGTCATTCAACTCCTTACATGGTGTATTGCTTTCCTACATTAATTTCCTGCTTTCATAGTTAGTCTTTCAATGCTTTCCTAGATTAATTTCATTTCAACAATTCAGATTAGATTACTTCTACTTTAGTCCTGCATATATAGTGTGTGTGCTTCGTAAGCCTATGAACCTCAGATTGCCAAATTTTATAGTTGGGCAAGTACTACAATGGAATTAAAACGACAATATTTTTTCCTAACATCATGCTCCTTCAAATTCTTTGATTCATAACATACAACAAACCCATTTTGATTGAGGACTCCACCAAGTCATTCTTTACATGCATTTGTGCATACAATGAAGTCTTTGTTTGGTTTTGCAATCCTTAATATTGGAGCACTTGTTAATAATTTTTTCAAGTGTTGGAAACTCTTCTCACAATCCAATGTCCATTGAAACTTCACACCCTTTCTTTCCAAGAAAGTGATTGGGTGTGCAATCCTTGAGAATTATTCAATGAATCTCCTACATGATCCTGCAAGGCCCATGAATGATCTGACCTCTGTCACATTCTTTGGCGCTGACCATTCTCTAATGGCTTCTATCTTCTCAGAATCCACTACTATCCCATCCTTTGAAATGATATGTCCTAAATAATGAATTTGTTTCTGATAAAATGAGCACTTGATCAATTTGGAATACAACTAATGCTCCCTTAATACTTGCAATACCATCCTCAAATGATGATCATACTCTTCCTCTGACTTGGAATATACAAGGATGTCATCCAAAAAGACAATGACAAACTTGTCTAAATATTCCCTGAAAACACCATTCATTAAGAACATGAAAAAAGTTAGTGCATTTGACAACCCAAATGGAACCATCGTGAACTCATAATAACCATACCTTGTCCTGAACGCAGTCTTGCTGATATATTCCTCTTTAATCCTTACTTGATGATATCCTGATCTGAGATCTATTTTTGAAAATATCTTTGCATCCTTAAATTGATCAAAGAGATCATCACTCCTTGGAAAAGGATATTTATTATTCACAGTCACTTTATTCAACTGTCTAAAATCAATGCACAATCTTAATATCCCATCTTTCTTATTCACGAACAAGACTGGGGAACCCTAAGGTGACACACTTGGGTGTATATACCCTTTCTTCAAAATTTCTTCAAGTTGCATTTGCAACTCTTTCAGCTCTAGTGTACTCATTCTGTAAGGAGTCTTTGACATTGAAGCTACTCTAGGAATTAAATTTATAGAGAAATCAATATCTCTCTTTGGGGGTAGTCCTGGTATCTCCTTGAACACATCTTCAAACTCTTCTAGAACTGCATGATCTTCGAAATTTGGCACCTTATCTTTAGGTGTCTCTTCCATATGAGATGCAAATATTTGACACCCTTTTATGTAACATTTCTTCAGCTGCAATGTTGAAATTTCTTTGATGGTTACTTCCCTGGGAATTCCCTGCACTTTTCTTAGGCTCTCTTCCTCATCCAAGCAATTAAATGCCTTGTTATGACAGTCTATGATAGCATGATGTTGGTCCAACTAATCCATCCCAATTAGACAGTCATAAGAACCTAAAGGAAAGATGTTCAAATCTTCCCTGGTGTTCAGTCCACTCATTTCCATAATACATGACTCAACCATTTCATTAACTTTTCTTTTGAATGCGGTAGCCAGCTGCACCAACCAAGATTTTCCATGCTTTCTTCTTGGCAAATTCAAAATTTCCACCATCTTAGGATCTATATAACTATGAATATTGTTGGTAAATATGTAACAGACAACGAAAGTCATGAAGAATGTACAGAGGGTTGCTAGCATATTTATAGGCAATGTATACTTGTCATTGATGGCGAGTACAATTGTGGTTGTGGTGACAGCAATGAGTAGCAGCGCAGCAATAATCGGGAGGAGAAGAGTCAGTGACCGTTGGATCCCATTCAAATTTCTCGAAAGAACGAGGGCCGTCAGATCTGAATGAAGACAAGACGAGTGCACTGAAGAGGAGGACAGAGCTCAGTCGTTAGATCCAAGCGCAAGACCCGACCATCGTCGGATCAAGGATAACCTGCACGCTCTTTAAAGTACAAGGAGAAGTGGGAGTAATCGTGATGTGAAAAATCACGATCTAATCTGAGTCGTCGAGATCTAGGTTGATCTGAACCGTTGAACAAACTCCACATCGGAGTTTCACGAATCGCGACTTTGAAATGCCAAAATCACTTGACATCAAGAACCCCAAAATCGCGATATGCGATTTTGCGATTTAATCGCAGCCGTAAATTTAGAAGTGATCTGGACCGTTGATGTAACTCCATATCGTAGTTTCAGGGATCGCGACTTGAGGAGGCAAAGAACACTTGACATCAAGAATCCCGATTTTGCGATATGCGATATCACGATTCAATCGGAGACATTGAATCGAGAATCAGATCTGGACCGTTCATTTAACTTCTTGTCAGAGTTTCGGGGATCGCGATTTCAAAATGAAAAGAACACAATGCAACGAAAACCCCGATTTCGCGATATGCGATATCGCGATTCAATCGCAGCCATTGAATCGAGAATGAGATCTGGACCATTGATCACAACTTGTGTCGGAGTTTCAGAGATCGCGACATGCAGTGTCGAGACACTTGGGCACAGGAATGCTGAAACGCCGAAATCCGTTTTAAAAAGGCAAGAATAATAAAGGTCATCCAACGGTGTGGATAAGACTTGAATGAGATCTAAGGGTTACTGTTTCTTCACACACAGGTAACTCATCAGTTACGATTCTACTAAACAAGACAGATTCTTGATTGCGAATTAGTTATCATTTCAGTTGCTAAGACATGTGTCCTTGGTTTGCCTAATGGAAGGTGAAGTGAAACCGTCAAGGTTGTGTGTATAAAAGAAAATGAGACAGACTGAATGAAGTTGGTTGTTCTGGAAATAAAAGGAATGAAACAGTAAGAAAGAATATAGAAGAGGATGCGTGGTAGGAAAGGAAGCAAAGGTGCAGAGTGAAATGGAACTCAGATCAGAATAACAGAGCAAGATAAAACGCAGAGTAGAATAACAGAACGAGATGAAGAAGATAAGAATGAGAGTATGAGTTGATGTAGAGCAGACCTGCTGAACAGATAGAGAAAGAGAAGATTTGCAGAACAGTTTATGGAAGATTAGACTTACAGAACAGAGAAAGGAAGGTAAGAATTGATTTATCTGTGTAGTTGTCTGTGTATTCATTATTTTATATTTTAGGGAGGTAGGGAGGTGCTCGGGAGGATTGTTGTCCCCAGAGGTTCAAGTGGGTGCTTGAACATAGGGAGTTGTATATTCCATCTGGTTGCAGCCAGAGAAACAAGGATGGCAGGGTGGTGCTAGGGAGAACAAGTGTTCTCTGTTATACAGGTTGGAGCCTGTGTAACTGGAAGTTGGGGCTTCCATCCAGTTGGTGCTAGAACACTCAGGAAGTTGGTGCTGGAATATTCAGGGAGTTGGTGCTTCCTTCTAGTGGGTGCTAGAGAAACCAGAGAGTTGGAGCTCTCAAACAAGTTGCAGCTTGTAAAACAGAGGTAGCAGCCTCACATTGAGTTGGTGCTCAATTGTAAATGATGTACAGAACTGAAAAAGACTGCCTATCATTTCGAAGAAGAAGAGGTTTTCTCCCTTTATGGGTTTCCTCGTGAAAATCTGTCTCTGTGTGTACTTTATGTGTGATTGATGGTCTTTAATTTTACTGTCCATATGTTGTATATTGTTGATGATCACTTGAAGGAAGATTAAAAGTATTTAAAAGGTATAAAATTGTTTAATCTCATAAACAACTGATTCACTCCCCCCCTCTCAGTTGTTTTAATATTTCCAACAAATATCTCCTTAATCAATTAAAATAGCAATGGTTTGGTTGTTGATCATACCTTCCACTTCAATCATATGTGATGGATACTCTACTTGCTTGTTGTCTAGGCTGCATAGATCCTTGGTACATTTCTACCCATTTCCTCCATTGTTTCATCTTGTTGTACATTGTGAACAGTCCTCACTTTTTCACCTTTGTGAGGGAAATATCTAAACAATGATATCCTTTACAACCCCAACATTGAATAGGTGGTTTCCTTGGCCTTTGACCCCCTATCTCAATCATTCCTAGTTCTCTAAAAGTTGGTTGTCCCTGAGTATTATTTCTAAAGAATGGTGGCTTAGTTCCATTCTTCCTCTGCTCCATCCTGAATTTCTTTTTGTCTTCTCAATATTTTTGGAAAGTTGGCCTTGATTTTTTCTGATCATATAGGCATTTAGCTCACCTTATGGTCTCCTCCAATGTCTTGGGATCATCATACTGTATTTTTTCATGGATGAATGATGGCAATCCACTCAAATACCTCTGAATATTAACTGTCTCATCCTTGATGAAAGAAACATACTTCAATAGTTCTAAAAATATTATTTCATATTCATCTAGGGTCATACTCCCAAGCTTGAGTTCAAAGAACTCTTTCATTTTCTTTTCATATTATCTCTTAGTCAAGTATTTTTCTCAAAATACTTCTTGAATTCCCTCCAAGTAACACTTTTCTGTTTAATGTGTTGCACCTGCAAAAGCTGATCCCACCACATGGATGCCTTTCCCTTGAGTTTATAGATGGAAATTCTACCTTCTGCATGAGAAGAATAATTATGCAATTGAAAATACTTTCTCATGCCCAGAAACCATGTCTCTGCATATTCATCCTTCTTGTGCTCACCATCAAATGTAGGAGGTTTGATTTTCTTCATTTCTCCTTGTAGCTCATCCACCCCAGACCCCTTATGCTTCCTAATGGGGGATGGACTTAAGATGATATGTTATATCTTATGGGAATGCCTTGGGGAGTGATGGTGATGTCTTCTAACACTTTTTGTTCTTCTTTTCTCATCAGGAGGCCTGTGACTTCCTGATTTGGTTGAGCCACTCTCCTTATCCAATTTATTTTCTATTCTGTTCAAGCCATGGATTAACTTCATGTTGAAGTCATCATGTTGTTCCTTGGCTCTCATAATCCTTTCATTATCATATTTATGGATTTTTACATCCCTCTGCAAATTTTTAATGGTCTCTACCATATTCATGTTTTCATCTCTTCATTTTCCATGTCCATTGGAGTTTGTTCCTTCAATGCCCAAATGGACATCCATCCCTCTGATTTCATATTCCTGGTTGTAATTACCCTATGCCTCTTCCATTACTGTGTAATTTGTGTTGATTCTAATCTAATCTAGTTGTTTTTAACTTTGCAAAATGTGCAGCCAACAAAACTTTATCAGGCTAACTGTTTCAACAATTCATGAAAAATATGAACCATTTTGGTTCAATAATATATCATAATTATTTCTTCTGATTTCCTAAAAAATTGAGTGCATAGATAAATTTTATGGGTGGATAATTAGATTCCACTGTCCAATACCTTTCTAACGCATGTTCCCATGCTCAATTATGAGTCTTGAGCAGAAAGCTATGGTTATTTGAAAATTGTCCATTAATTTTTTTGTTCACATTTCAATTTGGCGCAACTCTGCGTTGTATATATACAATTTTGCACATAGTCCATTGAAATTTTAATAGGAGCTCAATTGGGTTTATTCATATACATATTATGGACACTCTTGCCAAGTCTCACTTTTTACTGGGTTCTGGGCTGCTAGTTACAACCTGCTGAAGTTCTAGGCCAATTTGTGTTTTTGGTCTAGCATGCTACAGGTACCCTCTTTGCCATATTAAACATATTAACATGACCAGAAATTTAATTCAGCTTTGGGAATGTATTTTATTTTTTAATATCTTTCCATTGACTTCTCATGCACCTCAATTTGATTCCAGAGTAGAAAGTTATGGCTTTTTGAAGTTAGTTGGGTCTTAAAATATACCCTCCACCGTTTGTGCTTTAACTTTCTCATAAAAGCTTCATTTGATGAACGGTTTACACCACTAGAAATCCTCTCTCCGAGCTCTTTTATTTGAGCTGTACATGGTTTTTGAGTTGCTAAAAATGTTGTTAAGGCCCTCAAAAACATGTTGCAAAAAGATGACATTCGAACAATATAAAATGTCGTGGAAATTCGTTGGTTTTTCGTTGTTGTTCACCATCCAAACGACTTTGTGCACACAAATTTCAACCTGCAAACCCATATTTAGCATGTTCAACAACACCACAAGGTAAATCATGATCTGCACACCTTTAACCACTGTGCATCACTTCTCTGTCGCGTCAATAACTTGCGCGAACTACTTTTGTGTCACGCGCAAATATCCACCGTGCACAATTTTGGTTCTTGCACTCTTACCCGTTGCACGCAATTTTTGTATCACGCGCTGGAATTATACATGCATTTCACTCTACACGTTGCACCATGCCAAATTTTAGTATGCCCCCACCATGCACCAATAGTCTGCACGCACCATTAACTAAACTGTCGCGCGAAAACATATACTCACATTGCGCGCACACCAACAAAGTTTCTCTGCACTCTGCCAATACCGCACACACCATGCACGCCATTATTATGTGTGTTCACACCATGTGCACCTTATTATGCATATGCCCACCGCACAATGCTAAATTTAATGTGCACACATACACACCAACATTTTTCCGCGTGACGCCAAAATTTAGTGTGTGCACATGCACACTAACATTTTTTCGCGTTGTGCCAAAATTCAGTGCACGCACCTGCACACTAACATTTTTTTGCGCGGTGCCAATTTTTACATATCACAAGATTTTTACAGCGCAACATGCCTTTTTAGTGCACCCACCTATGCATATTCATTTTTATGTGCAACAATTCCTTGTGAATTCCACTGTAGAAATTGGGGTTTTTTCCTATCATTTTCCCAATTTACCATAGATGTTATGAAACTATGAAATTCATTCAATTTCACCTCATTAACACCAATTCAACCTGTGCAAAAATAAAGCATTGTGGGTTGACATTTTTGGAACGAATTTACCCAAAATAATTTCACGAATTGGGAATTTTATTTACTAATCTCGCTCCATCTGTCATGGATTCACTGTAACTTCAAATTCGACCAATTCCAAGTTTAAATTTGCTAAAACATATATTATACCAATAATAGCTCACCACTTGGTCAAATTTCTCCATTTTCTCATGAATTTAACAACAAAAATTAGGGCTTTTCCCAATTCTGTGTTGTTGCTTCTAAAATTTACCATGGACGCTCTGTGACTTGAAATTTGGCCACTTCAAAATCAATCCTTCATGAAATTTCACTTCAACTCAACTTGTTTGGCCCATCCAGGCTTAGTGTTGAAAACTAAAGCTCTAATGCCATATTGTAACTTCCTCGGCCACCTAGGTCGGGCCATGCTACATGAGAGAACACTTTTCTTCTCTCTGCAGAACATGTTGTAACATACCCAACATCCCACAGAGCTATGCCACATAAATTTTTCGAACTGTATGCAATTAAAATGTATACACACAGAAATCTTGCAAAACATTATATATAAAACGTAAACATACAAATACATTATGTAAAATCATGAATTCATGTTGAAACAATAGTAAACATAGACATACAAAATATACAGGAAATACCCATAAGCATACTAACAGTTATAACCACACATAGGATAAACCCATAACATTGAACATCCAAATAATAATGCATCATGTAAATTTATCACACAATTGACACTTATCTTGGTAATAATATCACCAACTATGTGCAGACCTTCCACGAACCTCCTAGCCTTAGACCACACTACTCATCACTCTCAGCAGTGGGTCACCCCCAATTTAGGACTAAACTCCACCCGGGTAAGGGGATTCATAAACAGGATGACTATCTCAAACAACAGGAAAGACTGTCACAGGTGCCAACTCAAACTAACAACCTACAGTGATTGGACATAATGTCATTCATGTGTTGTCATTGATGTCAACAGTCATGATAAGTTGTTATGATGGCAACATGAATAAGTCATGATCATTTATATAGTTGGCATTAGTGTCAAGATGTCCAATAATGTATTTCCATGTGTAATGAAGGGTCAATGATGGAAAGAGAATGTCAAACAATAAGTAGATAAACAAGGTTAATATTAGGAAGAAAAGTATACTAAAGATCGACAGAAGAACATCACCTTCAGGACGAAAGCAATTCATTATTATTGTTGTTCACGATCAGATCAACAATGTTCCTATGATCAAAGATCAAGAGAATTAGCGACTGACTATCAGTGCATAAAAGAATGCACAAATAGTTATTAAAGCTCAAGAGAGTTAGTGAATGAAGAGCACATTCTATAAATGTCATTCGATCGATGGAAAGACTGAGAAGTCGACCAATGCACAAGAAAAGGTGAGAAGCCTCAGCAGTCGTCCGATCAAGAAATTGACAATGTTGATTTTCTCATATAATGAACATAGGTCATATGAGTAACCATGGGCTTGAGGACCATTGGAGGATCGTGACTATCGGATTTATAAGCCAAATCAATGACAGGGATAGATTGCAGGGATCCGAAAGAGAATTAAACATCGTGTTATTTCCAATCCCGCAATTAGTCAGGATCGTCGGATCTTATAACTTCAAATATCAATGACTATGCTTGAGTCACCAACAACGCACAACCTCAATTTCATAGTTTGGATGTTGAGTTAAATCACTCGCATGTTGTGGTTCTAAAATCATCATTGACCGTTAATCTACTTCAAAGATTCCACATCGATTGTTGGATCACTTTTGAGTGGAAGGACAGGAAAAGCAGAAAGATCTGAGATCTCGTTTATCCAAAATCCTGTTAGTCATCGGATTAAAAGTAAGTGGAAGGATAGGATAAGTAGAAATACTGAGTTCTCTATTATCCGAATACCTATTAGTTGTCGGATCAAATTAAGTGGAAGGATAGGATAAGTGAGGTAAAAGTTTTGAGATTTTAACTATGTGAATTTTCGTCATTCGTCAAATCATTCTAAAGTGGAAGGATAGGATAAGAAAGGGATAAGATCTAATATCTTGATCACCCAAATATCCGTCAGCTGTCAAATCACCTTAAGTGGAAGAACAGGATAAGAAAGGGATGAGATCTAAGATCTTGATCACCTGAATTTCCATCAGCCGTCAGATCGAACTAAAAGGAAGGATAAGATAAGCAAATATAGAGAGCCATTGGATTTAATCCAAGGCAAAGATGCATCGTAGAAAAGATCGAGCCATTGATATAAGATCATGATCAAACTACCATCATTCATTTTGGGTCTAAATATGTGAGGAGGCTACGTTCCGGAAAAATATCATTTCAAGAATTCAATTTGAGATTTGAAATTCCCGAAGCCCGAAGACCCGGAGACCTGAAATAAATTATCGACCATCAGATCATCTAAAGTAAGCCTCAACCGTCCGATTCAAGAGGACATATGGCATACCACTTCAGTAGACCACATCATCAAGGACGTATGGGAGATATACATCAGAAAACCACGTCAGAAAAGACATATGGAAGATCACGTCAGTAGACCATGTCAACAAGGGCGTATGGTAGACCATGTCAGCAAAGGCGTGTGGCAGACCACATCAGCAAGGACACATGGTAGACCACGTCAAAATACCACGTCATCAAGTACACATGGAATAATCATATGCTGACATGTGTCAAGAGGAAATTGGCTCGTGCCATGTCAACATGTGACGTCAATAAATTATGTCACTCCAGAAGAATTACTTCGGAAGTTTCACCAATAGTAAATGACAAAATCTTTAAAGTCTCGAAGGACAGAATTCTGAAGTAGACATGGTTCATCCGATCCAAAGAAATACTTCGGGAGAATTCTCATCCATCGATCTACTACAGTGGAAGGATAGAGTAAGTTGAAATAGCCGAAGTCCCAGAGTAAATGGTGGCCATCCATCTCAATGCTTGATTAAGACCCAATTGTCGGATTAAGCCTTGTAATAATCAAATCTGACGATTGATCAGTTTCTGCAACATAAACGTAAACCGTCTGATCTATTTGTGAAATATGATTCAGAAGTTTTGAAAGGTTTGAAAAATTAAAATTCTGAAGTTTCGAAGGGCGAAGTTCTGTCAGCCGTCCATCTCATTGGGAGATTGAATTGTGACCATTGATTATGATAAGCACTCAAGCGATCATTTGGCCTAGCACCTGGTCACTGCATATGGTCATATGGAATAAGAAAAATAAAGGTAAATCTTAAATAATAAGCTCGTGGTTCTACCCCTATGGTCATATGAAAATGGTTTGAAGGGAGCGCCTCATACAGATTTCATTCGACAAAGAGTTACACCAGAACATTACAGAGAATCGATAAATAATGGAATATGATATGTTGGTGAACCAAGAACACAACATAAGCATTAGTACGATCTAATGAGTCGATCCATGTCTGTGATCAACTCATGAGGACAGATGAATCATTACATAGCCATGATTAAAAGAGATTTAAATCATGAAAATATGGATAAAGAATAAAAATGAAAAATGATATCAATTAAAGTTTAAGATTATCATTTTAAATGGAAAGTTACAATGGTTCAAATATAAAAAGACACAATGCTTCAAACTCACACCAGTTGGAAGACTATATAAACAAGAAATAATGGTGAGAAGATATGTAGTTGAATTTGTTGAAGTATATATATTTATATATAATGGATTGAATGAAAGTTCATTCTATCAGGTTGGTGCATGTTTACAAGTTGGGTCTTGTATGAGGTTTGGATTCCTCGCATATCAGTTAGATCTTAAATCAACAAGTTGGGACTTGTTATGAGGATTGGATACCTCATTTCTCAGTTGGATCTGAGAACTACAATCTGGGTCTTGTAACAAAGAGTTGGGTTTCCTGTAGTTGTATGAATATAATATTCAAAGATTGATATTATGTATTCATTCAAGTAATTTAATAAATAAAATATGTATTCTTATATATATATATATATATATATATATATATATTGATTGATAAAATGAAATAAATATTTTTTGTTCAGTTAATTTGTGAAAAGTGGAAAATTGTCCATAAGTTTTGTGACACTGATTCACCCCCCCTCTCAGTATCAAGTACCCATTTTTCATCAACAGTCCCTCATTCCCCACATGCTTGTCCCACCCCAGGAAGAGTTCCCCTTCTCTTATCAACAGTCCTTTGGATGCCCCACTTCCTTTCTGGGCTTCAGCAACAGGCCAGACAGGAAGTCTCAAATCACTTTAGATGCAGTTCAACACCTTCAGGAAATCAATTCCCAACAATTCTCTCACCCGGAGATAATTTTCTCATGGGCCTAAAAAACTGCCTCTTCAATATCCCACGGGCCTGACAACCCGCTTCTTCAGTCCCGATCCCAAGTTAACCAACTACACGAACATATAAGGCTATCGATACAAGTTCAAGTACAATGGCATGAAGGTATGGAGGATAGCTCAATGAGTGAGTGAATGCTCATGGAATGGCTACATGGATGATGTGAATGATGGTCGAAATGATGGTCAGAATGATGGAAAATGAACTAAGTCCAAACAATATATATTCATGTCCCCAACTTGACACTTGTCATGTTGGGAGCTACTTTCGTCCACTTGTCCCCAACTTCAGAACTTAGGATAAAATAATCATCCATACTTTATGATTTAAGAAATAGTAATAGAATATTCTTTTTTTGATCAAGCTACCTAGCTTAGCCCTTTTCCTTAACTTTTAGCCCCCCTACCCCCTCCCTAACTAGTGGAGTTTATTCCCCCATATCTTTTATCATGGTCGGTCTGCGCAACGATGTATTTTATATAAATTATGAGATATATACAAAAATAGGCTCACTGGCCTTTAACATCTAGGCTCTCTGACCTAATCAAAACATAAGCATCCTAGCTTATAATAAATGGCTCACCAGCCTATAAAACACATCATATACATAAAGTCTCCCTAGCCTCAATATCGCGCACACTTAAGTTGTTGCACGCAGTATCCAAGAATGTGCACACTTCATCATTTTATTGTGTAGTACATGCACACACTATGCCATGAAAGGTGCATACAAAATGATATCAAACATCTCACCAGCTTAAGTAAATTTTCATTTACACTTACAATTAGGATCGTCCTAGGGATATTACATTGGAGGTATCAAAATCAGTTATACGGTCCCTCATGGGCTTAACAACTAGTCGGTCAGATCCCCCTAGAGAGGTAATCCTCCATAAAGGTTGTTTGTTGTCTAACCCTTATCTGACATAGGGTACCTACAGAATAACCCCTACAAGTAACCTATGTGGTACCTAAGTCAAGAAACTAAACAACTAGGATATAATCGATGCAGAAACAAATAATCGTAAGTCAGGTCCATTGTATGGGCAGAGTAACAAAGCCCGAAACATCGAAAGCACTGCCTCTCACAAAGGTAAAGGTACTAGCAATATCCCCATATATGAATAGATCCCCAGAAATATATTTGACACTAAGAAGGTATCGGGGTGATATCTCTTCAACCAACCTCATGTGATCACGTGATTAACTCCGGTGTAAGCGGATCCTCCTGATATTACCAATTATACAATGGATTTCTCCACTCCTTTAATCAAAAAAATATGTTGGTTTAATAGCCTTGGAGAAGTTTACTCACAAAATCCTATTCCAAGGCTCTAAATCCTAAGCTAGTTTGTGCACCCTAGAAAAAATAAAATCGTTACTAATCAATTTTAAATTATAGCATTACTTTTAGTGGCCTTTCTTATTCAAAAAGGTGTGGTCATGAAACTAGTGATGTTATGACTCAACAAGTAAAATAAATGAATATGAATACAATGCAAAGTCCTAACTTTAATTCCCAATAAATGATATGCTTTTCAAAATGAAATTCTCAATTTAGTTTTTCAATTCCAAATAAGATGCAATCTTTTTGTACATGTACTAAGATCAATGATAAAGACTCAAAAGATCAAATGCCAACAATGTAAAATGCCTAATATTTTTGTATTTTTCAATAAAAGAATGAAAATGCAAGGACTAAACAACAAATTGATATAAAAACTCTATTGTATGTAAACATAGACAAACCAAGTAGGATATAAAGAAGAAAACACCTAGCCTAAGATGCAAGGACAATCAAATGAAAAGGATGATGAGAAAGGCACCACCCAAAAATTCAACCAAAGAAATGTTTCTTATCATTCCACAGACACTTAACAATCATAACAGAGACCCAAGAAGACTCAAAAACCATCAAAACTTACCCAACAACCATCAAACCTAGCAACCAAGCAACAAAGGGTGATGTACGTGATTTTTCAAGGGAAGAACACATATATACGCCTCTTGCAGAAGGACAACATGTGTATGTACGCGACTGTCAGGAAAAAACCTGTGTATATGTGTGAAAACATATCTAGGCTAAGAAAATCAGACTCAGGATGAACAGTGGTTGTCAAGTAGTCACGATAAAAAAATCAATATAAACGAGAGCAATCTAAGGATAAAAACACTCCAAACCCCGAAAAAAAATATTTTATCCCCAGTATGGTCGTCGATACTGTTACAAGGAAAATATCTCTATGGCTAGGGGTAAACCACAACAGATGAAAAATGACTGCAAAAATAAACTCTAATCTCAGGTATGATATATAAATAAATATGCAAACAAGACAAGATAAAAGGCCTACCTCGTTCGGACGTTCGATGAAGTCCACCGTTGAGCACTTGATTCAAAGCAATACACTTGCAACTTGTCCTCAACAACCAATAAACACAAGCATATGGTGATAATATACAATGTTATCACATTCAATAGCATAATCCATCAACATTGATAACAAATATGCCCATGGAATAACAATTAAAATATTTTCAAGATATTAGTTGGACGAGAAAAGAGTATTTCTATTAAAATGTAATCAACAGAAGTGGATGAATTACAAACTTTCGTGTCGGCACGGTTCAGAACTGAGAAACTAAGTCCCTTCCAATAGGACCTCCACCACTTCAATCCTCCACCAAAGGCAAGCTCATATAAGAGAGACAATGAGGTTCTCAATCATGTAGGGAAGAGCTTGGGGGATGAACAAAGTGTTCAGAATTAAAAGGACAAAGGGATGCAGACTCAATATGAAGTGAATAATTTCTCTAGAGTAACATTGCTCTCGAAGTTGAATTCTTATCCTCCTTTCCATAGCTCGGATTTGGCCCATTTGTAGCCTTCAAGTGGAACTAAAGTATCAAGTCGAAACATTTCCAGTATATGGAAGGTCAAGGATCATGGATCTCGTAATGTGACATGGAAAGCTGACACCATTTTTTAATTTTGAGCATAAAACCCGTTGTACGCGGGCTGTAGTGGTGCAATCTGCGTATATGCATGTTGTACAATAGGTAGGACGCGTATATGTGGAAAAATCATGTTTTTAGCTCTGGGATTTGAAAAAATGGACTTCAAGTCTGCATAGGGAAATGGAAAAATGCCTTATGTGCAAGTTTGCATAGGGCGAGACAATTATTCCTATAACACACACTAAATTGGATAAGAAAAAATCACAAATTTCCCATAACAAAGCAATGTATCATAAAGTTTGCAATTACATATAAGTTTGTAGATGAGGTAACATGTGATGTGGTACCACTAGAAGCATGTGGAATGGTCTTGGGTAGCCCTTATTTATATGATCGCAAAACAATCTTCTTCAGGGAACATAATCAATATCAATTAACTAAAGAAGGGAAAAAATATGTTGTACATGCTCATCATATCAAAAGGAATCAATCTATTTTTACAATGGAACAATTAAAGAAGAAAACTTATGTAAGCAATACACCTATGATTGTACCAATTGATCTTAAGCAAGCAAGTCAAATGGTCGTAGCATGTAGATCTAGCCATACTTTGTTTCAAGATGAGTTTTTTTCATGCAAGCTTGTAAAGAAGAACAAACATATCGGTTCATTTTTAGTGATGTTTATGATATTGTTATCATTGCTAATGTTTTCTACATGGATAGTAGTGAATTCAGAAGGATGTGAACAAATAAAGATGGCTAACAATATGTGTTCAGTTATCATGGTTGTTTTTCAATTGATTATGATGTGACAGGTGCACAGGACAAATTTGATAAACAAAGGACAAGTGGGGAGGCCTATCCTACACTTGATGTCTGTTTAATATCCTTTTGGAGGACCAAAAGGTCTTAGTGGGGAGGTGTGATCCAAAATGGATCTAAAAAGGCCAAAAATTTAAAGTTCTTGGATTCAAATGAAACCAGCGCAATTGGGAAGAGCTCGTCGCGTTGATTCTAGTGGCATATTTGGTTTCAAAAATGGATTTCATATGTGAAAGTTATCACGTTCTGAAGTTCTGCATAAACAACAAAAAAATCAATTAGTCAAAGGGTGATGTGGCAGTGGCAGAGTTGGACACATGGTAGTGACAGAGTTGGATACGTGACAACTTGAGGGTTGACTAAGTAGGTGACTGGAAAATTTGAGCCAATAACAAAGTGACACGTGGCTTAACTGAACAGGTGGCTAGACAATTTGAACCAATGATAGGGTGACACGTGGCCCAAACATATGGTGCCATGTGGCACCCCAATTAGGCCAATAAAAGGCCGAGTCAAAAGTTTGTTATTATTCTCCGCAATATTCAAACCTCCAACCTCGTCCAACATAACATAACAACTTAACACATTGAACACCAACCATTCAAGCTACAAGCATTTCTTGTTAAAAGAATATGGCATACATTTATTTATTGGATATCTTGTGCGACCAACCATTAAATGCATTGACCAATCTTTAGAAGCACTAACCATCTGTGAATGTATAGATATTGGCCACACGATATATGGTATATTGTAATATGGTTACTAAACCATATTAAAAGGCTCTTTTCCAAATATTTATGCCAAGTGGATTATAAACCATATATTATGGTTTTTAAAAAACTAAATTACAAAGCCATGTTTTATGTAATATATAATATATATATTATATCATATCTTCCACGATATTAAAAGGGCATGTTGTCATATTATAGTTTGAAATTGGATCGAAGAGTTAGGAATATGGTTATTTTAAAACCATAATTCGATTCCTTTTAATATTTTATCCATATTTTATGCCCAAAAAAGGTGGGTTGTTGGGATTCAATCCCACAACCTTGGTTTTTTTAAACCAAAACTTTACTAATGAGCCATAGAGGTCGAATTATGTAAAGTTATGTAGAACAATAAGTTTTATGCAGAGAATCCAGCGAGATAGCTAATATTTGGAGGCCATTTTTGGGAGCTACGCTCAACCCTTTTTTTATGTCGTTTATTGCATTGGGTTCTTGAAACATAGAAGAACATAGCTGAGTAAATCAGAGAGCCAATTGATGTAATTTTTATGTATTTTTTATGCATTGAATATTTAATAAAAAAGGCCTCCCCAATGAAGACCAAAGGCCCAAAGACGTAGGCTAAGAGTTAAATCTGAACTCTGATATCAATTGTTGGTGTCTTTTTATGGTTTGTTGCATTTACTTCTTTATGTTGGCTGCAAATTCTTTCTTTAAATATTCTCACTCTTTAAAGTATTAATTGGTAAAATATTTCATGCAACATACTTTACCATAGTCATTTAAAAGATCATTTCAGATCAAGGAAGATCCAACTCCCTGATTGTCTGGCTCCAACCGAAAGGAGGCTACAACCCCCTTTCCTTTCCCCATCCTGCTGCCATGAAATATAAGTGTAGACCAACTGTCACTATGACAATCACTGCCACTACCACTGTCATAGCCACTGCCACTATCACTATCACTACCACTGTCACATCAACATGTAACCTGTCTTTGTCACTTTCACTGATACTCAACCTAATACTCTCACATGGATCATATATTAAGGACATCTCTCAAATAGATGTCCAACATCACCAACACATGCCTCTACCAAGCATGTACCAAGATCACCAATATACCATCACAAGATTTGTGTCTCAACCATGTACCATACCAAGCATCAACCATGTACCACAACCCATACCATAATAAATGCATCATCCATGCACCAACACTTGTACCAGATCCTGCATCAACCATGCACCAACACTTGTACCAAACCATGCATCAACGATGCACCACAATTGTTCCAAACTGTTCATCAACCATGCACCATAACCTGTACCATATGCCTCAACCATCAACCATGTACATCAACACCATACCAAGTAACAATCTTGTATCATACCATGTATAAACCATGTACATCAACAATGTACCATACTATATCACTCAATTATGCCATATACCATGTACCATAGGATATATCAAGCAAGTACCATCAATGATGTACCTCAACAAAGTAACAAACAACCAATATCATATGCCAATTATAGCCCTCAATCATGGACCTAATATGTGCCTCAAGCATGTGCCAATGCCTCAACAATATACCATAGACTTGCCTCAAGCGTGCACCATAACATCATCAATGAGTAACCTTCAAAACATGCATATAAACATACATGTAACTCTGTAACATAATTAGTATATGTGATCACAGACCTGTAGACCTTCCTCAACTTTAGCAACAAGAGAATAACATCTTCATCAAACTTTACCTTAGTCTCACGAGACTATTTTTTGGATTAGTCACAAACCCTAACTTTCAACAAGCATAACTCTGTACATGTAATGAATAAAGGTCTAAAACTTGTACCCAATATTATTCAATATCTTCTCTGCAATTCTTACAAATTTCATTGCTTGGAATATCCCAGAAAAGGAGTTATAGAAAAAACTGCAAACCTTGCTAAAATTGTTACCACAGGTACCTTAACATGTCTTCTCAACTGCCTCCAATTTTCGCTATCTGAATCATTCTACAAAAAAACGTTATAGTGAAAATGGTAAGATGACCTTTAAATAACATACCTTATAACACATCATCACAAGGCTTCATCCTCCCTTGGAATTTCACCCTTCTTTACTTCATCTTCCCTCTGAAATTCTCCTAAGATATCCTTGGTTACCTCATATAATAATCACTTACTCACATAGAATATATTCAATAGAATGTGTGTGTGAATGTACTTATGAGTGACTTCTTTAGGTGTACATATAATTTTTCTAAGTAACTTCTTTCCTTAACTTTAGGGCTTCTTGAACTTTCTTGTTACAACCACTTTATCCTTTCATTAATGACTTGCAACCAATTAGAGGTTTATTAACCCATATTGCAACCAATTATGGGCTTCTTAACCCATTTTTAGGGCTTCCAACTTCATGACCTCATAACTCCTCAATCGTGAGGAACCACGTGGCGTACCACCTATCACTGGAAACAACATGACAAGGAATATCCATCTATGAGTGTCTTACCTGCATTTACACTATCCTTCATGTCCATATTCCTCAACCAACTTTAGATATCGTAACCACACATCTGAGGCTTCATGTAGACTTCATCAAATGCACCCATCACATCTATTGACATCAACCACTCCATCTATGATAAATAACTCACCATCATTCTCAACCACATCTCTAATGCATTCAAAATTTTCCAAGGGTTGAAATCAATCTCCAAGGGTTGATGATCCAGGTGGATATCAGTGGCCACCAACCTTTTCCAACTCACTCAAAACAGTTTTTTGGCAATTTACTATTTTTAGCAGTTTTTAACTTTCGGGGCCATTTTGAGGGCCTAAATGAAGGTTTTTCGGGATCAAGATTCTCAATGATATCCAATGTATGTTAATGAGCCCCCAAAATTAATCTCCCCGACAATACCTTTCCAATGGGATATCGTGCGCCTAAAACGAAGATTGTATGCAAAAGTTATGACCCCAGGAAGTTGGTGTACTAACTTATCCACATGGGGCCCACATGACTTTTGGCACTTCATCTCCTAGGGTTATGTTTTTGGATGTCTAGGGTTTTTGACATTCCTATTTATTGTAAAAATTCCTTCATAACCTCATTGTAATCATCTTCTTGTGAATGAGCACAGCCGTCACATCTCTTCTCAGAGATAAGTTGTCACCATTCTAGCGAGTTTTTCACTCTATATTTTACAGTCTTTGTACATTTTCGCTCAGTAATAAAAAATTGTGTATTATTGTATATCTGTGTTTATGGTTGCATATCTGATACATTTATGTTATAATATTGGATATCCGAGATATCTCTGTACATTTCTTTATTATATCTCTGCTCTCATTTCTTGCTGAAAATAATATGTATCAATGGTATCAGAGAAGTATGCTCCTTGTCGTCTTAATGCATGTCCCCAACGAGGTTAGGGTACAAAGAATTGGGTCTTGAGCTTTTTTCTCTTGAGGAAAAAATTTCTCGCATGCCCAAGCAAACTCACATGGCAGGAGAAAAGAAAGATGACGGAATAAGAGATCCTTTCAAAATTTTGTTTGATCAGGAATCCCTCACGCAACAGAGGAACAAGATGATGGATAGTTTTGCACAAATCCTTTGGTAGCTACCAACATGTGATGCATATTCCTTGAGCAGAGGCGCCACCCCCTTCAAGGTATAAATCAACTTCGATATTCCTATATTTGAAGGTCAGATAGACGCAAATGTTGTAGACAAGTGGTTAAATATACTAGAAGACTATTTTTCTTTCCATAACTTTTTGAATAGAGAAAAAAATACTTTTGCACTCCTCAAATTTTTTCCCCATGTCAAATATTGGTGGGAAACTTTCTATGAGCAAAAGGAAATAGAGGAACCCTCATTATTTACAGTCGCGACCATATGAGAATCCTGCAGGGATGTTATTAAGGAACAATACTACCCTATCAAAAGTTATGATGACTTGTATACCAAATGGACCACACTGCGGTAAGAAAGATACCAAGCAATGCCAGAGTTCACAAATATATTCCATACCTTGCACACCAAGCTGGGTATCAAAGATTTAGAGCGACATCTGGTGCTCAAGTATCGCGCTGCTATGCATAGATACATCCATACCTAAATGGAATTTATGGACATATCATCCTTGGGTGTGGCCTACCAATATGTCATCAAAATCGAGAAGAAGCTCAAACAAAAGATGTGGAAATTTGGGCCTGGGAACCCTTCACAGCAAAATCCAGGAAGGGGCAGCCCCAACCCATAGAAAAAAAGACAAAGAAAATATGGTCAATATTAGGACAACCAGTCCAATCCACAAGCAAATAAGGACACCAAAAAGACAAAGAAAGATATTGGGAAGTGGTGCGACTTCCATAAGATCCCTTTGTTGGACACACCTACCACACTTATAGGGGGGGTGAATGAGTGTGGGGATCGTTTTCCCAAAACTTTCCTCTTACACAAAATTCATTAGTTAGCATTCAACATTAAATCATTACTCATTGTTGTCATTTATAACCAGTTAGATGTTAAAACATATCAACAACATATATCAACAATATATCATCAACAAGTCATCACCACAAGGAACACAAAGAACACAAGATGTATGTACAATTTTATTTTTATTACAGAATACAATCTTTGGGGGTTTTCAGCAACAACTAAATAGAGTACAACTCTACAAGAGAACTAGCTCTATCATGCAAGACTCAGCTTACACACTCGGCACCAACTGAGATGAGGCAACAATCCTCAACAAATATTAATCTATAGCAGGTACGCAACCTGTCAGTAGTGCAGCTTGTGTGTGTACTCGCCCTGGCTCACTATAGTCTGCGTATGTACACGGCTAGGGTATACACCATCATGCGTATACCTTCAGAGCTATTAGTGTTTATCCTTCAAAATTAAATTAGATCCTCTGCAACCAAATTATCATTTTCTTCTGTCTCTCACTGTCCAAACTAACCACCAGCCAGTCACAACACATCCAAGCTCTCCAATAGCTTACTCATGCTCCACAACTAATCAATATGAATGTTAACTCAATCATGTATAAACAACTAGTATACCATAGAAATCAGATCAAAACTGAATCAAAAGAGTACTTCTCACTCCATCAACCAGCATAAACTACATCACAACAACCATACCAAAAATTCCCTAAGCATTCACAACACAACAAGCAATACTATCCATCAAGACAATAATGTAACCATACCAGTGTCTCAGTGACAGATATGAGCCCATAGAATGCAGACATGGAACCTTCTTCAGACTTCAATAGCTTGTCATCAGTTGAACCAAAAATCTCCATGATTTTATCCACTGTATGCTCCATGTACACTGACAACCTGTGTACTGTATGCACCCTGTACATAGATAGCTTGCATATCCCTATACACAGACAACCCGTGTACGCACCAGAAAATAGGGTTTGTCTGTAATTCTGAGAATTTCACCATCACGATCTCAGACTTGCCAAAACTTCAATGCGTCCATGAGATCCTCCTCATGCTATGTTTCTCAAAATAGATCTTCAATCATGCTCAAGAGATCCACACCAAAGATGCTCTCACAAGAAGCTCTCACAAGAAGCTCTCCATCAATACTCCAAAACATATTCTCACAAGAAGCTCTCCATTGATCCACCAAAAGGATATTTTGCAAGAGACCATTGCTATCTTATTTATACTTTCATCCTCTAGGTCACTTAACCTATTTTCCTTATTTTTAGGGTTAACCACTTTCCATAAATAGAGAATTCTCCAATATTTTATCATTTAAATATTCCTTCTTGATTTTGTCATCTCACTTTATCATTTAAATAATCTTTCTTGATTTTTTCACTTCTCTTTATTATTTAAATAATCTATTGGACACACCTACCACACTTAGAGGGGGGGTGAATGAGTGTGGGGCTCTTTTTCCCAAAATCTTCCCTCTTTACAAAAACTCCTTAGTTAACATTCAACATTTATTCATTACCCATTGTTGTCATTTATAACTAGTTAGATGAGAACATATATCAACAACATATATCAGCAATATATCATCATCAAGTCATCACTACAAGGAACACAAAGAACACAATATTTATGCACAATTTTTCTTTTTGTTATGGACAACAATCTGGGGGTTTATCAACAACAACTAAATAGAGTACAACTCTACAAGAGCACCAGCTCTATAATGAAAGACTCGGCTTACACCCTCATCACCAACTAAGATGAGGCAAAAACTCTCAAGAGATATCAATCTGTCAATAGGTGTGTGCCCTGTCAGTAGTGCAGCTAGTGTGTGCACGCGCCCTGGCTCACTACAGCCCGCGTATGCACATGGTCAGTGTATACAACAACCTGCGTATGCCTTTTGAGTTGTTAGGGTTTGTCCTTCAAGATCAACTCAGATTCTCTGCAATCAATATATCATTCTCTTTTGTCTCTAACTTTTCAATCTGACCACTATCCAGTCAAAACATCTCCAAGATCTCCAATAGCTTTCTCATGATCCACAATAAATCAATTATGAATGCTATCTCAACATATATAAACAACTAGTATACCATAGCAATCATGTCACCACTGAATCACAAGAGTACTGATAACTTCATCAACCAAATCATCCAAACTGAACCATATCATAGAATCCATACCAAGAATTCCCTAAGAATTCACAACACATCAAACAATAGTATTCATCAATACAATAATGTAACCATACCAATGTCTCAGTGATATATCTGAGCCCATAAAATGCATATCTGGAACCTGCCTCATCATCCAAGAGCTTGGCACCATCTCAAACACAAATTCCATGATTTTATCCACTATACGCTCCCTGTACATAGTCATCCCGCATATACCTTCAAAGCATACACACCCTATACATAGACAACCTGCGTATACCTCAGAAACTAGGGTTTCTGAAGCTCCGAGAATTTTCCCATCAAGATCTCTGACATTGCCAAAACTTTGATGTGTCCATGAGATCCTCCTCTCACTCTCTTCCTCGAAATAGATCTTCAATCATGCTCAAGAGATCCACACCAATAGGATGCTCTCACAAGAAACTTTCCATCAATACTCCACAAAATAATCTCACAAGAAACTCTCCATCAATACTCCACAAGATAATCTCACAAGAAGTTCTCCATTGATCCACAAAAAGGATGATCTATAAGAGACCATAGCTATCCTATTTATACTTTCATCCTCTAGATCACTTAACCCATTTTTAGGTCACTTAACCCATTTCTAGGTCACTTCACCTATTTTCCTTATTTTAGGGTCAACCACTTTCCATAAATAGAAAGTTCTCCAATACTTTATCATTTAAATAATATTTCTTGATTTTGTCACTTTTCTTTATTATTTAAATAATCATTTCTTCTTTTAGGGCACTTTGACTTCTTTGACCATTTGGGGCTTCAAGCCAACACATGGGGGTCCTTCAACTTCGTAGGGCCATAACTCTCAAACCGTGAGGAGTTATGTGACATTCCACATACCACCAGAAATGGAATGACAAGTGCTATCCATTTAGGATAGTTTCACCAACAACTTCATTGATCTTCATCTCATTATTACACATACAAGCATGGGTCCTCCAACCATTCTTCTAGGAT
The DNA here is from genome assembly GCA_009831015.1 of Picea engelmannii. Classification (NCBI taxonomy): domain Eukaryota; kingdom Viridiplantae; phylum Streptophyta; class Pinopsida; order Pinales; family Pinaceae; genus Picea; species Picea engelmannii. The sequence goes on from ML777817.1 coordinate 1,078,665, forward strand.
AACTCAATCCACAAAGCGCCTTCCCATGAGGGATTTCACCATAAGGGGGCCACTTTAGATTTCATCCATTTGTGCACCTTATCAATCATGATAAGACAATAATGAGTCATCTTTTCATAAAACAAACTATGCATCATCATGCATCAATGACAACTCATTGATCCATCTTCATCTATGCATCATATCAATGATTCATCTTTATCAATTGGTTTCCACTTTGACATCTATCATTATCATCAAGGAAAATGCATATACTTTGTTCATCAATCATTAATCAATAAATCCTTTGACATCAAGACAATCACTTGACATCAATCAATCAAACTATTGGCATCAATGAAAACATGATCCAACAATCTCCCCCTTTGGCATTGATGGCAATACCAACATTGATGTCAAAACCAATTACCAATTATTGATGTCAACATGTAGATAAGGCATTCTCTACATCAATAGTCAATGTGACTATATATCCACATCAATCTCTTCCCATCAATAGACATCAATCACATCAATGTGATTATCTCTCCCCCTTTGACATCAATGGCAAAAGGGCCATTATCCTCTTAGGGCTGCTCCCCCTGTCTGAGTGCCTTTGATATTACTCTAAATAATCTCTCCCCTTTGAACAAGGGATATCACTTTGATGTAATTCTGAAGATACATTGAACATACTCCCCCTATGACCATCAATCCTCCTGGAATTATGCCTATGTGATCTTTCTTCAAATATAGGGCTCTTTTCTAGATATGCATCTGATAATTATCTCCTCCTAGAATCATGGGAAGAAGAATGAATCCCCCTAAGGATATGTCTCCCCCTATCTTGTATGCAAGATGAACAATATGCTACCATATGGCGATCCTTGGACTTGTTCATGCATCAAAATTGTTCCATACCATGCATCATGAATTTCAAAAATAAACATAAGGAATCATGAACAATATATCAACCAAGTACATCATGTACCAAAAATGTGCCCACAATGCACAACACCCATGTAATAAAAGATACCATCCATGGAATGTATCAACCATATGCCTCTATCAACATGGAAACATGTGCATCTACCAATATGCCAACCATGTGTCATATCACTCATGATATGTCTCCATCATGAACCAAGTATCATAACCATGTATCAAACAAATACCAATTGTTATGCTAATCAAGTAATACCAATGGTGTATTATCATCAAGCATCATCACTTGCACCAAGAAAGTATATCAACCATGCATAAACAAGATATGACTCCCCAATGATGTACAACATGACTATCAACTCAACTCACCAACTACATGTCTCAATATGTAGCCCAACCACATGCAAAATGCATGGACCATGATAACCAACATATGCTTCCAATAATACAGCATAAGATATATCAATGAAACTTCAAAATGTACCATCCATGTACCCCAAAATTTTATTTTATATAATCCAATAGATGAGAATTTGATCAGCATCAATCCATACTCATGGGTTAGTGTCATGTACCTAAGATATATTTCACATCGTCACCTTACATGATCTAATGTAGAACCATGAAAACCTACAGCAAACAGTGTCAGAACCTGCAATAAACAATGTCAGACCCTGCAACACAGAGTTATATCATCACATCAAGCTGCAACTCATGTGCATTGCCTTTTTCCCAAGGCTTTACCACATATATGTGGCCTGCTACACAACAAAGTGCGTATGTACATGACCTATTCAAGGTCAACCTATGTATGTATGTGAATGTCACCACTGTCACTCACGTATGCCTCAATAGATGACACTTTTGAACTTCCCTTTAGTTTTTCATCATGTTCTGGTTGTTCTGTCTTGTTCACCCACTTTTGTAGAGGTTCCTTCTTCTCATAACTTGATCTCTGAGCATCCATCTTTTCAAATATGTCTCCTTTTCTTACTTCATTCCTTCTTCTAGCCATGCTATGTGAATTCCTCATAATGGACTTTCTTCTTGTGTTCTATCACTCTTGGGATTTGTGGCCAAATCCACTACAACTGTAGCATCTCATGGTGTTACAGTGAACAACAATGTGTCCTACTTTATCACATCTCTAACACCTCATGGTGTTATAAAATCTTCCATTATATTTCCTTTCATAAGATATACACTCAAAATATTTGTGACCATATCCATTACATCAATAACAATGCCCGTGAAAAACACTTTCATACATTTTCTTTGGTGTCCCAAGAATAGCTTCTTGATGTCTTCCTTTCTTTGTTATTTTGAAATTTTATTTGCCTTGTGTAGATGGTTTCTTTGCAACATTGTCTTCCTTGCTTTGTTATTTTGAAATTTTCTTTGCCTTGTGTACATGGTTGTTTTGCAACATTGTCTTCCTTCTTTGATGGACTTACCTCATGATTCTTTTAGGTGCTTACTTTAGCATGTGTATTGTTGCACCTCTTTCGTCACCTTGGTGAGCAAATAACAGGTGCTTGCAAGCTCAGTTGGGTCTGCTGAGTAGGACAGCTGTAGAGAAAAGAGTTAGTGAAAGAAAAACAAAACTATAATTAAGAATTAATCTAATAAAAACTAAAATCATAAGCACAGGGACATAGAGATAACAAGAACAAAAAGACCCATGTCACCAATGTTTGAGGCTTGATCTATTGATGAAAACAAAGCACCAAGAATAAAGGGGACTATGAGTCCCTTCTTCCTCCAAGGGAAGGCTCTTGGACCCTCACTAGTAGCTATTCTTACAACAAAGAAAATGAAAATGGTGATGAAAGAACTCTTTGCAAATCCACTCAATGGTGAGATGGATTGCTCAATGA
>ML777817.1:1088355-1106817 GCA_009831015.1 Picea engelmannii
TATGTGTGTTTGACTAACCCCTTTATATGATGAGGGGACTAAGTGTGGTGCAGTTTTTAGAACATGCTTGACATCATTTTTAAGAAGGCAAATGGCCTTCCCCACATCCCAACAACTTACAATGTGAAATTTTTCTCAGATGCATGGCTCCTAGTGAAGACAGAGGTGCACAGAGCGCAGGCGCATGAACAAAGATGAGTCCAAAAGTGCATGCGCGCAGAGAAAGGTTGTCACTTAAGCGCATGTGCGCACAATGCGCATCTGTGGGGTAGAATAGTCATGCATTGGTGACAAGCAGTCGAGAAAGAAAAATCCAGATGGATTTCTCTCAATTCTCCTTTGAATTGGATGGTTGGCAGGTCGGCTTAGGCCGGTTAGTGCACCTGCAAGTTAAACAAACTAAAAGAAGAGAAAAATAAACCCAAATGAGGTAGGAATTTGATACCTTTCTGCAGTGGAGTAATCAATATGTTGTGCCTCTTTCGTCACCTTGGTGAGAAAATAAGAGGTGCTTGCAAGCTCAGTTGGGTCTGCTGAGTAGGATAGCTATAGAGAAAAGAGTTAGAGAAAGAAAAACAAAACTATAATTAAGAATTAATCTAATAAAAAATAAAATCATAAGCATAGGGACATAGAGATAACAAGAACAAAAATACCCATGTCACCAATGTTTGAGGCTTGATCTATTGATGAAAACAAAGCACCAAGAAGAAAGGGGACTATGAGTCCCTTCTTCCTCCAAGGGAAGGCTCTTGGACCCTCACTAGTAGCTCTTCTTACAACAAAGAAAATGAAAATGGTGATGAAAGAACTCTTTGCAATCCACTCAATGGTGAGATGGATTGCTCAATGAAATGGTGCCAATGTGTTCTTTTCAAGGATGGATTCCTTAAAACAATATAGGCAACATAACATTACTTTGAATACCTTGAGAAAATGAGGTGCATTCATGGATTTTTATAGCATTGCATTGGGTTATTGTGTAACTGCTTTGTAGTGTGAAAAGAGGCCATTTAGGGCATTATTAGGTCTTTGACCAGCCCACAATTCGGATCCAGCCCGGATTTGGAGGTCAAATCATCTTGGGAGTTGAACCATAAGTGGTTGGGAGGCCAACCACATTCATAAATGCATCGTTTAGCAGGTGCGCGGATTTTTGCGCTAACAGTCGCGCATCGTGCGCATATGCGCACTTTCTACGTCCCTGTTCCGCGCATGTGCGTTCGTGCCCAATGTCTGCAAAGTGCTCTTCAATTTTTCACTACTTTGTATAGTTTTTTCCCTTTTTTGAATGTTGTGAGATTAATTCAGGGCCATGAATGACTACATTACTGTTTGACGATGCTGAGTTCTTGTAACCATGTGCGGACGAAATTTCAGTGATAACATGTATCTTCTCCTTTATATCCAAGACCTGATTTATCACATGATGATCTTTGAATTTCCAAGATCTCATCCAAGATTCGTGAGCTATTTAAGAAATTGTTTGACTTTTCTACCTTCTTTCTAAGTTCAACAATTTCAGCTTCTAACTTACAACATGACTCTTCCTTTTCAATTATTTGATTCTTCAATAATTCCTCTATCCTTTTGGATTCTTCAATTTGGTTCTTGATATGGACAATAGTTTCAAAACTTTTTCTAATCTCATCATCTACATTCATATCTTCTTTTCCATTCTTTAGTCTTGTGATCTCTTCTTCCTTTTCTTCTAATTGAGTCTTATTTCTCTCTTCTTGTTCCTTGATCATTTCTTTTAACTTCAAGATGTGCCTTAGACTCCTTCTAAGAAACTTCTTAGTGTTATCTGAAAGATAGTTATAGTCTATATAATAATGATCACTTCTATATCTATATAAACCCTCTTCAACTTCCTTTTGAAGTTTTAATAGATTTTATTCTATTATTTTCACGGGATAATTACCATCAAACTTTACACAAACTATTTCTATATCTTCTTCTTCACTTGTAGAGAAAAAATCATCATCATCATTGCAATCAAGGGTTTTTGAGGGTTATTTACCTTCATTTGAAATATCTTCATGATCTTCCTTTTTGCCAACATCATCACATGATTCTTTGCATTTATTTGAAATGTTTCCAAGATCTTCATTTGTGCTAACATCACTTGATTCTTTATCTTCACTTGAAATGTTTTCAAAATCACATTTAGAAATAATGCATTCAAGAGTTTTTGGATATTCTTTACCTTTAGTGATCTTGATGGAGTGATCATTATTATCTTATTTCTCCTTCTTTCTTTGATAAGTTTCCTCTAGCTTTAGCCATACATCCTTGGCGGAAGTGCATTGTCCCATGCTCTCTTTGATAGGGCTTGATATTCCATTAAGAATGGTCTTGAGAGCCAATGCATCAATCTTCTTTCCTTCTCTTTGAGCTACAAACTTTGACTTGTTATTCAAAGGGACTGATCCACCAATGGTTTCCTTCCAAATTGTTGCTCCCATTGTCTTCAAATACACTCTCATCTCTATTTTCCAAGTAGAATAGTTTTCCTCATCAAGGATTGGTATTTCATCATCAATTTGTGTGTCTATGGATCTCCTTCAAGCTTGTTAAGGCTTGTAGTGAAGGCTCGCTCTAATACCAATTGCTATACACAGCTACCACACTTAGAGGGGGGGGTTGAATGAGTGTGGGGCTCTTTTTCCCAAAAGCTTCCCTCTTTACAAAAAATTCTTAGTTAACATTCAACATTTATTCATTACCCATTGCTGTCATTTATAACCAGCTGGATGAAAACATATATCAACAATATATCATCATCAATTCATCACTACAAGGAACACAAAGAACACAAGATGTATGTACAATTTTTCTTTTTATTATGGACAACAATCTGGGGGTTTATCAGCAACAACCTAATAGAGTACAACTCTACAAGAGAACCAACTCTATAATGCAAGACTCAGCGTACACCATCAGCACCAACTGAGATGAGGCAACAATCCTCAACAGATATCAATATGTCAAGAGGTACACGACCTGTCAGTAGTGCAACCAGTGTGTGCAGGCGCCTTGGATCACTACATCCCGCGTATGCACGCAGTCAATGTATACAACAACAAATGGCATACCTGTAAAATCCACCTTACAACCCCAACCAAAAGAGGTTGAGGATTGTGACATAGGAACCAAACAAGAGTCCAGGATGGTTAAAATATCTAAAATCCTCCCCCCTGAAATAAAAGGCAAGTATAAGGACCAACTTAGACAATTTAAAGATGTTTTCTCTTGGTCTTACGACGAGTTAAGAACCTATGACACTACCGTGATCGATCACAAGATACCTCTATAGCCTGGGGTCAAACCCTTTAGACAAAAGCTTAGGTAGATCAACTCCATTTTATTGCTTGTGGTCGAGAGAGAAGTGAAGAAGATTTTAGAGGCAAAAATTATAGTACCTCTGAGATATTCCGATTGGGTGGAAAACCTGCTCCCGATCAGAAAACAAAGAGGGTTTCGAACAACCGATCGCCTTTTTCAGCAAGAGCCTCAGAGACGCAGAACTTAAATATGATATAATAGAAAAACAAGCATACGCCATGGTAAAATCACTGAAGGCATTTAGAACATATGTATTACACTCCAAGATAATCACGTACATACCTATAAGTTCTGTGAAAGAAATTTTGGTATAACTAGACAATGATGGGAAAAGAGGACGATGGCTTGCCAAGATTCAAGAATTTGACCTAGAGATCAAACCTACTAAACTGATAAAGGGACAAGGCCTGGCCAAACTTATGGCTGAATCAAATCTCAGAGCTCTAGATATAAACTACCTGCAAGAAGGCGAGGAAGACATGAACATAAACGAGCTTGATGAACGAACAAGTGCAATTAAAATCAAGGAGAAGTTCATATCATCAGAATGGTACAGAAACATAGTATCCTACCTGCTGACTCTAAAATGCCCGAGTGAACTATCGCCATCAAAAGCCAGGACTTTAAAGCTTCACGCGGTTAAGTATTGTATTTCCAAAAATCAACTATATTGGAAAGACCCACTTGGTTTCTTGTTAATCTGCTTAGTCGAATCGGAAAAAGAAAGGGTTATAAGTGAATTTCACGAAGGAGTGTGTAGAGGACATCACGCGTGGAGGGCCACAGCTTACAAAATTCTGAGGGCTGGGTATTACTGGCTAAAACTTTTCTCAGACGTTAACGCCAAGGTCCGCGCCTATAACCCTTGTCAGCTATTTGCAGGAAAACAGAAACTCCCGGCACTACCTTTAGTTATGGTCAAAACTGAAGCACCTTTTCAACAATGGGGGCTAGAATTTATAGGAGAGATTAATTCACATCCTAGCGCCCAACACAAGTTGATCTTAACTGCCACAGACTACTTTACTAAATGGGTAGAAGTTATTCCAACCAAAAGGGAAACTGACTCGGTGGTAATAGATTTCTTAGAAGACAATGTCTTGTCAAGATTTGGCTGCCCCCGGAAGATAGTCACAGATAATGCACAAGCTTTCAAATCTATGGTTATGATCAGCTTTTGCCAAAAGTATAATATTCTTCTTGGCCATTCTACAATGTACTACCCCCAAGGAAATGGATTGGTCGAGTCATCTAACAAGAGCCTGATCAATATAATTACGAAAGTGGTGGATGAAAACAAAAAGTCTTGGCATGTGCATTTAAAGTACGTATTGTGGGTGAATCACATAGGCACTAAAAATTCTATCGGCATGTCCCCTTTTCAGATGGTATATGGGACAGACGCGGTGTTACCTATAAATTTAGCTCTCCCAGTGATGAAATTATGGAAAGATCAGAAAGAATAACCTAATCATCTCATCAAGAGGATAAACCAGCTAATCGAGGTTCAACAGCAAAAGGTCGAAGTAGATAAAAAGTTGCAGAAGTATCAAGACGACATGAAGGAATTATTCGAACATAGGGCAAAGGACAGAGATTTCCTCCCAGGTGATTTAGTATTAAAGGGGGATGCAAGGAGGGAAGAAACAACGAAACATGGTAAATTCGATCACCTCTGGTACGGGCCATTCAAAGTCTCAGCTCTCGAAGGAAAAAATTATTTCCTACTAGAAAATATAGACGGTGAAATCCTCAACACCCCTATCAACGGGCATTACCTGAAGCATTATATGACATAAGCAGTCGCCAAAAAAAGAAAAAAAGAAAAAAAATTGTATGTTCATATATAGAATTTTTAACATATGTATATATATTTCGTTACACATTGCTATTTTGATTTCCTTTTCTTTTCGTAAATTATCGACACCTTTCAAAAAGCCTCGATAACCTTCATATTTTCCTTTTTATAGGTTTCCATCTGCAAAAAAAATGAGCAAGAGAGGTACACAGAAAGTCGAGTATCGAAAAATAAATTGGCTTAAACAGGTGATATAAAATATTTTTGATAGTTTGGGAAGAAAATGAAATGGTAAGCTAAAGGTGAGATTTCCTAAAAGACTTGTTCTGAAGGGATATCAAAGAAAACCAAGATAACCTCATAAGATACAACAACATCATCTGAACTAATAAATAAAAGAACATTTCCACGGTTAATGTTTTATGAAAGAATCAGACGAAATAAACAAGTTACTCAAAGTAAAGCGCCCCCGAAAAAAGATTTTCAAGAATCAATTTTGATTTTTGGACCTTTGTTTTTTAGTTTATAGATCTCCATCTGTCACCCTTTTCTGTTTTTTGGTTTACCTTTGAAAAGACAACATCTTTCCGGCTTAGTATACATAGGGAGAAAAGATTACGTTTTAACCTCGAGAGATTCAAAGCAGATTGTGAAAAGTAAGCTAGTCTTCACAACTCCTCTGTCCCCTGCTAAAAAAAGTGACGCTTAAGTGATCCTGACTTTTCTAGGTTTTCAACAGTTTCGGAGGATTGAGGCTTGCTCAAATAGAACACCCCAAAAAATTAATTTTTCCCTTTCTCCCTGTGAACGAAGGTGTTGTGAAAGTTAAGGAAAGGTTGGTACCGAGTAATCAAAGTAAGTTGACAGACCTATAATGCAAAATATTACACAGATTTCATCCCTCACACAAACTGATTGCCCCCATCTTCGTGCTCTAAAAAAGAAAATTATAAGACAGGTGGTGAAAGGAAATTCAGAAATGATTTCCCCCATCTGGTCCAAAAGATGATGAAAGGAAATTCATAAATTATTGCCCTCATCTCAGCATTTAAATGCATAAATATATTCTGAAGTGGTGAAAGGAAATTCAGTAAAAAGGGCTAGATAACTTCACCGGGGTACTGAACAGGATCGTTGGTAGTGAAGCAATATCTGAGATATCTGTAAGAATGTTATTCATGAATATCACTCTACTCTGGTAACCAATTCTTTTTAAAACCTGATATACATTCCAAGTTCATACATGGCTTCCTAATTAAGAACATGTAATTTTCTTCTTTTGATGCAAGACAATAGCCACAAGATCTGTTCGGTCTCATAGAACTATTTTGATTGTCTTAATGCAGACCTAAATTTAGTAACGGGAAGGAGAAAGTTGTGAAGGGGACTACAGTTGAGTTTAAAAAGTATCTGAGTTTTGAAAAGATTCTCAAAAGTAAAAAACGAAGTTCTTTTCCCCTTTGGTATCCTGTTCTAGGGAACGTTTTCGCTAGATTAAAGCCATTGAATCCATTTACCCAATATAGGCATGTGGTCTACTGTTCTTCCCGTCTTGCAGGAAAATGATATCCCTAGTTGGAGCCTATGTTGGAGCCGCCTTTGTTTTTTTTTTAGCTTGTTTTAAAATTTCATATCTTAATGCTTGAAGTTGAAAGTCGGTTCTCATATTTTCCTTTATTTTTTTCCAAAATCTCAGAAGTCTCATCGCGCAAACAACGACGGTTATCATACTCTTAAGGCAAGATTCATTTTTAATCGTTTAAATGAGTTTCTACTTTTGAACCTCAGAATGTCGCATGTCGGAAGTTATAGATAACATAGTTTACAAATCCCAAGGGGAGAAACGATGAAATAGTCTTAAAACGTTTACCCATATCATTACCGAGAGTAAAATTACTCTAAACCTTAGTTAAGCATCATCGAGATTTCGTGTCTCGACATTTTCTAGCTCCAAAAGTCTTACCGTCGTAACCCCGATAGCCGAAACCGCAAGATTCTTGTTTTAGTAACCTAGGTTAATGTTAAAGGTAAAAAGTTTAGCTGCGTTTAAGTTAGTCGGGAATTCGCAACTCAGCATGTTTTCCCTCAAAATATACACTTTCAAAGCCCCGAGTCGCGAAGTCACGATAAAAATAGAAACGTAATTAATTAAACACTTAATCTAGTTTTATCCTCCAATTTAATTAAATCATATCATCGCGATCTCGCGATTTCACAACTCGACATACGAGTCTCCCAAAAGCTATACCTTCAAAGCTCCAAGTCGCGAAGTCGTGATCTCGTGATTTCGTAACTTGGAATATGAGCCTCCTGGAATCTATACTTTCGAATCTCGGAGTCGCGAAGTTGCGATATAAATAAAAATGTAATTAATTTAACACTTAATCTTGGTTACGTTTTGTATTAATCAAAGCTAATTGTCGCAATATCGGGTTTTGAAGGTGTAAAGGGTTAAAGTGAAAACTCTCGATGAGGCGAGTGCTGAAAGATTAATTAACATTTAAAAAGGACTGATTAATCAAGCTAAGCCAACATTTTCATTGTTTTCATACGAAAATTAATGTGCACAATCTACGAGGCGATTTTAAACTTTCTTTGTGTCAACTTGCATTACGAACTGTCAAAATTTATGACATTAATTGGAAATGAGGCGAATTGACAAGTAAGGGTTTGGTTTTTATTGCTAAATTTATATTTAAGAACAATTTGACTATTCTGTCCCAAAGGACGACCTAGTTTTAAATAGTCGAAGACATGGATTTTTGTTTGTTGTTTCAAATTTCATTTCTATTCTACGCAGAGCCAAATTTTCACGAGCGAACTAATTTTTGTATGTATACACATTTTTATCACAGGAGAGATAAAGTAGAATCCCCCGCCATGGCCCCGCGAAAAGTGTCTAAAGCCATTGTTGAGGTTTCAGGACAAGGTTCAGACAACGTTTCTGATACTTCTCCTCGAAGTGTCGACTCTATCAGGACCTGGTCACACATTTCTGAGGTTCTACAATCTGAATTGGTAGATGTTTCAGATGATTCCAGTGGAAATGAAAAAGACGACCTGATCACCTAGTATAAGATCGTCATCCAGGCTCAAATGCATAAAGTGGCGGCTAGGCCACGTCTTCTCCCTTATTACGATATGGTCTGGTGGGCATTAGACCATGTAGATATACCAACCAGAATCATCGTCAATGAGCAGAGGGTCACCATTGGGACTTTTAGACCCGAACAATTGCAGGCTATGTACAAGTTTCTAGCAGTGTCGGACTTTGTTTACAATGTCGAATTCCTGGAGAATTTTAAACAGAAGGAATGTGTGCAATATGACAAGACTATGTCTGGTTTAATCAAAGATTGGGTTTCACACCCTGCAAAGTTCAGGGCAGACAGTAATGGTATATATTCAATAGCTTCTCTGGAACCACAGTTCAAATATATCACTATGATGACCTGCAGATTATATGGGAGAGACGACACCACACATTTTTTCCTTCAATGGGTGCCTCTAATTCACACGGTCACGGAAGGCTATTCCTTCAACTGGGATAAACTATTGTCTGATAGTTTGACCAGTCGAGTTATAGAGTATCGAGCGCAGAGGGAGAGTAGAAAGATTGCTTCATTCTTTATGCCTGCGTATATCATTGACATTGTATGTTTTCTGACACATTTTCCCTTGATGAGTTGGAGCTGGACTCCATCAGAGGATGAGCCCATCCATGTCTACCATTCAAAGCTGTGGTAAGACAAAGCCTCAAATTTTTTGTATGAAATTTTAAACTGGGTGATGGTACCGCTGCATGTCACTATCTTCGGCCACCCGCCACCCAGGATCTCAGACAGTATCGTGGTAAATCTGAGCAGTATAGTTGACTGGTACGTGGAGGCAGAATTTTCATATCTCAGGGTTTTCGGTGCTTCTGTTCCTTCGAATGCCTTACCATTATTCATACCCGATAGGCTGGCTTTCCATGAGGTTGCCAGACAAACTGTAATCGGTGGCATAAGCAAGGAGCTTAAAGGATATTCTAAGAAGGTATGGCCACCTTTTCCTATTCATTTAAGTTCCTATTCTTTGTTATATTTCGGGCATGCTAAAGCTGAGGCAACAGCCCTGGAGGATATGAAATTGGTTCATGTCGAATTCAAAAATCAGGATCCACAGAGGGTCGTAAGTAATTACTTAGCCAGTTGCGAGCTAAAAAGGTTTGAACATGAAAATTCACCCTCGGATGACATTTTCCGAGGTGCGAGATCTTATGCCGAGGTGTTGTCTCGGATACAAGCCCTGGCACCTGAAGAGAGGGCCGATGTTTTAAAATTCCAAGAACATCAGTGGAGTTGTCTTCCCCCAGTATTGCCAGGTGAAAATCCAATAACAGTAGAGATGCAGCGAAAAGGAGCCGAAGGCTCAAAAGATTCAGCATCCAGAAAAGAAGAACACCAGGACGGGGAGGAGCAAACTAAGAGTCCAAAACCGGAAATAAAAACTCCCAATCCACCAAAGAAGTAGACTCCAGTTACCACTCCAGGCTAGTCAGCTAAGAAAATCAAAGATCCCATCACATCCATTACTCCCTTATAGTCAACTCAAGGGAACATAGATGCAGGGTGGATTTTCAACGAAGAATTGAGACCTATAAGGATGAAAGAGCTTCCGCCAAATGAGTTATTTTTTGATAAAAAGAGAAAAGTTGTGGTAAAAAGAGAATTCTATAAAGAAGAGGGATCAACAACCAATAAGTTCAAGGTGTTGACCAATGGGAAACATAAGAAGAAAGAAGAGTTTTCTACAGAAATAGCTGGGACATTAGGGGCATATGCTATGAAAAACCAATTTTCAGTCGGGGTTTTGAAAAATCAGTTGAAGCAAAAAAATCGCCTCATCAAAACCTTTGAAGCTAAACTAGCCACAGCAGAGGAGGTTGTCAAGGACCAGGAAAGCGCAGGAATAGAACAAGCAAGAATGGCCGACAAAAAGGAAATTGAGCTGCTCAAAGCTATGCTCGAACAAGCAGAGCTGGTAGCTCAGACCAGTCAGATACAGGTGAGCCAACAAAAAGACTTGATTGAGAAGCTACAGGTTATATTAGAGTTCACCGAAAGCCAAGTTATAAATATCGAGATATTTCAGTCCCAGACTATGGATATTCGAAGCAGGGTTTCTACAGCCCAACAAAGTTTACTTGCAAAAATAGAGATGATTTGGGACAATTGTTTGCTTATTGATCAAGTATCAGAAAACTTATCTGTCAGAGAGAGAGAAGTTGGAGCAGCTTGGGTCACATTTCAATAGGTTGTAATAGCTACAACAAACAGGGAATCGGGAAAAATTTCTAAGTTTTCCATTTCGGAACAGACCCGAGGTAATATTTTGTTGAAAGAATGGCAATGCAGTATATCAGAAGGAAAATTGCAATCCAAGAAGGTAAGGAAATCCTATGAAGAGGCTTTCGATTCCATAGATGGAAATATGTTAGGCATTGATAGCGAGAGTAATGTTGAAATGCTGAGCCAAATGGATATGGTGAAACTCTTTCTTGATATAAATGAAAAAGAAGAAAGAGATTTGGCCGAAATCTCACAAGTAACTATGGAAAACATAGTTCAAATAGATAAATGTATGATTAAACCAAGTGTTCAATTGTGCGCTATTGACACCCTAGATCGACATATGGAAGAAAGGTTGTCGCAATTAGTCAGAGATTATTACATTTTTGAGGCCAGTTGTCAAGCGGAACCTTCAAGTTTGATATCTCAACTGGTGGGAAAATGTGTCACTTGTATCGAGCATGCGAGAGGGCAGGCTTCTGGTACCAAATAAATACATAGGATAAATAAATGAAATGATTGATCTCCTTCGTGTTGTAACTGAAAATCCTGGAACAATTGAGATTCCATCATATGTAAATATGTATAAATATACAATAGAAGGAAAGAACAAGGGCTATACCTTTTTGGGTCGATTGTAATAGAGATTTTTCTCCCTCAAGAGTTAATATAAAGCAAATCTGAAGATTCTCGATTCTGTCACGACTGTGTTATGAGTTTGTTTCCTTGTATTTCATATTTCATTTCATTTCATATATGTATATGATGAATGCTTCGCTATAATTTAGTACAACCTCTACTATGGTGAATAAATTTTAGTTTTCTATATTGTTTACCGTTTTTCCTCTGTATCGACTATCAACAGGTATAAGACCAGTGAACATTTTAGATTTCTATATATATTTTATGCTTCTTCAGGTTATTTCTTCATCTTTTTCTTCTTCTATTTATAAGTGAGATTCTCCCTTGATAGGAGCCTTACATGATAGACAACTTAATGTTTTTCTTACATCCCATACACATTTATTAAAATATAACTTAGTTACAGGAAAGGGCCTTTGGTTTTCACCCTGTTTTCACTACTGGAGCTGTAAACTCTCCTTTATACGATAGAAATCGAGACAACATCTAAAAAGTTTCTTTGATATTTTCTTATTATTCTGTTCCTCTATGACTGTCCCTGTGACAAGACAGCCGGATATTGAACACGAGCTATCAGATCAAACACATATTGCCTTGAATATTTTTGATACTATTCTTAAAAAAACCACTACCAGGGTCAAACTGGAACGTTCATGGGCAGGGATTGAAAGGGAAATAAACATCTAGGAATAGTTGGAAGCTAGACAATAACCTAGAAATCAACCCTAGATTCCCTTGTTGAAGGTTGACATTTCTTCCTTCTCTACCCCTTACTCACTTTCAGATTCCTAGACACTGTGCTTCTAAGCCTTAAGTACAGACTCTAGATCAACATCTTTTTGGCGTCGTTGTCGGGGACCGAAGTTATGAAATCTTTTCCCTGGGAAAATGACATTTTTTTTTTTTGTTGAAAGTGCTACCCTTTGATAGTGAACAAAGAGTGCACACCTTTTAAAGGATTTCCAATATTTCACTTGGTGACTCCATGATTAATAAGCTAGCATCCGGATGAAGGAATACCAAGCAAAACCTGGATGGTAAATAGACCACACCCGTTACCGATCCTGAGACTATTTTAAAGGCAAGAGGCTCTCTTAAGCCGACCCCTGCAATCTATCAGCTTAAATACCCACAACTGAAGACCAAGAGTTCTTCTGAACCTTCAAATTCACGCAACCCTCCTTTCGACAATAAATATCTAATATCAAACTCCTCTGAAGTTAGAAGTGAAACCCATCCGATAACCCCTGTAGAACATAAAGGAAAAAGTCTTGTAGAAAATTTATCTACTGTCGATATATCATCGACTCTTCAGTTGAATTTCATGACCTCACATAGTCTCGAAGAATATTTCACACATTTAGTTTCCACACCCATTGGTTCCCCTGACTACATCTATTGCAAGTCCGAAGATCCAAGCCCTCTCATCCCTTACTAGTCATCCTCGAATTTTTTTCCCCACGAAGAAAGCAAAGATTCACTTTTAATCTTCCAAAACCCCCTTTACAACTTTCCACTAATAACGATGGCAGCCACTGGAGGAGGAGGTGGAGGGGTTGTCGGAGGAGGAGGTGGAGGTGCTCCTGTGGGAGGAGCTGGAGGCCAAGGGCCTTCCCCCCCTCCTAAAGTGTTTGCTAAAGTGGCAGCAAGATACGCTCCTTTGGTATTGCCCGTTCCTTTGCACGACCTTCCCAAAAATTATATAAAAAATTTTCGAAAATTCACTGGGGAAGGAGATCTGACCGCAGTCGAACACATAAATTTCTTTGATCAATTCACAGACATCCTAGGTCTCGAAAATGAAGATGTTTATTCGAGGCTTCTCGTCCAAACCTTCGAAGGTTAGGTCCAAACTTGGTTTCAGATTCTACCTGCAGGATCTATCTTGTCCTATGATGCCTTGGAAGATGCTTTCCTTAGACAATGGGGTGAAAGAAAGGACCACCTATACTATTTAACTGAGTTTGGGTATTTAAGAAAAAATAATTCAGAAACAGTTATGGATTTTATTCAAAGATTCAACAAGCTATATAACAGAATTCTAGCCGAGGTTAAACCGTCCCAACCCGCCGCCAAAGTAACTTTCGCGGGGGCTTTCGAACCAGATTTTGCACCTCTTTTACGAGAAAGAAGGGGAGCTAATCTAAACCGAATGCAAGATGATGCTGTAGAAATTGAGTCAAATATGATGGCTTCTGGTAAGTTAAAATCTAAAGTAGAAGCGGGAAACCGAGAAACTAGACGCTTTAGAGAACAAGCAGGGTCGTCGGGGTCTAATAGATACACATATAAAAAAGTAGACGATATGGCCAGGGTAATTAAGGAACTGTCTAATAATATATCCAGAATGGAGCTAGAACAGGCCAAAGCTGATTATTTTTCCAAAAAGGATTTTAAGAAGAATCCCAATCCCCCAAATCAGCAAAGACAAATAAAAAACGAAGATCAGAAAATACAAACTCCCCTAAAGAACGAAAATTTTATAGGAGCGAATGATCTCCAAGATTTCAAATATTCAGATGATGATGTCACGAACTTGGGTGATGACTACACACAACCTTATCTGACTAAAGAGGATTATGAAAAATATCTAAACACTCAACAATCGTCTATTGAGGGTGAAGAAAGAGATTATACTGACCTTTGTAGTTATCAAGAAGAAACTGATATGATAATGGTCGAGGTCCAACCTAGGTATAACTTGAGATCTAAGGGTAAACCTATTTCAACTACTCAACCTAAGAAAATTCTCCCAAGAGGTCAAACTTATGAGCCTACCCCAAAAGAAACTGTGTTACCTAACAGAAAAGTGAAAGTAGTAAATGCAAAAGAACCTAAAGTAGAAAAGGTCGAGACCAAAACACAGGAAACCGAAGAAGCTAATACAAATACACCTTTAACCAAGATTATGAGTAATAAGGCAGTCCAAATGAATAAGTTCGAAAAGAAGGATTCAAAAGTCCCAATTAGAGAAACAGACAAGGTGAGCGGATTTTTCAGTTTCAAAAACGAGATAAATAAAATTAAGATACCAATTCCTCTGGTGGAGTTAGCGAAAAACCCAGTTTATTGAAAATAGATTACCAAAGTGATAGGCGTTTTAGAGCTAAAAAGCCAATCTGACATTTTGAACCTTGAAGATGATAAGCCCAACATTACTTTTGGTCCACATTTTGAAGGGGCCAAAGATTGTTGCTCCCTTTTATATCACCTTAAATGTATACGATCAACTACTACATAATTGCATGCTAGACTTCGGAGCCTCACATAATGTAATGCCTAAAATTATTATGGACAAATTGGGTCTCCAGATCACCAGACCTTACGGAGATATTTACTCATTTGATTCGAGGAAAGTTAAGTGTATGGGAATGATAAAGGATTTAGTAGTCACCCTGGCACAGGTCCCAGTTAAGAGCATCTTGATGGATGTGGTCATTGCTGATATTCCCCCCAAGTACGGCTTACTATTGTCTAGGTCATGGGGAGCCAAGCTGGGGGGTTCTCTTCAACTAGATATGACGTACGCCATGATTCCTGTGTTTGGTGGGAAATTTACTCGGTTGTACAGGGAGACAAGGTTAGCATATACAGTAAGTGACCCTCAAAATCTGAACAATTTCCCTATTTACATTGCAGATCAAGATTTAGGAAATTGTATCTTATCTTTTGATGATGGTTTGGATGGTTGCACTGAGGAAAATGATATAGAGCATGAAGAGTCAGGTTATATGATCAAGGATATGTGTAGCACTGGTATCTGGAAAATTCTTTTTGACGGTGCCTCGTCTTGCGAAGGGGCTGGTGCAGGAGTTCTTTTTGTGGCACTTGAAGCAAGGTTCGTTGTCCCTTTTTCTTACAGACTACAATGGGATATAGATTATACTAACAATGCATGTGAATACGAATCCTTGGTCTTAGGATTAGAGGCTGCGAGGAGGCTAAAAATAAAAAACCTAGAGGTATACAGAGATGCGAAGTTGATATTCAAACAAATAAATCGACAATACCAGGCCAAGAATCCCAAATTAAGATCATACAGAAATTGTGCTTGGGATCTAATGGAAAACTTTTTCTCGTCTGTAAATGTCCACTTCATCCCACGCACAGAAAACTTACAGGCTGATTCATTAGCTAAAGCAGCTTCAACTTTCACTCCTCCTACAACCTTTAAATTGAAGTATCACATAGAGATAAGACACAAACCATCTATCCTGGATAATATCCAGCGCTGGCAGGTTTTTGAGGATGATGAACAAATTAAGAAGTTTCTTGAAGCAGTAGGTGAATTTTCCGAAACTCACATGGATCAAGAAAACCAGAATGATCAGATATGGATCATGTAAGAAGGAGAGGACCCTCAAGCTTTCCAAGACAAAATCACAAATCATCGCATGTTGGTCCTAAAAAATAACCAAATTTCGAAAGGACTGATCCCTCTGGAAAGATTGTTTGATCAAAACGACATACCTGTAAAATCCACCTTACAAACCCAACCAGAAGAGGTTGATGACTGTGACATAGGAACCAAAGAAGAGTCCAGGATGGTTAAAATATCTAAACTCCTCCCCCCTAAAATAAAAGGCAAGTATAATCACCTACTCAGACAATTTAAAGACGGTTTCGCCTGGTCTTACGACGAGTTAAGAACCTACGACACTACCGTGATCGATCACAAGATACCTCTAAAGCCTGGGGTCAAACCCTTTAGACAAAAGCTTAGGAAGATCAACCCCATTTTATTGCATGTGGTTGAGAGAGAAGTGAAGAAGCTTTTAGAGGCGAAAATTATAATATCTCTGAGATATTCCGACTGGGTGGAAAACCTGGTCCCGGTCAGAAAAAAGAGTGGGGAAATTAGACTGTGCATGGATTTCAGAAATTTAAATAAGTCCTCTCTTAAAGACAACTATATGCCCCCTAAAATGGATCACGTGCTAGAAAGGGTAGTTTGGGAAAACAAAATGTCTATGATTGACGGTTTCTCTGGATATAATCAAATTTCCATGAATGAACAAGATAAAGAAAGAACAACTTTTACTACCCCTTGGGGTACGTTCATGTATGATAAAATGCCTTTCGGTTTGATGAATGCAGGAGCCACGTTCCAACGCACTATGGACATCACTTTCATTGAAGAGAGGGATAAGTTCGTAGTCATATATCTCGATGATTTAACGGTTTTCTCCAAATCCGACGAAGAGCATTTGGTACATCTTAAACAAACATTAGAAAAATGTCGCAGGTATGGTCTGTCCTTAAACCCCAAGAAATCACACTTTGCCATGCAAGAAGGTAAACTTTTGGGTCATATTGTATCTAAGGATGGAATTAAGATTGATCCTAAGAGGGTTGAAGCGATAGACACTATAAACATTCCTAGAAATGTAAAAGAAATTCAATCTTTCTTAGGAAAAATAATTTTTTTACGAAGATTTATCCCAAATTTCGCTGAAATTGTAAAATTGATCATATATATGCTGAAAAAGAACAATGAAGTAAAGTGGACAATAGAGGCCAAAGCATCGTTCGCACATATTAAGAAATTCATAGCCGAGGCACCTGTATTGGCAAGCCCTAATTATCTAAAAGATTTTCTTATTTTCTCGTTTGCCTCCAAACACACGATTGTTGCAGTGCTCCTCCAAAAAAACAAAGAGGGTTTCGAACAGTCGATCGCCTTTTTCAGCAAGAGCCTCAGAGACACAGAACTTAAATATGATATAATAGAAAAACAAGCGTACGCCATGGTAAAATCACTGAAGGCATTTAGAACATATGTATTACACTCCAAGATAATCGTGTACGTACCTACAAGTTCTGTGAAACATATTTTGGTACAACCAGACAACAATGGGAAAAGAGGATGATGGCTTGCCAAGATTCAAGAATTTGACCTGGAAATCAAACCAACTAAACTGATAAAGGGACAAGGCCTGGCCAAACTTATGGTTGAATCAAATCTCAGAGCTCTAGATATAAACTGCCTGCAGGAAGGTGAGGAAGCCATGAACATAAACGAGCTTAATGAAAGAACAAGCACAATTAAAATCGAGGAGAATTTCATATCATCATAATGGTACAGAAACATAGTATCCTACCTGCTAACTCTAAAATGCCCGAGTGAACTATCACCATCAAAATCCAGGACTTTAAAGCTTCATGCGGTTAAGTATTGTATTGCCAAAAATCAACTATATTCGAAAGACCCACTCGGTTTCTTGTTAATTTTCTTAGTCGAATCGGAAACAGAAAGGGTTATAAGTGAATTTCACGAAGGAGTGTGTGGAGGACATCATGCGTGGAGGGCCATAGCTTGCAAAATTTTGAGGGTTGGGTATTACTGGCCAAAAATTTTCTCATATGTTAATGCCAAGGTCCGTGCCTGTAACCCTTGTTAGCTATTTGAAGGCAAACAGAAACTTCCGACACTACCTTTAGTTCCGGTCAAAACTGAAGCCCCTTTTCAACAATGGGGGCTAGATTTTATAGGAGAGATTAATCCACATTCTAGCGCCCAATACAAGTGGATCTTAACTGCCACAGACTACTTTACTAAATGGGTAGAAGCTATTCCAACCAAAAGGGCAACTGACTCGGTGGTAATAGATTTCTTAGAAGACAATATCTTGTCAACATTTGGCTGCCCTCGAAAGATAGTCACAAATAATGCCCAAGATTTCAAATCTATGGCTATGATCAGCTTCTGCCAAAAGTATAATATCATTCTTGACCATTCTACAATGTAGTACCCCCAAGAAAATGGATTGGATGAGTCGTCTAACAGGAGCCTGATCAATATAATTAATAAAGTGTTGGATGAAAACAAAAAGTCTTGGCATGTGCATTTAAAGTACGCATTGTGGGCGAATCGCATATGCACTAAAAATTCTATCGGCATGTCCCCTTTTTAGATGGTATATGGGATAGACGCGGTGTTACCTATAAATTTATCTCTCCCAGTGATGAAATTATGGCGATATCAGAAAGAAGAACCTAATCATCTCACCAGGAGGATAAACCAGCTAATCGAGGTTCAACAGCACAGGGTCGAAGTAGATGAAAGGTTGGAGAAGTATCAAGATGACATGAAGGCATTATTCGACCATAGGGAAAAGGACTGAGATTTCCTCCCAGGTGATTTAGTATTAAGGTGAGATGCAAGGAGGGAAGAAACAGCGAAACATGGTAAATTTGATCACCTCTGGTATGGGTCGTTCAGAGTCTCAGCTCTTGAAGGAAAAAATTATTTCCTACTAGAAAATCTAGACGGTGAAATCCTCAATGCCCCTATCAATGGGTGTTACCTGAAGCATTATATGACATAAGCAGTCGCCTAAA
>ML777817.1:1106855-1121513 GCA_009831015.1 Picea engelmannii
TATATATATATTTGTATGTTCATATATAGAATTTTTAACATATGTATATATATTTCATTACACATTGCTATTTTGATTTTCTTTTCTCTTCGTAAATTATCGACACCTTTCAAAAAGCCTCCATAACCTTCATATTTGCCTTTTTACAGGTTTTCAGTTGCAAACAAAATGAGCAAGAGAGGTACACAGAAAGTCGAGTATCGGAAAATAAATTGGCTTAAACAGGTGATATAAAATATTTTTGATAGGTTGGGAAGAAAATGAAATGGTAAGGTAAAGGTGAGATTTCCTAAAAGACTTGTTCTGAAGGGCTATCAAAGAAAACCAAGATAACCTCATAAGATAAAACAACATCATCTAAACTAATAAATAAAATAACATTTCCACGGTTAATTGTTTATGAAAGAATCAGACGAAATAAACAAGTTACTCAAAGTAAAGCGCCCCCAAAAAAGATTTTCAAGAATCAGTTTTGATTTTTGGACCTCTGTTTTTTAGTTTATAGATCTCCACCTATCACCCTTTTATGTTTTCTAGTTTACCTTTGAAAATCCAACATCTTTCCGATTTAGTATACTTAGGGAGAAGAGATTACGTTTTAACCTCAAGAGCTTCAAAGCAGATTGTGAAAAGTAAGCTAGTCTTCACAACTCCTCTGTCCCCTACTAAACAAAGTGACACTTAAGTGATCCTGACTTTTCTAGGTTTTTCAACAGTTTCGGAGGATTGAGGCTTGCTCAAATAGAACACCCCAAAAAATTAATTTTTCCCTTTCTCCCTACGAACAAAGGTGTTGTGAAAGTTAAGGAAAGGTTGGTACCGAGTAATCAAAGTAAGTTGACAGACCTATAATGCAAAATATTACATAGATATCAGCCCTCACAGAAACTGATTGCCCCCATCTTCACGCTCTAAAAAAGAAAATTATAAGACAGGTGGTAAAAGGAAATTCAGAAATGATTGCCTCCATCTTCACGCTCTAAAAAAGAAAATTATAAGACAGGTGGTGAAAGGAAATTCAGAAATGATTGCCCTTGTCTCAACATTTAAATGCATAAATATATTCCGAAGTGGTGAAAGGAAATTCAGTAAAAAGGGCCAGATAACTTCACCGGGGTACTGAACAGGCTCGTTGGCAGTGAAGCAATATCTGAGATATATATAAGGATGTTATACATGAATATCACTCTACTCTGGTAACCAATTCTTTTTAAAACCTTATCTACATCCCAAGTTCAGACAGGGCTTCCTGATTAAGAACATATAATTTTCTTCTTTTGATGCAAGCCGATAGCCACAAGATCTGTTGGGTCTCCTAGAACTGTTTTGATTGTCTTAATGAAAACCTAAATTCAGTAAGGGGAAGGAGAAAGTTGTGAAGGGGACTACAGCTGAGTTTAAAAAGTATTTAAGTTTTGAAAAGCTTCTCAAAAGTAAAAAACTAAGTTCTTTTCCCCTTTGGTATCCTGTTCTAGGGAAATTTTTCACTGGATTAAAGCCATTGACTCCATTTACCCAATATAGGCACGTGGTCTATTGTTCTTCCCGTCTTGCAGGAAAACAAGATCCCTAGTTGGAGCCTATGTTGGAGCCACCTTTGTTTTTTTTTTAGCCTGTTTTAAAATTTCATATCTTAATTCTTGAAGTCGAAAGACAGTTCTCATATTTTCCTTTATTTTTTCCCAAAATCTCAGAAGTCTCATCACGCAAACAACGATGGTTATCATACTCTTAAGGCAAGATTTATTTTTAATCGTTTAAACAAGTTTCTACTTTTGAACCTCGGGATGTCACATGTCGGAAGTTATAGATCACATAGTTTACAAATCCCAAGGGGTGAAACGACGAAATAGTCTTAAAAATTTTACCCAGATCATTACCAAGAGTAAAAATACTCTAAACCGTAGTTAAGCATCATCAGGATTTCGTGTCTCGGTGTTTGCTAGCTCCAAAAGTCTTACCGTCGTAACCCTGATAGTCGAAACCACAAGATTCTTGTTTTAGTAACCGGGGTTAATGTTAAAGGTAAAAAGTTTGGCCACGGTTAATATCAGTCGGGAATTTGCAACTCGACATCTTTTCCCTCAAAAGCTACACTTTCAAAGCCCCGAGTCACGAAGTCGCGATAAAAATAGAAACGTAATTAATTAAACACTTAATCCAGTTTTATCCTCCAATTTAATTAAATCATATCATCGTGATCTCGCGATTTCACAACTCGGCATACGAGTCTCCCGGAAGCTATACCTTCGAAGCTCCGAGTCGCGAGGTCGCGATCTCATGATTTCACAACTCGGCATACGAGATTCTCAGAAGCTATACCTTCGAAGCTCCGAGTCGCAAAGTCGTGATATAAATAAAAACGTAATTAATTAAACACTTAATCTTGGTCACGTTTTGTATTAATCAAAGCTAATTGTCGCAATCTCGTGTTTTGAAGGTGTAAAGGGTTAAAGTGAAAACTCCCGATGAGGTAAGTGCTGAAATATTAATTAACATTTAAAAAGGAATGATTAATCAAGCTAAGCCATCATTTTCATTGTTTTAATACGAAAGTTAATATGCACAATCTCCGAGGCAATTTTAAACTTTATTTGCGCCAACTTGCATTACGAACTGTCAAAATTTATGACATTAATTGGAAATGAGGCGAATTGACAAGTAAGGGTTTGGTTTTTATTGCTAAATTTATATTTAAGAACGATTTGACCGTTCTGTCCCAAAGGACGACCTAGTTTTAAATAGTCGAAGACATGGATTTTTGTTTGTTATTTCAAATTTCATTTCTATTCTACACAGAGCCAACTTTTCGTGAGCAGACTAATTTCTATATGTATACACATTTTTATCATAGGAGAGCTAAAGTAGAATCCCCTGCCATGGCCCCACGAAAAGAATCTAAAGCCACTGTTGAGGTTTCAGGACAAGGTTCAGACAACGTTTCTGATACTTCTCCTCGAAGTGTCGACTCTATCAGGACCTATTCACATATTTCTGAGGTTCTACAGTCTGAATTGGTATATGTTTCGGATGATTCCAGTGGAAATGAAAAAGACGACCTGATCACCCAGTATAAGATTGTCGTCCAGGCTCAAATGCATAAAGTGGCGGCTAGGCCACGTCTTCTCCCTTATTACGATATGGTCTGGTGGGCATTAGACCATGTAGATATACCAACCAGAACCATCATCAATGAGCATAGGGTGCCTCTAATTCACACGGTCGCCGAAGGTTGTTCCTTCAACTGGGCTAAACTATTGTCTAATAGTTTGACCAGTTGAGTTACATAGTATCGAGTGTAGAGGGAGAGTGGAAAGATTGCTTCATTCTTTATGTCCACGTATATCATGGACATCGTATGTTTTTTGACACCTTTTCCCTTGATGAAGTGGAGCTGGAATCCATCATAGGCAGAGCCCATCTATGTCTACCATTCAAAGTTGTGGGAAGACAGAGCCTCAGATTTTGTGTATGAAATTTTTAACTGGGTAATGGTATCGTTGCATGTCACTATCTTTAGCCACCCAGGATCTCAGATAGTATCGCGGTAAATCTGAGTAGTATAGTCGACTGGTACGTGGAAGTAGAATTTTCATATCTCAGGGTTTTCGGCGCTTTTGTTCCACTGAATGCCTTACCATTATTCATACCCAATAGGCTAGCTTGCTGTGAGGTTGCCAGACAAACCGTAATCAGTGGCATAAGCAATGAGCTTAAGGGATATTCTAAGAAGGTATGGCCACATTTTCCTATTCATTTAAGTTTCTATTCTTTGTTAGATTTCGGGCATGCTAAAGCTGAGGCAACAGCCCTGGAGGACCTGAAATTGGTTTATTTTGAATTCAAAAACCACGATCCACAGAGGGTCATAAGTAATCACTTAGCCAGTTGTGGGCTAAAAAGGTTTGAACATGAAAATTCACCCTCGGATGACATTTTCCAAGGCACGAGATCTTATGCCAAGGTGTTGGCTCGGATATAAGCCCTGGAACCCAAAGAGAGGGCCGATGTTTTAAAATTCCAAGAACATCGACAGAGTTGTATTCCACCAATATTGTGGGGTGAAAATCCAATAACAGTAGAGATGCAGCGAAAAGGAGCCGAAGGCTCAAAATATTCAGCATCCACAAAAGAAGAACACCAAGACGGGGAGGAGCAAACTAAGATTCTGAAACTGGAAATAAAAACTCCTAATCCGCCGAAGAAGCAGACTCTAGTTACCACTCTAGGCCAGTCAGCTAAGCAAATAAAATATCCCATCACCTCCATTACTCCCTTACAGTCAACTCAAGGGAACATAAACGTAGGGTGGATTTTCAACGAAGAATTGAGACTTGTAAGGATGGAAGAGCTTCCGCCAAATGAGTTGTTTTTTGATAAAAAGAGAAAAGTTGTGGTAAAAAGAGAATTCTATCAAGAAGAGGGATCAATGTCCAAGAAGTTCAAGGTGTTGATCGATGGGAAAGATAAGAAGAAAGAAGAGTTTGCTACAGAAATAGCTGGGACATTAGGGGCATATGCTACGGCAAACCAATTTTAAGTCAAGGTTTTGAAATATCAATTGAAGAGAAAAAATTGCCTCATCAAAACCTTAGAAGCTAAACTAGCCACAACAGAGGAGGTTTTCAAGGACCAGGAAAGTGCAGGAATAGAAAAAGAAAGAATGGCCGACAAAAAGGAAATTGAGTTGCTCAAAGCTAAGCTCGAACAAGCAGAGCTGGTAGCTCAGACCAGTCAGATACAGGTGGGCAAGCAAAAAGACTTGATTGAGCAGCTACAGGTTAGATTAGAGTTCACCGAAAGCCAAGTTATAAATATCGGGATATTCCAGTCCTAGGCTATGGAGATTCGAAGCAGGGTTTCTGCAGCCCAGCGAAGTTTACTTGCAAAGATAGAGACGATTCAAGACAATTGTTTGCTTATTGATCAAGTATCAGAAAACTTATCTGTCACAGAGAGAGAAGCTGGAGCAGCTCGGGTCGCATTTCAAGAGGCTATAATAGCTACAACAAACAGGGAATCGGGAAAAATTTCTAAGTTTTCCATTTCGGAACAGACCCGAGGTAATATTTTTGTGAAAGAATGGGAACACATCATATCAGAAGGAAAATTGCAAGCCAAGAAGGTAAGGAAATCATGTGAAGAGGCTTTTGGTTCCATAGATGGAAATATATTAGGCACTGATAGTGCGAGTAATACTAAGACGCTGAGCCAAATGGATATGGAAAAACTCTCGCTTGATATAAACGAAAAAGAAGAAATAGATTTGGCCAAAATCTCACAAGTAACTATGGCAGACATAGTTCAAATAGATAAATGTATGATTAAACCAAGTGTGCAATTGTGCACTATTGACACCCTAGACTGACAGATGGAGGAAAGGTTGCCACAATTAGTCAGATATTGTTACATTTTTTAGGCCAATTGTCAAGTGGAACCTTCAAGGTTGATATCTCAACTGGTGGAAAAATGTGTCACTTGTATCGAGCATGTGAGAGGGTAGGCTTCTGGTACCAAATAAAGACATAGGATAAATAAATGAAATGATTGATCTCCTTCATGTTGTAACTGAAATTCCTGGAACGATTGAGATTCCATCATATGTAAATCTGTATAAATATACAATAGAAGGAAAGAACAAGGGTTGGACCTTTTTGGGTCGATTGTAATAGCGATTTTGCTCCCTCGAGAGCTAATATAAAGCAAATCCGAAGATTCTCGATTCCGTCACGACTGTGTTATGAGTTTGTTTCCTTGTATTTCATATTTCATTTCATTTCATATATGTATCTGATGAATGCTTCGCTATAATTTAGTACAACCTCTACTATGGTGAATAAATTTTAGTTTTTTATATTGTTTACCGTTTTTCCTCTGTACCGGCTATCAACAGGTATAACACCAGTGAACATTTTAGATTTCTATATATATTATGCTTCGTCAGGTTATTTCTTCATCTTTTTCTTCTTCTGTTTATAAGTGAGATTCTCCCTTGATAGGAGCCTTACATGATAGACAGCTTAATGTTTTTCTTACATCCCACACACATTTATTAAAATATAACTCAATTACGGGAAATGGCCTTTGGTTTGCACCCTGTTTTCACTACCAGAGCTGTAAATTCTCCTTTATACGACCGAAATCGAGACAGCATCTAAAAAATTTCTTTGAGATTTTCTTATTATTTTGTTCCTCTATGACTATCCCTGTGACAAGATAGAGAAATATTGAACCCAGACTATCAGATCAAACACATATTTCATTTAATCTTTTTGATACTATTCTTAAAACAACCACTACCTGAGTCGAACTGGAATTCTTGTGGGCAGCAATTGAAAGGGACATAAACATCCAGGAATAGTTGGAAGCTAGACAACAACCTAGAAATCAACCCTAGCTTCCCTTGTCGAAGGTTGACATTTCTTCCTTCTCTACCCCTTACTCACTTTCGGATGCCTAAACACTGTACTTCTAAGCCTTAAGTAGAGACTTTGGATCAACACTCTACATCAATAGTCAATGGGACTATATCTCCACATCAATCTCTTCCCATCAATAGACATCAATCACATCAATGTGATTATCTCTCCCCCTTTAACATCAATGGTAAAGGGCCATTCTCCTCTTAGGGCTGCTCCCCCTGTCTGAGGCCTTTGATCTTACTCTAAATAATATCTCCCCTTTGAACAAGGGATATCACTCTGATGTAATGCTAAAGATACATCGAACATACTCCCCCTATGACCATCACTCCTCCTAGAATTATGCCTATGTGATCTTTCTTCAAATATAGGGATCTTTTCTAGATATGCATTTGATAATTATCTCCTCCTAGAATCATGGGAAGAAGAATGAATCCCCCTAAGGATATGTCTCCCCATATCTTGTCTGAAATATGAACAATATGCTACCATATGGCGATCCTTGGACCTGTTCATGCATCAAACTTGTTCCATACCATGCATCATGAATTTCAAAAATAAAAATAAGGAATCATGAAAAATATATCAACCAAATACATAATGTACAAAAAATGTGCTCACAATGCACAACACCCATGTACAAAAAGATATCATCCATGGAATGTATCAACCATATGCCTCTATCAACATGGAAACATGTGCATCTACCAATATGCCAACCATGTGTCATATCACTCATGATATGTCTCCATCATGAACAAAGTATCATAACCATGTATCAAACAAATACCAATTGTTATGTTAATCAAGTAATACCAATGGTGTATTATCATCAAGCATTATCACTTTCACCAAGCAAGTATATCAACCATGCATAAACAAGCTATGACTCCCCAATGATGTACAACATGAATATCAACTCAACTCACCAACTACATGTCTCAATATGTAGCCCAACCACATGAAAAATGCATGCACCATGATAACCAACATATGCTTCCAATAATACATCATAAGATATATCAATGAAACTTCAAAATGTACCAACCATGTACCCCAACATTTTATTTTATATAATCCAATAGATGAGCATTTGATCAGCATCAATCCATACTCATGGGTTAGTATCATGTACCTAAGATATATTTCACATCGTCACCTTACATGATCTAACGCAGAACCATGAAAACCTATAGCAAACAGTGTCAAAACCTGCAATAAACAATGTCAGACCCTACAACACAGAGTTATATCATCACATCAAGCTGCAACTCATGTGCATTACCTTTTTCCCAAGGCTTTACCACATATACGTGCCCTGCTACACAACAAAGTGCGTATGTATGTGACCTATTCAAGGTCAACCTATGTATGTATGCGACTGTCACCACTGTCACTCATGTATGCCTCAATAGATGACACTTTTGAAATTCCCTTTAGTTTTTCATCATGTTCTAGTTGTTATGTCTTCTTCACCCACTTTTGTAGAGGTTCCTTCTTCTCATAACTTGAGCTATGAGCATCCATCTTTTCAAATATGTCTCCCTTTCTTACTTCATTCCTTCTTCTAGCTATGTTATGTGAATTCCTCATCATGGACTTTCTTCTTGTATTCTATCACTCCTGGGATTTGTGGCCAAATCCACTACAACTGTAGCATCTCATGGTGTTATAGTGAACAACAATGTGTCCTACTTGATCACATCTCTAACACCTCATGGTGTTATAAAATCTTCCATTATATTTCCTTTCATAAGATATACACTCAAAATATTTGTGACCATATCCATTACATGAATAACAATGCCCATGAAAAATACTTTCATACATTTGCTTTGGTGTCCCAAGAATAGCTTCTTGATGTCTTCCTTTCTTTATTATTTTGAAATTTTATTTGCCTTGTGTAGATGGTTGCTTTGCAACATTGTCTTCCTTGCTTTGCTATTTTGAAATTTTCTTTGCCTTGTGTACATGGTTGTTTTGCAACATTGTCTTCCTTATTTGATGGACTTACCTCATGATTCTTTGAGGTGCTTGCTTCAGCATGTGTATCTTCTCCTTTGTATCCAAGACCTGATTTATCACATGATGATCTTTGAATTTCCAAGATCTCATCCAAGATTCGTGAGCTATTTAAGAAATTGTTTGACTTTTCTACCTTCTTTCTAAGTTCAACAATTTCAGCTTCTAACTTATAACATGACTCTTCCTTTTCAATTATTTGATTCTTCAATAATTCCTCTATCCTTTTGGATTCTTCAATTTGGGTCTTGATATGGACAATAGTTTCAAAAAAATTTCTAATCTCATCATCTACATTCATATCTTCTTTTCCATTCTTTAGTCTTGTGATCTCTTCTTCCTTTTCTTCTAATTGAGTCTTATTTCTCTCTTCTTGTTACTTGATCATTTCTTTTAACTTCAAGATGTGCCTTAGACTCCTTCTAAGAAACTTCTTAGTGTTATCCGAAAGATAGTTATAGTCTATATAATAATGATCACTTCTATATCTATATAAACCCTCTTCAACTTCCTTTTGAAGTTTTAATAGATTTTCTTCTATTATTTTCATGGGATAATTACCATCAAACTTTACACAAACAATTTCTATATCTTCTTCTTCACTTGTAGAGAAAAAATCATCATCATCATTGCAATCAAGGGTTTTTGAGAGTTATTTACCTTCATTTAAAATATCTTCATGATCTTCCTTTTTGCCAACATCATCACATGATTCTTTGCATTTATTTGAAATGTTTCCAAGATCTTCATTTGTGCTAACATCACTTGATTCTTTATCTTCACTTGAAATGTTTTCAAAATCACATTTAGAAATAATGCATTCAAGAGTTTTTGGATATTCTTTACCTTTAGTGATCTTGATGGAGTGATCGTTAATATCTTCTTTCTCCTTCTTTCTTTGATATGTTTCCTCTAGCTTTAGCCATAGATCCTTGGCGGAAGTGCATTGTCCCATGCTCTCTTTGATAGGGCTTGAGAGTCCATTAAGAATGGTCTTGAGAGCTAATGCATCAATCTTCTTTCCTTCTCTTTGAGTTGCAAACTTTGACTTGTTCTTCAAAAGGACTGATCCACCAACGGTTTCCTTCCAAATTGTTGCTCCCATTGTCTTCAAATACACTCTCATCTCTATTCTCCAAGTAGAATAGTTTTCCTCACAAAGGATTGGTATTTCATCATCAATTTGTGTGTCTATGGATCTCCTTCAAGCTTGTTAAGGCTTGTAGTGAAAGGACGCTCTGATACCAATTGTTGGACACAGCTACCACACTTAGAGGGGGGGGGGGAGGGGTTGAATGAGTGTGGGGCTCTTTTCCCAAAAGGTTCCCTCTTTACAAAAAATCCTTAGTTAACATTCAACATTTATTCATTACCCATTGCTGTCATTTATAACCAGTTACATGAAAACATATATCAACAATATATCATCATCAATTCATCACTGCAAGGAACACAAAGAACACAAGATGTATGTACAATTTTTCTTTTTATTATGGACAACAATCTGGGGGTTTATCAACAACAACTTAATAGAGTACAACTCTACAAGAGAAATAGCTCTATAATGCAAGACTCATCTTACACCATCAGCACCAACTGAGATGAGGCAACAATCCTCAACATATATCAATCTGTCAACAGGTACGTGACCTGACAGTAGTGCAACCAGTGTGTGCAGGCGCCCTGACTCACTATAGCCCGTGTATGCACGCAGTCAATGTATACAACAACCTGCGTATAGATTTTGAGTTGTTAGGGTTTGTCCTTCAAGATCAACTTAGATTCTCTATAATCAATATATCATTCTCTTCTATCTATGATTGTCCAATCTGACCACTATCCAGTCACAACATCTCCAAGATCTCCAATAGCTTTTTCATGCTCCAGAATAAATCAATTATTAATGCTATGTCAAAATATATAAACAAATAGTATACCATAGCAATCATGTCACCAATGAATCACAAGAGTACTTATCACTTCATCAACCAAATCATCCAAACTGAACCATATCATAGAATCCATACCAAGAATGCCCTAAGAATTCACAACACATCAAACAATAGTATTCATCAAGACAATAATGTAACCATACCAGTGTCTCAGTGATAGATATGAGCCCATAGAATGCAGATCTGGAACCTGCCTCATCATCCAAGAGCTTAGCACCAACTCAAACACAAATCTGCATGATTTTATCCACTATACGCTCCCTGTACATAGTCATCCCGTGTATACCTTCAATGCATACGCACCCTATACACAAACAACCCACGTATACCTCAGAAACTAGGGTTTCTAAAGCTCTGAGAATTTTGTCGTCAAGATCTCTGACATTACCGAAACTTTGATGCGTCCATGAGATCCTCCTCTCGCTCTCTTCCTCATAATATATTTTCAATCATTCTCAAGAGATCCACACCAATAGGATGCTCTCACAAGAAACTCTCCATCAATACTCCACAAGATAATCTCACAAGAAGTTCTCCATTGATCCACAAAAAGGATGATCTACAAGAGACCATAGTTATCTTATTTATACTTTCATCCTCTAGGTCACTTAACCCATTTTTAGGTCACTTAACCCATTTCTAGGTCACTTAACCTATTTTCCTTATTTTAGGGTTAACCACTTTCCATAAATAGAAAGTTCTCCAATACTTTATCATTTAAATAATATTTCTTGATTTTGTCACTTTTCTTTATTATTTATATAATCATTTCTTCTTTTAGGGAACTTTGACTTCTTTGACCATTTGGGGCTTCAAGCCAACACATGGGGGTCCTTCAACTTTGTAGGCCCATAACTCTCAAACTGTGAGGAGTTATGTGATATTCCACATACCACCGGAAATGGCATGACAAGAACTATCCATCTAGGATAGTTTCACTAGCAAATTCATTGATATTCATCTCATTATTCCACACACAAGCATGGGTTCTCCAACCATTCTTCTAGGATAACTCAATCCACAAAGCATCTTCTCATGAGGGATTTCACTATAAGGTGACCACTTTGGAGTTCATCCATTTTTGCACCTTATCAATCATGATGAGACAATAATGAGTTATATTTTCATCAAACAAAATATGCATCATCATGTATCAATGGCAACTCATTGATCCATTTTCATCTATGCATCATATCAATGATGCATCTTTATCAATTGGTTTCCACTTTGACATCTATCATTCTCATCAAGGACAATACATATATTTGTTTCATCAAACATTAATCAATCAATCCTTTGACATCAAGACAATCACTTGATATCAATCAATCAAAATATTGGCATCAATGACAACATGATCCAACATAATCGACCTTGACTTTGTCACTTTACTTTATCATTTAAATAATGATTTCTTATTTGCAATAACTTTGACTTCTTTGACCTTGTGGGCTTCAAGCCAACATGTGAGGGTCCTCCAACTTCGATGCCATAACTCTCAAACTGTGAGGAGTTATGTGATGTTCCACATACCACCGGAAATGGTATGACAAGCACTATCCATCTAGGATAGTTTCATCAAAAAATTCATTGATATTCATCTCATTATTACACATACAAGCATGGGTCCTCTAACCATTATTCTAGGATAACTCAATCCACAAAGCATCTTCCTGTGAGGGATTTCACCATAAGGGGACCAATTTGGAGTTCATCCATTTGTGCACCTTATAAATCATGATAAGACAATAATGAGTCATGTATACATTTTTCCAACAATGCATCATATACCAATGAAACCACATCGATCCATCTCCATCATGTATCAATGACAACCCATTGATCTATCTTCATAATATCAATGACAACTCATTGATCCATCTTCATCTATGCATTCTCATCAAGGACAATACATATTACATTACATCAATCATCAATCAATCAATAATTTAGCATCAATAAAACAATCACTTGACATCAATCAATTAAACCATTGGCATCAATGACAACATGATCCAACACCCTTGGCATAACACTTTTGATTGTCATTCAAAGTAGTCACTGGTGGCCGAAGTGAAATCCTCTGAATCAGATGTGGGTTCTGACTCTGAGTCAAAACCAGAAAGGGGAAGATGGATCATTGATGCGGAACCCAATGCCATTGTTTCTACCACCAAGCTCCAGCCTGGTGAACCAAATGAGCCAGAAGAAGGTGAGTGCCTCGTCCATTCACAGATGTGGGTAAAAGGCACCCCGCTGCACCTCATCGTTGATAGAAGTAGCTAGAATAACCTCATCTCAGTAGAGGTCGCCAAGCGGTTGGCCCTGCCGACAACACTACACCCACAACCCTACATCATTGGATGGCTCCGCCAAGGAAGCGATCTCCACGTCAGCCAATAGTGACGACTGGCGTACGACATCAATCCCTTCAAAGATGAGGTATTGTGTGATGTTGCTCCTCTTGAAGTTTGTAATGTTCTTTTGAGCCAACCTTATTTATGGAAACGTCATGTTGTATATGATTCTAGGCCTCATAGTTTTATTATTACTTTGAACAAGAAATTGTACAGGATACCTGAGGCAGTCCCTCCTAGTGCTATGTCCTTGATCTCTGCCAATAAATGCAGGAAGGTCATCTCTCAGTCTGAAAAATTTGTCTTCTTCATGATTCGCTCTCAACGTGACTGAAATATCATAGCCACATCCAGGGCCTCTACGATCAATCTCTCCACACAATAGAAGAAAGTTGATAAGGTCATGGAAGAATACTCAAATATATTCTCCTCTCCTACTGGGGTACCTCTGCACTGCCAAGTCAAGCATCCCATCGATATGACCCCAGGCGTACCGCTACCCAATGGGCTAGTCTATCACCACTCTCTATTAGAAAAAAAATATATCAAGAGGCAGATCCAAGAACTTCTCCACAAGGGGCACATACGTCCCAACTCATATCCTTGTGGGAACCCAATCGTGCTGGTGTAGAATAAATACAGGACCTGACGACTCTGCATTTATTATCGAGACCTGAATAAAATCATAGTCTGAAACCGATACACAATCCCCTGAATCGACAACCTCCTTGATCAGCTCACGGGGGCCAAATACTTCAATAATATTGATCTGAAGTTTGTCTACCACCAGGTCCCAATAGAAAAGACAGATGTATGGAAGACCACCTTCAAGTCAAAAGACAATATTTTTGAATGGTTGGTCATGCCCTTTGGTTTGAAAAATGCTCCAACAACTTTTATGAGGATGATGGACGATATCCTACGACCTTTCACCAATGATTTTGCAGTGGTGTATCTGGATGACACCCTCATCTACAACAAGACTTGGAAGGAACACTTGCATCATATTCAATAGGTTCTGCACACCCTGTGGTAGCACAAACTATATGCAAACTTGGAAAAATGCTCTTTCAGCATGGACATTGTCCATTACTTAGGATACATAGTTGATCGACATGGTGTGCATATGGATCCAGCCAAGATCCAGGTCATCCATGACTGGTCATCCCCAACCACACTCACTGAACTTCGGATCTTCTTGGGCCTCTCCAATTTCTATTGCAAGTTCGTGTTGGGATTCTCTCATATTGCATGGGCCCTCAGCCAAGTAACCAAGGTTGGTGGTAAGGAAAACATTTTGTGGGGCCTATCCCAACAAGAAGCCTTCAATGAATTGAAGAAGCGTTTGTGCTCATCCCCAAAACTTTCATTACTGGACCTGCAACATCCCTTTGAGACCGAGACAGATGCTTCAGACTATGTTGTGGGCATCGCTCTCACTCAACACGGCCACCCCGTGGCATATCATAGTGAGACACTATCAGATGTTATACATAAGTACCCTAATTATGACAAAGAAATGTGATCCATTGTGCAAGCCTTCCACTAGTGGAGACATTACATTCTTGGGAAGGAGACAGTTATTCACGCTGATCACAAGCCACTACAGTTCATGCAAACCCAAGGAAAATTGCAGAATAACCGCCATTAGAAGTGGTCCACATACTTACAGGAGTTCCACCTCAACATCGAGTACAAAATGGGAAGTACCAACCAAGTTGTTGATTGCCTCAGCTAATCTCCAGTCGCGGAACTCACCACGATGTGTTAAGAACCAAATATCAATATAGCATAGAAAAACCTCAGAAAAAGTACTCAACGCCTTGAAAAAGAGATAATTTCAGATAATAAGCCTCTTCGAGGGGGAAACCTCCTTTTACCCCACTTAAATGTTCAAGTACAAGA
>ML777817.1:1123650-1156951 GCA_009831015.1 Picea engelmannii
CCTTCCTTCTTGCATTAGGACAACACCAATTCCATTTCTCGAGGCATCACATTCCACAATAAAGGTTTTTGTGAAGTCTAGAGTGGTCAAGACAAGAGCTTTACACATCACCTCTTTAAGTTGTTCAAAAGCTTTAGTTGCCTTTGGAGTCCATGAAAATGCATCCTTCTTAGTTAGTGTCGTTCCTTCTGAAACGTTGTAGAAAAAAAGTTATAGAAAAAATGCCAAGTTGTCTCAGATGTAGTAGTGAAACCCCAAGACCTTGAGCTATGATACCATAGGTTAAGAACCAAATATCAATATAGCATATAAAAACCTCAGAAAAAGTACTCAACGCCTTGAAAAAGAGATAATTTCAGATAATAAGCCTCTTCGAGGGGGCAACCTCCTTTTACCCCACTTAAATGTTCAAGTACAAGATGATTCAAAATGAAAATGTCTCCTTGGTATATATAGGAGACTAGGAGGTATAATTACAACTAATGGCCTAAAGTCGACATAATTAAAATAACATTACTAATATAATATGCCCCAATTAAGGCATAATGAGCCAATATTAGGGCTTAACATAGTGATAGACTCTTGTGGCCACGAGACCTCTAGATGGCCCCACCTCTATGAGACAAACCCTGACTTCTCCACCACCTACCAAATTTTGGGGGCTAACTCAGTGTTCGCTAATTTCCATATTCAAGATGGGTTGTTGTGTCGTCTAGTCCATCTCTATGTTCCATCAAGCGAGCATGCGAAGATGATTTGGGAATATCACTACAATCGGGTGGAATGACACTTTGGCGTCGAAAAGACAGTGGTAGTGTTGCAGAAAAATTTCTACTGGTTGAAACTTCAACAAGTTTTCGGTAAGTATATTGGGTCTTGCACCACCTGCGTTATTTCCAAACCGACAACTAAGAAACAGGGCATGTACACCCCTCTTCCTACTCCTGATAGGCTATGGGAATCCATCTCAATGGACTACATGTTGGGCCTCCTATCCACCAAGAGGGGAAACAACTATGTTTTTGTGGTTGTTGATCGCTTTTCCAATATGGTGATTCTAGCCGCCTGCAAGAAGAACATCACAATAGAAGCTATTACCAAGATCTTCTTTGAACGAGTCTGGGTACATTTTTGGATTCCACAAACCATTATCTCAGACCATGACAATCGGTTCCTCAGCATATTCTGGTCGAGCCTCTAGTCACTATTGGATACCAAGCTCACCAAATCTACTTCCTTCCACCCCCAAACATATGGCCAAACCAAATTTGTGAATCAGATGATCATACATATCTTGCACATGTACAATTCAAAACACCCCCATACATAGGATGAGAGTCTTACCTATGTCCAACATAGCTACAACCGAGCCCTTCATATCTCAACTAGCCACAACCCCTTTCAGGTGGGGTT
Source organism: Picea engelmannii (assembly GCA_009831015.1). Classification (NCBI taxonomy): domain Eukaryota; kingdom Viridiplantae; phylum Streptophyta; class Pinopsida; order Pinales; family Pinaceae; genus Picea; species Picea engelmannii. Next base: position 1,125,064 of record ML777817.1, read on the forward strand.
GGGATTCCAACCATTGGGCCCCATGGATGTTGCACTACCCATGGTGACCACCTCGACCGACTCATCCCCTACTCCACCAAAATCTGACAAAGCCACCCATTTCATTGAGAGGATCCAGCACATCCGCCAACGAGTTCAGGATATTCTAAAGAAGTCTAATGCCAAGTACAAGCAGTGCCATGATCAACATCGGGTGCCACATAAATTTCATGTGGGAGACAAAGTTTGGTTGTGTTAGCGATAAAAAATGCACTGGTATTTTTGGAGTGTATTCTCAACTTTTATTCGATACGCTCATTTCTAAAGTTTTCTAGCCATTATTTTAACTTCCAGATCTTCATCATAGCTCTATATGATCATTTTCACTTGCATTTCAAAGCATTGTCGGTGCTTCCTAAACCCTAGTTTTTATGAATTCTTTATACTTTGAAATGAAATGTATATCTTATTTCTAAAATTCCTAAGCAAAGAGTGATGTGTGCACTTAATTGTTTTATTCCTAAACTATCCTAAACCTAAGCCATATCACACCAAAACCATAAGTCAAAACTACATGTCCTATTCTTATGCTAACTCCATGAGTCGAGCCAAGCCATATGTTTAATTCTCGTACTTAGCCACTAGGCCAATTCTCATGCTAAAGATCTCCCGATTTTTATGGTTTTATTTTGGAGGACCCATGAGTTAAGTCATGTAGTCAATCCACGAGTCTAGTCTATCAATAAATCCCATATGTTGCGTAGCCTACCAAACCACATTCTGAATGCCGAGCCAACATCAATATTCTTACATATCTCATTTATTTTACCTAATAAACCTCGCCATATGTAAAGATTATAATATCTGAATTCCTGTGAAATATGGAATCTGTCCATGCACAGTTAGTTGAAATTAATACAGGCATGAGCCCGCATGCAAAGGGAGCCATGAGGAGCAGGAAGGGAGGTCAATTTTTGGTTATGATTGCACATATGTCATACAAGATGGAGCCACGAGTTAAGTCTTAGGTCAAGTCACATGTCTACATAGAAAAACCATGCAAATGCCAAGCCAGATTCACATATGCATGTAATCACCCAAAATACGGCTGCATCAGCTGCACTCATCGGCCATCGTTGGATCGAAATAGAAGTGGGGCAGATTCAAGTTCATTCTCAACTACTCCTGGAACACAAAGACTGAATTTCTTGCAAATTTAAAATAGGTGGGCGAGACAACCATGATAGGCAACAGAGTCAACAATGTTGTGGTTTTAGTTGCAGTCGACATTGGCATAGCTGTGGGTGTAGTGAGTTCCGCTATGGCCATGAAAACTTCAGGCATAGATTTCATGTCTAATGATATCAGGAAAATTTCAAGAGCAATGAAGATTGGTCGAAGGACAATGAAGCCCTTGTTACTGTGGGTTTAATATACCTCTAAAAGGCGGTTCTGAAAGACGTGGGATTGGTATGCTTGTAACGTTCAACAATATACTTCTCTTAAAATAAGAAAAACGCCATCGCCATGTCATTTGAAAACACCAAGATTGTGATGATATAGATCATTTGCACAAACTGATTACAATCGGATCAATAAAATCTTACCAGCCGGTGTATGTTCGAAAGGACAGAGCATGCTTGTTGATAGCAAATCAAATACTCCAGATATAAAGGAAACACTGCACAACCTTTGACGAAAGTTGTAGTTCCATCAACTCAGAAAAAGGATGTCCTCAGTCCGTTGATCAAAGATGTTAAACTCTGGCAGATTCATACTCTTCTTAAAAGATTAGAAAAAATAGTTGCCAGTGCAAACATATCTATGTTGGGTTGTAGTGATTTCAACTCAATTCCTGCAAGTGCCTCTCATACTTTTCTTACAACTGGAAAAAATTGAGTCCTCACATCCAGACTTAATAACAGATCCCCTTGGTATCTTAAGTCCTCCAAGCAAGCTTTGTCATCAATTACCTCTGGTTAGTGCTTATTCTTCCTTTGCAAGAATGGTGAGACTAGGGCAAGGTTTAGAATATCAAATAAGAAGAATGGATCCTACAACAAATGAACCTTCATTTACCAATTGTACCAGAGATCTTCTTGGAACTCTAGTTTATATTTTCTATACAGCAGATTCATTTATGATGAAGTCTCTGTTAGAACTTTTGGATGAGGAAAGCTTATGAAAAGACACGGGTCTTCCTTCTCCTGAGTGGTCATCAGATCATATTGTACTTTTGATAGAATTATAATGCAGGCCCAGGACTCAGTGCTAGCATAAAAATACTAGTAATGATGGGCTATCAAAATTATGATGGGACACAATCCAGGCTTAGAGGACCTTGCAACAGTTGCAGAAGCCTCAGAAGGACAACCTTAAAGCTTTGAAGCTAAGACAAAAAGTCATTTTTGCAGTTTTGCCAATTTTTCACTAAGACAGGACTTTCGGTGGCTTAGGAGAACATTTTCACTGTTCATTAGCCACCGAAAGTGGATATTTCAGTGGTTAACATGCTCAGATTTCACCTCTCTTAACCACCGAAAGCATTGACAGGGCAGTAAGACATTATTTTTGCACAAAGCAAATTTTTGTTCATCCAAATGCTATGAGGGATGTTTGTCATGCAAGATATAGATTATAAGCATCCATATTAAGGTCTGTTCCAGATTTAAAGGTGCCAACAAGAAGGAGAAGAGTGAATTTGAAACCTAATTTTGGCAAAAAACTGTCTTTTTGACCAAAATGACAAATTCAAATTAGCTATCAGCCTATGGAGATCTACTACAACTGATGAAGAATTTGAATGCCAACAAGATTATTAGGATAAGATATTGACCAAGTAAATAGGATCTTTTCCTATTTTCTTGAATCTGTTTTGAATGTCTATTTTGAGTAAATTTGATCCAGTTTTCCAGGAGTTGGAAACTGTTTGTAAAGGATATAAAGCCAAGAACATTTGATGAACACAGGGTTCGACTTTGGAGACTTTTTCACACTCTATACTTAAGCTTCTCATTTGTAGACCAAATAATACAAGTTTCTTTTTCATTATATGTTCAGATTCACATTTTCTCTTTCTATTCTATATTTGCACATGGATGTTTAATTTGTGTCCATTCTGTTTGTCTAAAGCATGATAGTTGTTATCCTATCTTTGCTTTGATGAGTTGAATTGCAAATATATTTTACTCATTGTGACTAGCCATTCATACATCTTAATGTGTGAGTCTACTGGCATAGTAAGAATTCTCCATACATTCACTTAAGTTACAAACCCTCTGAACAGTGAGAGTTAAAAGTCTTGTCATCTGGTTATGTTTATGCATGTCTTGAGAGAGAAAGTCTGATTTAGTCATCTGACTTGATCCAATTAAGAGAATATTATACATTATTGATATATTAGTTAAGTTACCAGGCATCTCTGAGATACAACCTAAGAGAGTTTCCTAGAGTGATAACAAATTGGTGTCGTTGTCGGGGAGAGGAGATTAAAGCTCAGCTTCCTTGGGAGACGACATGATCCAGCTTTGATGATAGACAAAGTATGGAAATATATTCGGTTGTAATCATCTATCTGGTGACTCCATGAAGAACATATTTAGTGACGGTTTGATTGTTCAGAAATCTGTCAGTGACTCCACTGGTATGAAATGAACAAGATCTTAGCGAAAATGTATGCTTTCTGTGATTTTTCCAAGTTTGTTGGTTTCCCTAATCCAGTACCTGGTAGAGATGAATGGGAAGGTATTCTTCCTACATTTAAAGGAGAAGATTGGGAGGTTTCGGCTGAACATATGCTAGATTTCCATGAGTTTATTCATGAACATCATATTGTGCACGAGGATGTCAAGATCAAGCTTTTCAGATTTTCATTGAAAGGAGAAACCCTTGACTGGTGTATATCTCTTCCAACCGCCAGTATCATCTCTTTGAAATTTTTTCATGATGTATTCAATTTGTTCTGTAAAGATGACTTTTCAGTTGATGCCCTTTTTCTAGAATGTTGTCATGAATACAATTTGTTTTGTCAAATTAATGGACATGAAAAGTATGATTGTGTTGAAAAGTATGTGGTTGAAGAGGATACTTTTCATAAATATCCAAACGTTCTAGATGACCTCCATTTTGACATCAATTTTGTAGATATTGTTGACATCATATCAAATGTACCTGTTGTTTCTAATTCGCATAAAAACCAGGTCTTTTCTTTTGAGATCTCAGATAAAAATGAGCAGATGGACAGATTAGCATGTGACGGATTTGAATCTACAGTAGATGCTGAGGGCAGCCCACATTTTCCATATTTGCAGATCAGGGGAAGTTGCAGTAACTATAAGGAACAAGGTGATATTTTTCCAGATCTGTTTCAAGATTTTATTGTTGATCCTACTATTCAAGAAGCTTCATCTCTGTCATTAGGAGCTTACCTTGATACTCCCATATTTGATCAATACAGTGATGAGGAAGAATATGTTAAGGCTTGTGAAGACTTATTGTTTACTCAAATTTGATCTAGTTCTTCTTTTCAACAAAGAGATGATCAAAAATGTGTGCATGTTGTGATTGATGCTTGTTACGAATCAGTTGCTCAGAAGTCCAAAGAAGATCTTTTTAGTTTTGATATGTCTTGCAAAGATATTATTGTTGGAGAGGAAATTGTTAGCTATGATGAGCCATCATATCATCATGATGGATTCAGATTATAGAGATATGGTGAAGGGGAGCAGAAAGGTTCAGATCAATTGTTGAGCTTGCATTTTTCTCTGACAAAGGTTGAGCAGTCCACATTCAACATTGAAATCAGTGAAAGTAATCAGCAACCACAATACAGTCAGTTGGATCAGCAGCATGAAGAGGAATTTCTTTGGGTCTTTCATGACCCTTTTGCTGATTTTATGGAATCCATGAGCAACATAAATACCAAAACATTTTTTTCAAATGAAGGAAAGTCTTATCATCTTTTCAAATTATATTTCTGCATGATATGGCTTCCATTATTTTTCGGGTCAAGATCAAGAACAGGTTCAGTAAATCAGTTTCTGACATGGCTTCATTGGAAGCATGATTTTACTTGATTAAGCATCAGTATAGTAGTTAGAGTAGGAATAGATAAGAGAATAAGCTCTTCATATGAGCAGATAGATTGTTTTTCAGTTGTTTTCATGAATAAGAAGAGTAGGCTATAGGCAGGTTACAGGTTTGCAGAGGATCAGTTCTAAAGGCCAGATGACTCCATGCCCAATGCTAAATGCGACTGGAAATACTAGGTTCTTGGAAACCTTGCAGGGAGGTCTCCATCCCAATTGGAGCCAGATGTTAGCGATAAAAAATGCACTGGTATTTTTGGAGTGTCTTCTCAACTTTTATTCGATACGCTCATTTCTAAATTTTTCTAGCCAGTATTTTAACTTTCAGATCTTCATCACAGCTCTATGTGATCATTTTCACCTGCATTTAAAAGCATCGTCAGTGCTTCCTAAACCCTATTTTTTATGACTTCTTTATACTTTGAAATGAAATGTATATTTTATTTCTAAAATTCCTAAGCAAAAAGTGATGTGTGCACTTAATTGTTTTATCCTAAACTATCCTAAACCTAATCCATATCACACCAAAGCCATAAGTCAAAACTACATGTCATATTCTTATGCTAACTCCATGAGTTGATCCAAGCAATATGTTTAATTCTCATACTTAGCCACTAGGCCAATTCTCATGCTAAAGATCTCTCGGGTTTTATGGTTTTATTTTGGAGGACCCACGAGTTAAGTCATGTAGTCAATCCACGAGTCTAGTCTCTCACCAAGCCCATATGTTACGTAACCTACCAAACCACATTCTGAACGCCGAGCCAACAAAAATATTTTTACATATCTCATTGATTTTACCTAATAAACCTCGCCATATGTAAAGATTATAATATCTAAATTCCTGTGAAATGTGGAATCTGCCCATGCACTGTTAGTTAAAATTAATACAGGCATGAGACCGCATGAAAAGGGTGCCATGAGGAGCAGGAAGGGACCGTTGAGTTTTGGTTATGATTGCACAGATGTCATACAAGATGGATCCATGAGTTAAGTCTCAGGTCAAGTCACATGTCGACATAGCAAAACCATGCAAGCTCCAAGAGAGATTCACATATGCATGTAATCACCCAAAATACGACTGCATCAGCTGCGCTCATCGACCACCATTGGATTGAAATAGAAGTGGGGCAGATTCAAGTTCATAATCAACTACTCCTGGAAGACAAACACCGAATTTCTTGTAAATTTAAAATAGGTGGGCGAGACAGCCATGATAGGCAAGAGAGTCAACAATGTTGTAGTTTTAGTTGCAGTCGACATTGGCATAACTATGGGTGTAGCGAGTTCCTCTATGGCCATGAAAACTTCAGGTGTCGCTTTCATGTCTAATGATATCAAGAAAATTGCAGGAGCAGTGAAGATTGGTCGAAGGACAATGAAGCCCTTGTTATTGTGGGTTTAATATACCTATGAAAGGTGGTTCTGAAAGATGTGGGATTGGTATGATTTTAACGTTCAACAATATACTTCTCTTAAAAGAAGAAAAACGTCATCGCCATTTCATTTGAAAACACCAATATTGTGATGATATAGATCATTTGCACAAACTGATTACAATCGGATCAATAAAATCTTACCAGCTGGTGGATGTTCGAAAGGACAGAGTGTGCTTGTTGATAGCAAATTGAATACTCCAGATATAAAGGAAACGTTGCAGAGTCTTTGATGAAAGCTATAGTTCCATCAGCTCAGAAAAAGGATGTCCTCATTCAGTTGCTCAAAGATGTTAAAATATGGCAAATTCATACTTTTCTTAAAAGATTAGAAAAAATAGCTGATAGTGCAAACATATCTATGTTGGGTTGTAGCGATTTCAACTCAATTCCTGCAAGTTCCTCTCATGATTTTCTTGCAACGGGAAAAAATTGATTCCTCACATCCAGACTTAATAACAGATCCCCTTGGTATCTTAAGTCCTCCAAGCAAGATTTGTCATCAATTACCTCTGGTTAGTGCTTATTCTTCCTTTGCAAGAATGGTGAGACTAGGGAAAGGTTTAGAATATCAAAGAAGAAGAATGGATCCTACAACAAATGAACCTTCATTTACCAACTATACCAAAGGTCTTCTGGGAACTCTATATTATATTTTCTATACAGCAAATTCATTTATTATGAAGTCTCTGTTAGAACTTTTGGATGAGGAAAGCTTACAAAAAGACATGGATCTTCTTCTCCTGAGTGGTTATCAGATCACATTGCACTTTTGACAGAATTCTAATGCAGGCCCAGGACTCAGCACTAGCATAAAAATACCAGTAACGATGGGCTATCAAAATTATGATGGGACACATTCCAGGTTAGAGGACCTTGCAGCAATTGCAGAAGCCTCAGACGGACAACCTTAAAGCTTTGAAGCTAAGAAAAAAAGACATTTTTGCAGTTTTGCCAATTTTTCACTAAGACGGGACTTTCGGTGGCTTAGGAAAACAGTTTGACTGTTCATTAGCCACCGAAAGTGGAGCTTTTGGTGGTTAACATGCTCGTATTTTGCCTCTCTTAACCACCGAAAGCACTAACAGGGCAGCAAGAAACTATTTTTGCATAGATCAAATTTTTATTCATCCAAATGCTATGAGGAATGTTTCTCATGCAAGATATAGATTATAAGAATCCATCTTAAGGTCTGTTCAAGATTTAAAGGTGTCAGCAAGAAGGAGAAGAGTGAATTTGCCACCTAATTTTGGCAAAAAACTGCCTTTTTGACCAAAATGACAAATTCGAATTAGCTATCAACCTATGGAGATCTACTACAGCTGTTGAAGACTTTGAATGACAACAAGACTATTAGGATAATATATTGACCAAGTAAATAGGATCTTTTTCTATTTTCTTGAATCTGTTTTGAATGTCTATTTTGAGTAAATTTGATCCAATTTTCCAGGAGATGGAAACTGTTTGTAAAGGATATAAAGCCAAGAACATTTGATGAATACAGGGTTCGACTTTGGAGACTTTTTCACACTCTGTACTTAAGCTTCTCATTTGCAGACCAAATAATACAAGTTTATTTTGCATTACCTGTTCAGATTCATATTTTCTCTATCTATTCTATATTTGCACATGGATTTTTAATTCGTGTCCATTATGTTTGTCTAAATCCTGATAATTGTTATCCTATCTTTGCTTTGATGAGTTGAATTGAAAATATCTTTTACTCATTGTGACTGGCCATTCATATATCTTTATGTGTGAGTCTGCTGGCATAGTAAGAATTTTCCATACATTCACTTAAGTTACAAACCCTCTTAACAGTGAGAGTTAAAAGCCTTGTCATCTAGTTATGTTTATGCATGTCTTGAGAGAGAAGGTCTGATTTAGTCATCTGACTTGATCCAATTAAGAGAATATTATACATTATTGATATATTAGTTAAGTTACCAGACATCTCTCAGATACAACCTAAGAGAGTTTCCTGGAGTCATAACAGGTTGCACTTGCAGAAACAACGCCTTACAGGGCTCCATCGGAAGATTCTCCCACTCTGTTATGGGTCATACACCATCACCAAGGTTGTGGGTAACAATGATTTTGAGCTCAAGATTCCCCCTTTCCTTGGCTTGCACCCAGTCTTCAACATGGCTCTCCTTCTGCCATATTTCCCACCATTAGTGGACACCTCAGAGATAGAAAAGATGTTGACATCAACATATATCAACCTTGAATACATGCAATAGGAATATAGTGATCATATTTTGTACACACATATCAAGGGCACTCGACAACAAAGGATCCAACTTTATTGAGTCGTCAAAGCAGGGCAACTCCTGCACCAAGGAAAGTAGCTCACCCGGGGCCAAATTCAGCAGAAATTTCATCATCTGATGGGGGAAATCAACACAATGGATACCTTTTATTCCTAAGGAGGGAGGATTGATCCAAGTTGATATCGGTGGCCACCCACCTTTTCCAACTCGCTCAAAACAATTTTCTAGCAATTTTGACAATTTACTATTTTTAACAATTTTTAACTTTTGGGACCATTTTGAGGGCCTAAATGAAGGTTTTTTGAGATAGAGATTCTAAATGATAATCAAAGGCTCTAATTGAGACCCCAAAAATAATATCCTCGACGATACCTTTCCAATGGTCTATCATGCGCATAAAAGAGAGATCGTATGCAAAAGTTACGACCTCGGGAAGTTGATGTACTAACTTACCCAAATGGGGCCCACATGACTTTTGGAGCTTCATCTCCTAGGGTTAGGTTTTGGGATGTGTAGGGTTTTTCACATTCCTGTTTATTGTAAAAGTGCCTTCAGAGCCTCATTGTAATCATCTTCTTGCAAATGAGCACAGTCGTCACATCTCTTCTAAGAGATAAGCCGCCACCATTCCAACAACCTTGTTTTCCGCTACATTTTGCAGTTTCAACTTATTTCCTTATTGAATAGAAAACAAGTTTTACGATATCTCTTTTATTCTATGTTAAGAATATTTTAATAATTTGTATTTGTTTCGTTCTTCTCAAAAAATCTGGATCAATTGACATCAATGACAACCAACTGTCCAACAATTATGACATATTAAAAAGTTTATCAGGTATCATGATTTTTGAGTTTTGAAAGAAAAACATAAAACCAAGGGTCGATAAGTGATATTATTTGAAAAATGAATACCTTTTTATTAGATTTTTTTAAGGATAATTCAGAATTTATTACAAATTTTTAATATTTATGAACAAAGAGAAATTTGAAAATGTATTTACAAAATTCAATAAATCAACAAAGAAAATTTAAATTGACAAAATAAAATCAAATAATCAAAAGTACTTTGGAAAAACAACAAGTCTATGAAGGGGCCCTAAAATTTTAGGTCAAAATTTCAATGGAGGTTGTTAAGGCTCAACAAATGGTGACACATTGGGTGAAGTAGTTATCTCTGTCTAATATTATCTAAAATACTCATTCACACTTAAATGTTAAAAATAATCTCAATGATTGTAAAGATAGATCTTTTAATTATGGGTACCACCATATGTTTGTGAACTTAAAATATATTCCCACTAAGCACAGACATCAAGTAACTGAAAAACAACCTCTTCAAACCAATTTCTAAGGTTAATTTTCCTTAGCTTTCAATCCAAAAATAATTGGCATAAGGCGTGACCTAGGGCCTTCACTATTTGTGAGTAAATTATTTCCTATGTGTGTTCCTCATCTCTCTTTAACTTGGCACTGCTTCATTTCCCCCGAGTGTCCATAGCCCCGACGAAGGTTCCTTAGTATCATACAAGTATTTACCCACTGCTAGTGACCGTCTATAGCCCCAACTGGTTTACTTGTACTTCCCACACTATATAGTGCTTTCAATTTCCCTTTCATTATTTTACACCCTTATATATATATATGGGAGGTGGGTCTGCGACTAGGGTTTCCCTAGATGCATACCCCTCGTTGCTTCTTTCCTGCGGCCTGGGTGCAGTATTTCCTACAATCTCCTCTGCTCTGAAGACACATCTTCCCCGGATTTACTCTTTTTTTTATGGTCTTTTATGGTATTTTCCTCATGAAAGGCTCGAGATCCCTCTGGTGGATGGCGACAGTTAGTAGCTTCTATTAGTCACTCTGTGGGTGATGTTATGTCTTCCCCCCAAACCTTACACCTACTCAGATGGCGTTGTGCACCCATATATGTTCCTCTATTGGGTGGTATTGCGAACACAGTGGTTGCTTCTTCCGCGTCGGGAGGTAGTTTGTTGTTGGGCATATCTATGGGGGTGCTTCTTGGGTTCCTTTTCCCATATATGTTATTTCTAGGTGAGGTTGGCGACTCCAGATCTGTTGTTTTGAGGTGAGGTTGGCGGTTATTACTTTGTGAGAGTGTGAATCTAGGGTTGGGTCCAGGGGTGGATTCTTTCTCTTTTTCAGCTTTTGGTATGTGGTTCCTCTCTCAGGTTACTTTGGTTGTTCAAGGTTTGACGTATGCTTAGTTTCATCTCCTATTGGTGGATATCGATGTCTCCTCTCCTCCATATGGCATGGGTCGTGCCAGAGCTTTGAGGTCCTGTCTTGGGCGTGAGGTGTTTTTTTTCCAAGTGGCACTTTGAGGTCCTATTGAGGGGGCGTGCAATTTCTGGTCTCATACTGGTCGAGTTCTCCATCAATCTTGTTTCCTTCTGGACTTGTTGTTATAAGTTTTACATACCTCTCTGACCTAGTCCTTCCGATCACTTGGGTTTGTCTGGGATGGCATATTTTCCTTCTGATCTCCAAGGTTTGTTTGGTTTTTCTATTCTAGAGTATTTTTCTTTCACAAGATCTCGTGTACCAAGTATTCAACCTTTTATAGGTTTCTATAATATCTTATATATTCTTCTTTTTGGTTCTTCAACCAGTTACTTTGTGTCCATTTGGGATTTTCTACCTAGTATTGGGTGGTGTTGTTAGCACCTACATAATGTAATTTGGTTCTCTTTGGATGAATAGAATTATGTTTTTTTTCCAAGGAAATATATATATATATATATATATATATATATATATATATATATAGAGAGAGAGAGAGAGAGAGAGAGAGATTGTGTATGCAATTAGGTGTTTAGGGAAGTGGGGTGATACGAGAGTTATTTAGATTTTCTTGGTATTCTACTTGCTTCCAAAGTTTAGCTTAAGGTCTTCCTTCCACCAATTATTTTAGGTATAAATTTTTTAAATGTGAGATGAATGGGGCTAAGAAGAAGAAACATGTAAGAAACCTAAAGTGTAAATGTGTTAGTGACATAAATATGTATTCTTGATAATAAAGGAGTTCAACCACAAATACATAAATTTTACTTTATGAATCGTAGAACTTTATATAGATGCCTCAGTGTAATGCTTTCAGTTGTAGACAAGCATTCAACTACAACCCAAATGTTATCATTTATTTGTTGAGGATTATATTCCCTTTCAAAAATTCAATCAAACTTACAAAATCAAACAGAAAAGAAGGTATAAACATATTTTTAGTTTTATTATTTTCATGAAAAATGTTTTTTAAGAATTTGGCCATTAACATAAAGGATTTATTTTCTCCCCTCTAATGATTCAAAAATATATGTTAAAAGGCCAACTTTTTCAGCTATTCGAAATGGGCCAAACAAGAGTTTTTGAAATTTTGTGTGTTTTCATTTTTCTTCATGAGATTTGTCCCATTTAATCACTAAATCACCAATTTCAATATTTTTATTACTAATTGAATGCTTGTCAAACCATTTATTAATTATTTTTTGATGTCCAGAGAATGTTTGTTTGGCTTTATTTCTTGCTTCTTCCAATTTTAATAATTCCTCAATGTGTTCCTACATTTTTGGACAAGTATCTTCTCTAACAGATTATGCTAATTGGAGAGAAGGTAAAGCTACATTATCTGGTAAAATAGCTTCCTTTCTACAAACAAGGAAGTAAAGAGAATTACCTAATGTAGTTTTAGGTGTAAACCTATTAGACCATAATGTAGTTGTAAGAGATTTATGTCAATTTCTCTGTTTTTCATTAATAATTTTCTTGATGATTCAAAGAAGATTTTTATTGGTAGAATCTACTAAACCATTACCTTGCGGACAATAATTGGAAGAATATCTAATTTTGATAACCTTCTCTAAAGAAAATTCAGTTAATTTAATCGAAGAAAAATATGAAGCACTATAAAAAAAACCAAAGTATTAGGAACACCAAATCTTGTAATAATAATTTGTTCAATGAAATATATCACCTAATTCTAATTAACAACTTTTTTAGAAATGGATTCAATCCATCTAGTAAAATAATCAGTAGTTGATGAAATGTACTTAAGTAATTGAGAAGAATTTGGAGTTATCTCTCCAATGATGTCCAGTGCCCATTGCTCAAATGATCCATCAATCATCACAGATTGTAACGAGAGTGCATGCTTTTTTCTCTTTTCCAGCTGAATTTTGGAAAAATTTACACTTTCGAACATATGCATGACCATACTTGAATAAAGTTGGCCAATAGTATCTTACTCGTATAATTTTATGAGCAGTAGTATCACCACTATAATTCACACTTGTAGGAACATCATGTAAATCAAATAACACTTTATCAGCATCTGATTTTTCTAAACATCTCAACAAAACATAATCACAATTTTGTCTGAATAACATTCCATTAATCAATTGATAATGAGTAGATTTCAATAGTGAAGATCTCTTTTTATTAGGTTTGTAATGTTGAGGATAGAACCATAAGTAAGGAAAATTTTAAGATATTTATACCAAGAATCAATAGAATCAGATGTAATATAAATCCCATTAATTCCTAACTCTGATTCATTTTTTTTTTCTGACTCTAAATCAATTTATTTTGTTGCTACCCTGGAAAGACCTAAACCTCGAATGATTTTGGATGGTTTAATTTCCAGTTCATACTCCAGTAGAGTAGTCATCCAATTTTTCTTTGTCTCCAAGATCCTTTTGAATAAGTAAGTTTCGATCATAGGGATATGGAACAACAACTTTAGTATGTGACTTTAAAAGGAAGGCTATAAAATATTTGACAACTTTGAAAACTACACAAGCCTATTTTTCCACTTTGGAATAGTTCAATTATGTGCGTTGAAATCTTGTACTCATGAAAGAAATTGGTATTTCAATATTTTGATCATTCTTCTAAGTAAGAACAACAACACAAGACAAATCATAAACAAAAAGTATAGAGGATAAATTATTTACTAAAATTGTGAGACGATAGAGTTGTAGCTTATACAATTTCTTCTTTTATTAATTTGAATGATTCTCTTTCATCTTTATTCGATTTGAAAAGAACATCTTTATTAATAATATTTTGTAAGGGTCTTACTATCTTTGTAAAACTTGGGACAAAACGTCTAACAAAATTAATCTGTCCCAGAAAAGATTGCATTGTTTTATTGTTATGTGGGAAGGGAATGTTTGATATTGCTTTAATTCTTTCAAGTTCTATAACAATTCATAATTTGGAAACAATGAAACCTAAAATATTCCCTTTAGTTTGAGCAAAGATAGTTTTTTGGGGGTTAAGAGAAATGCCATATTTTAAAATTTTATTTGAGATGATGTACATGATCAGATCGTTTTTTTGAAAATACAATTACATAATCAAGATATATTACCATTGATTCATTTATTAATACTCTAAAGGCAATGTCCATGGCACATTGAAATGTGGCACCGACAGTAACTAATCCAAATGGAATTTTTATGTACATGTAAGTGCTCCATTTAGTTTGAAAAATAATTTTAAATTGATCATTTTTGGACACCAAAACCTGATTATAACCTGAGAATCCATAGAAGAAATACATCATCTTAGAACATGCCAGAGACTGTAGAATTTGTTGGCCAGATTGCACAGAGTGAATGGGCATTATTGTCATTGATGTCAAACTTCTCATTATTTCATTTATGAGTTTGGGTTTGATTTTCATTAGTTGAACTTGTTATTGGACTAACAACTCAATTAACCCAATGAACAGGGGGTCAAAGGCTTAGTTAAAAATGCAAGGAAAATTGAATTGGTTAAATTGTTTTTCCACCATTTCGATAGATAGCTCTCTCCTTTGAAAAAGGTGTGGTTATGAATCTACATGATTAAGCACCAACACTTTAAAGCTTTAAGACTATAAGCTCATATGTTAAGGAATTTTTCCAATTAAGAAGCTTTGAATCAATTTCTAGAAACGTTGATAGTTACAGTAACTAACTTCTTGATGAAATTTCTTTGAAGAGAAAACTGTTTCAAATATTTGAGGTGGATTAACCAAAACCATTTTTTTTATCCTTGGTTAGAGAGAGATAAACAGAGTGTAAAAGTACCAAAAACTCTCTGTCGATTAATAGTTTCGATGAGGGTAAAAATGTAGATGCAAATCGGATTGATACAAAGATGCAAATCAGATTGATACAGAGTTAAAATCTGATTGATACAGGGATGCAAATCGGATTGATACATATTTAAAATTGGATCGATACAGAGTTCAAGAACTAGGTGATGGGTCTTTAAGAGAAGAACACATAGGTTGATTAAATTTTCAGAAAAGGAGATCCCTGGAAATCAATCAAATGATTTATTGAAAGATTAATGCAGAAAGATCAATAAGTTGAATTTCTCTTTGAAATATATATGCATAGAGGTTAATAGTTTGATTTTCTCCTTAAATGAGAAATGCACAGAGAAGAGGTACACTCTGATGTTGCAGGTCGTATGGTTGTTTTTGTTTATACAGTGAATAAACTATGTCATAGATCTAGATAAAAGGCATGAAATGTTTGATTGATTGAGCAATTACATCAAAGGTATATGCATTTAATAGTTAAAATATATCTCTGTAATTCAAATATACATTGAGATCATTATTTATTGCAATAAATATTATTTATAGATTTGATCTCCAGGCTTATAACATAGTGAATATGAATAGATTGAGTTGATCAGTTTTGGTATTGACAGAGTATAAATAGAGTTGCATTTGAATAAGATGGATTTTGGTTGAAAACAATAACAGGTTTGGAAAAGATGGAATTGATGGTTACAGCTTTGTTTTTCACAAAAATAAATTAACAAAAGGATATTGATAGTTTAAAAAGAGTGTTTGAAACAGGTTGAATTCAATACTAAAGGGAGGAAGGGAGGAGCTAGGGAGACTAACAGTCTCATTGTAAGTTGAGGCTTGCATTCAGGCAATAGAAGCTTTCTTTCAATAGGTGTTGAAGATAAAGAGGTAGTAGCCTCATCTAAGTAGTTGCTCAGACAAAATTTGATGTAACTGAAGTAGCTCGCTTGCTTTACATTCACAAGAAGAAGAGTTTTTTCCCTTTATGGGTTTCCTCATAAATATTTTGTGTCTCTGTCCATTTCATGTGATTGATGGTTACTAATTCATTATCACTGAGACAAAATATTTATTAGGTTTTAAGCTGCATTAAAGAAGTAATCTGTATTAAAGAAATAAAAGTGATAATTGTGTATACAACTGATTCACTCCCCCCCACTCTTAGTTTCTTAACTTGTCCAACAATTGGTATCATAGTAGGTTACTTCAGGCTTCAAAGAAATTTACTTCAGAACTCAGTTTAATAACTGGAAGTTTGGTCTTTTATGATGGATAAGAAATTTGAATTTACAAAACATGGATTACCTCTATTTGATGGACATAACTATGTCTTTTGGAGTATCAAGATGAAATTGTTTTTGCAGACTCAAGGAGTAGATATTTGGAAAGTTGTGTTGAATGAATATAATGTTCCAGGAACCATTCCAACAGATGTTGCAGGTAAGAAAATTTATGAAAGCAATTCCAAAGCTATGTATGCAATACTTGGAGGTTTAGCAAGGTCAAAATTTGTTAAGGTTATGCATTGTGTGTGAGAAAAAGAATTATGGGACAAGCTGAAAAATGTTTATGAAGGAGATACTAAGGTGAAGAATGCTAAGTTGCAGTCATACAGGATTCGATTTGAAAGTTTAAAAATGGAATAATTTGAAGATATAGCAACTTATTTCCTTTGTATTGATGAAGTAGTTAATACCATGATAGGTCTAGGAGAAAAAGTCAAAATGTTAATATTGTACAAAAGGTACTTAGATCTCTACCTGTAATATTTGATCCAAAAATATCTGCTTTAGAAGAAAGAACTGATCTTGCTACTTTAGAAATGGATGAACTACATGGGATACTAATAGCATATGATATGAGGACCTCTGGTGAGAATTCTTCCAGGAAAAAATCATCTTTCAAGGCAGCAAATAAGGACAAGAAAATTTTTGAAGAAAAAACCAACAATTATGAGGATTCAGAAGAGGATATGGAAGAAGCTAATTTTGTCAAAAATCTGAAAAAGGGTACTGGAAATACAAATGTAAGCTTCCTCTTAAATGTTTTGGTTGTGGTAGAATAAGACATTTTTCTTCCAAGTGACCTTTCAATAAGCATTCTGATGGTGAAGAAGAAAGCAATATAAAGAGTAAAGAATACAAGAACAAGTATAAGAAGTCTTTTCAAAGAAACTCATATAAAAAGAAAAGTTTATTTATTAAAGATGATAGTGACTCTTGTTGGAGTTACTTCACACACACCTAGGATTTATTTTTCCTAAGGTTTTTATTTTTTTATTAGTCATTATCTAGTCTCCTATATTTTAGGAGAGAATATTCCACCTGGAGAATATTCTCTTTCAGTTCACACTTCAGTTTGACTAGTTGAGTTGAGTTTAGATGTTGCATTGGGATCATCACTATGCAACATTGGGATCATCACCATGCTAATTCGACCTTACCTTGGTATCATCACCAAACTGGCACATGAGCCTTGATTCCTTAAGTTAACTCCTCAATACTTTATGTTCAGTTAGTTAACTGAAGACTAGTTGACTAGTTAACTCAACTAGGTGGCAGTTCACTCCCGTAACTGCATGAGAGACTAGAATAGGTGACAGTTCACTCCCATAACTGCTCGTGTCTGTCCAGATCACTCTAGACCACCACTATGGTGACTTGGTTCACCTCAAGTCGAACTCATTGATTTATACAGAGTATATCATGTGTAAATTATTCATTATTTACAATGGTTAATGAGAATTCTTTCCATTCTTTCTCTCCTTCTTCTTATTTTCCAATTCTCTCTGCAAATGTGTGTATCATTGTTTAGCTAGATATATTTTGTGTAGGTCAACACATTTACATAGTATCAGAGCCAATGGAGTGCTAAGCAAAGCTACACCAAATTTTTTTGCAAGTACCGAAGATTGAAGACAGCGGAAAGACGGAATTCCAAAAAGAATTCATTCTTACACCTTACAACTATTTTGCATGGAAGGAGAAAATAGCCATACATCTCCGATCCAGAGGGTTGTATAGGTTAACCATGAATACATATACAGAACTCAAATCAGCCATAGAAAAATTGAAGTACTTAAATCGCATGGATGAGGCACTCGGAACAATTTGCAGTCTTATTTCTCCCGATCTCCTTTTTCATATATCTTCCTGTAAGACTCCCAATGAAGCCTGGACCATCTTGGAAGGGATCTTTGGAAAATAGAATGAGATGAGGGAACACATGCTGGAGGTGGATCTGTTCAAATTGGATCCAAAAATCTTCGAGAATATCCAAGATTTCTTTACAAAATTCAAGGATTTACTGTCGCAACTCAAAGCTTACGGGGTTGATAAATCGAAGGAGGAGAAACAAATGGTTCTCACCATTCTCTCCAAGATTGGACCTGAATTCTCTGTATTCGTATCCACATTCCATACTATCAGATTCGCCTATGGATCCACTTGGAAGATGCCTTCTCTTGAGGACTTTATCGAATCCCTGACACAAGAGAAAACCAAGTTCATCAACATGGGCGCAATCAAAGGCCCAAGGGCAGATGCACTCACTATGCATGATGGCAGCCACAAATATCAGACATCTAAAGATAAAGATAAGAGAAAATCACATGCACATACGAAGAAGGAAGGGTACACAAAACCCTTCACCGATGCCTTCGGATCCAAAGGAGAAAAGGGAAGAAAAGGAGAGAAATGCACATACTGTCACAAAGGATTCCATTCGGAATCCACATGCATGAAAAAAATAATAGATCTGATGTCTCAGATACTTCAGCAAAACAACCTTGGATATCACATCCCCAAGGGTGCAAAGAAGAAGAAGCCAGAAGATCCGAAGTCCAAGAAAGGCAATTCTAGCCATGCCTTGATTGCAATCAACTCCTCTCCTGATGCTTGGATCGTAGATTCAGGAGAATCACATCACATGGCTGCCTCAGAAGTAGTCTATTCTTCTTTGGATGCATGCAAAGGTCCTCCTATTCTGATGGGGAACAACTCTTCTATCGAAGTCACTGGAAAAGGAAGGATTGAACTCACCAACGGAAGCTTCGAGAATCTGTTGCATGTTCCCAAGCTTTCTGTCAACCTTCTCTCTGTGTATCAAATGATGAATTCCGGCACCAGAAAGATATTCATATTCACACCAAATTCCATGGACATCTATGACATGAAAACCAACTCCAAGGTTTCTACCGGTGAGGTAAATCATCAGTCTAGATTGTATACATTTTTTGAATTCATTGAACCTAATTATGCTTTACTTCTTACTCATGCTGATGAAAGTAGTAGGATGTGGCACGAAAGGTTTGGACATTTGAATTTTAGATACATGCAACAGCTTAGCAAGCACACATTAGTTGATGGTCTACTAGACATCCATTTCTCCAAGGGAGTATGTGAGGGATGTGTTCTCGGAAAACAGCCTCAAGAGAAATTCGACAAAGGAAAGTCTCAGCGAGCTTCCACACCTTTAGATCTGATCCACAGTGACCTCATGGGTCCTTTTCCACATCCATCGATCAGAAAAGTGAGGTTTTTTCTCATTTTTGTTGATGATTTCTCACATTTTACTTGGATCTACTTTCTCAAGCAAAAATACGAGGTCTTTCAACATCTCAAAGATTTCAAACCTTTGGTTGAGACACATTCCAAAAAGAAGATCAAAGTCCTCCAAACTGATAATGGGGGAGAGTATGTGAATCATGAGATTCATAATCTTTTCCATGAGGCAGGGATTCAGTTGCAACATACAGTTCCCTACACTCCACAGCAAAATGGAGTAGCCGAGCGGAAAAACAGATCTCTAAAGGAGATGGCATGTTTCATGTTGCATGCAAAGTCACTACCATAGAGACTATGGACCGAAGCACTTAACTATGCAACATACATCCAAAATAGATCTCCTCATAGATATATCAAGGATAATACCCCCTACGAGGCTTGGAGTGGCCTCAAACCGGAAGTGGCCCACTTTCGCATTTTTGGTTCATGTGCATGAGCCTGGATTCCCTCTGAAAAGAGGAAGGCACTCGATCCACAGAGAACTGAGTGCATTTTTGTTGGATACCCCAATGGTGTGAAGTGATATCGGCTTATTGATCTTTCCTCAGACTGACTCATCATTGAGCGTAGTGTCCAATTCGAGGAAAGTGTCTCGCATGTACCTCAACAGTCGCATGAAAACACCTTCACTCTTCCACCTGTCCGAGATGATGAGCATGCACATGATGACTCTTCTTCAGGTGAGAGTTCTGATTCAAAGGACTTGGATGATTTAGATTTAGAGTCAGTACAGTCAGATGCAGAGTCAGAGCATCCAGATGCAGTTGCAGAGCCAGAGTAGAGGCCCAAGTGGGCATAGACTACTCTTCAGGATGTAGGGGATCTCGTTGGTGATCCAGTCGATACTAGGAGGACTCGATCTGATTTTGAGGAGCTTGCTATTGCAGTCACTGCCACTGAACCATTGCCTTCTAGGCATCTTTTCTTGGTTCAGTCTTCAGATCCACAGTCTTATGGTGAGGCTGTTGGAAATCCCTTTTGGGAATCCACCATGCAAGAGGAGTACAACTCCCTCCTCGAGAACCAGACTTGGGATCTGGTTCCCCTTCATTCTGGGAGGAAACTTGTCAGATGCAGATGGGTCTATAGGACCAAGAGCGCAGCATATGGACAGATTAGTAGATACAAATCCAGGCTTGTTTCCAAAGGCTTTCAGCAGGTTCATGGTATTGACTATGATGAGACCTTCACTCCAGTAATGAAGATGGATTCCATTTGATTGGCCCTTGCCATTGTGGCAGCCAAGGGATGGGAATTCCATCAGATGGACATGAAGAATGCATTTCTTCATGGTGATCTCTCTGAGGAGATCTACATGGAGCAGCCCCAAGGATTTATGAAAGACTCATCTTTGGTCTGTCGACTAAAGAAGTCACTTTATGGCCTCAAGCAGGCTCTGAGGGCATGGTATGCCAAGATGGACTCCTACCTGTTGTCATAGAACTTTGTTTGTTGTAAATCAAACCTAAATGTATACATGCTTAGGACCACTGATTCACTTCTACTTTTAGTTCTGTATGTCAATGATTTGTTGATCACCGGTTGCTCGACTTCAGCGATAGTTGCAGTCAAGAGGATTCTTCATGATAGGTTTTTGAAGATGGACATGGGTCCTCTACACTTCTTCCTTGGACTTGAGATCAGTCAAGATGCATCAGGCATCAATCTGTCTCAAGCCAAGTATGCACGAGATCTCCTTGAGAGATTTCACATGACAAACTACAATTCTACACCAACTCCTTTCCTATCAGGAGTCAAACTTGAGAATGGTGGGGAGACTCCACTAGTTGACAGCACACTGTACAGACAACTAGTGGGGAGCTTGTTGTATCTCACACACTCTAGACCAAACCTCTCATATGCAGTTGGCGCAGTTTCCAGGTTCATGTAGGAGCTGCATGAGCTACATTAGAAAGATGCAAAGCGTATCCTTCAATACATACAGGGCACCATCACCTTTGGGATTCATTATGTAGCAGACTCTACATTAGATCTCATTGGGTTTGCTGATTCCAATTGGACTGGAAATAACATTGATTGTAAGTCCACATCTGGTTACTCACTCAGCCTTGGTTCTAGGCCTATCTATTGGTCAAGCAAGAAGCAAGCTTCCATTGCTCTATCTTCTACCGAGGCAGAGTATAGAGGGGTAGTTAACATAACCATTCAGGCTATGTGGCTACAACATTTTCTCGCTGAGTTGGGCATTTAGTTTCATCGGTCGATCGTCATCTGGTGTGACAACTAGAGCACTCTGAAGTTCTGCAGAGATCCATTTCAGAGGCAGCGGACGAAGCACATCGATATCCACATGCACTACATCCGGGACTTAGTACATGAGGGGATCATCGACTTACAGTTCTGTCATTCAGTAGAATAGACAGTTGACATTTTCACCAAGACCTTCACTGAGCAGAAATTCCATTCTCTGCGAGGTCGTCTTGGAGTGAAGGACACAGCTACCCAGCAACTGTAGTTCTTCTTTTTACATACATTGTACATTGAAGGGGGGTTTTTCCCATGAGGTTTTCCCTGTTTCCTCACTTTATTTTTAGTGTATCTTTTGTACTTGGGTACCTAACATGGCCTCGTTGCCATGACCCAATCTTTATTTTCACCATAGTGATGTTCAGGGGGGATGTTGGAGTTACTTCACACACCTAGGATTTCTTTTTCCTAAGGTTTTTATTTTTTTATTAGTCATTATCCAGTCTCCTATATTTTAGGAGAGAATATTCCACCTTGAGAATATTATCTTTCAGTTCACACTTCAGTTTGACTAGTTGAGTTGAGTTTAGATGTTGCATTGGGATCATCACCATGCAACATTGGGATCATCACCATGCTAATTCGACCTTACCTTGGTATCATCACCAAAGTGGCCCATTAGCCTTGATTCCTTAAGTTAACTCCTCAATACTTTATGTTCAGTCAGTTAACCGAAGACTAGTTGACTAGTTAACTCAACTAGGTGGCAATTCACTCCCGTAACTTCCTGAGAGACTAGAATAGGTGGAAGTTCACTCCCGTAACTGTTGGTGTGTGTCCAGATCACTCTATACCACCACTATGGTGACTTGGTTCAACTCAAGTCGAACTCATTGAGTTATACAGAGTATATCATGTGTAAATTATTCATTATTCACAACGGTTAATGAGAATTCTTTCCATTCTTTCTCTCCTTCTCCTTCTTTTCCAATTCTCTCTACAAATGTGTGTATCATTGTTTAGCTAGATCTATTTTGTGCAGGTCAACACATTTACAACTCTTTAGAAATAGATGAAAGTGATGTTAGCTCAGATATAAGACTTTTTATGGCTATAGAAAATCAGAATGATAAATTTAGTGAAGAAGAAGAAGGTGAAGTTGATTTGGAAGTTGAGCTTGTAAATTCTTTGACTAAACCTATAAAGGTAAGAAGAGAATGTAAACATTTCAAAGAAGAAATTAAGAATTTTGAAAATGAGATATATAAATCTAACAAGTTGATAGAAAGCAATGAAACTATGATAATTGATTTAAAGCTCAAAACAGAAGAAGCTAGAGTAAATGAAGAAGCACTAAGCAATTTTCTTATAGAAAAAGATAAGAAAAACGAAGGTCTGAAACTTGAAGTTGTTTCATTAAGAATGAAGGTACAAGAAAATAACATGCATGATAGCTCAAAGATTTTGAAACGGGTTATTAGTAATCAAAGACCAACAAATGAAAAAACTGAAATTGGTTATAAATATGAGGTTACTAATGCAAGTACTAGTACAAGTTTTGAAAAATCAAGTACATGATATACAAATCTGAAAAACACTAGCAAGCAGATGGAATCAGTAAAGCAAGAAGGAAATCTGACTTCAACATTACATAGAAGAAGTTATGATAGGTACCGGAATAGGTTTGATGGCTATTGTTTCTTTTGTTACAAGTATGGACATAAAGCTTCTTTTTGTAATGCCTTTTTAAGAAACATAATTTCACATAACAGTCATGACAAATCTAGGTTTGATTATGGAAGAAGGCATGATAGAACCAGTCAGAACAGTGTGAACAATTCCTATAACATATTTGATGTTTTAAGGTTTGAGAGTTAATTTCATAGTTGTAATAATTTTGGACATGTGTCAAGAAACTGTCCAATGAACTTTCAGAAATCTGTTGAACCTAATTACACTGATATGAAAACTAGATGTTGGAAAAAGAAAAGTGACCATTTAGAATCTAAAAAATGCACTCTAGCTTTACAGGTTTATCATAAAGTAAAATGGTGTGTGGATAGTGGATGTTCAAAACATATGAAAGGCAAAAAAAAAAATTGTGTTACATTGGATGAAGGAAAAGAAGGTACAATTACTTTTGGTAATGAACAATCAGCTAGGATAATTGGAAGAGGTATTGTGTTTCTGAATAACAAAAATATTATGGCTGAAAATGTTTTTTTGGTTGAGGATATGGAACACAATTTACTGAGTGTAAGTCAAACTTGTGATAAAGGGAATTATATGATTTTTTATTCTAAAAATTGTCAAATCAGAGATATCAAAACACATCAGTTAGTTGGAACAGCTACAAGAACATCGAGCAACATTTACATACTAGATGAGAAAAGGAAAATTGTTATCTTGGGAATGAAGATGAAAGTTGCTTGTGGCATAATAGGCTTGGGCATATTAACTTTGAAAATATAATTTAGTTAAAAAAATAGGAAGCAATAAGAGATCTACTTGTCATAAAGAATCTTACCAGTTCTATTTGCAAACAATGTCAACATGGTAAACAAACTAGAGTTAAGTTTAAAACCAAAGAAAACTCTACAACAAAACCTTTGGAAATATTGCATGTTGATGTTTGTGGATGTATGAGGGAAACGAGATTAAATGGTGAAAGATATTTTATGTTATTTGTGGATGACTTTACTCGGATGACTTGGATGTTTCTATTGAAAACGAAGTCTAAAACATTCAATTGTTTTCAAATTTTCAAAGAGTTGATTGAAAATGAAATTGACATGAAAATTAAATGCTTAAGATCAGATAATGGGGGAGAGTTTGTTTCTAAATAATTCAATAAGTATTGTGATGATAATAGTATCAAAATACATTTTTCTATTACTGAAACACCTCAACAAAATGGTGTTGTTGAAAGGAAAAATAGAATTGTTATGGAGATGGCAAGAATAATGCTAAATGAATCTAAACTGAGTAACATACTTTGGCCTCAAGATGTCCAATTTGTTGTTCATATTCTGAATAGAAGCTTGTTGATAAATAACTATGAAAAAACACCTTATTAGTTATGGAAAGGTAGACCAGCAAGTGTAAGACACTTTAGAATATTTGGTAGTAAGTGTTACATAAAGAAAGTTTATAAAAATATGGGAAAGTTAGATTATAGAACTGATGAAGGTATTTTAGTTGGATATTCATACTCAAGAAAAGCTTATAATTGCTACAATTTCAGATTGAAGAAAGTTGTTGAAGCCATAGATGCTAAATTTGATGAATCTTCATTTTTAAAATCCAAAATTGAACAGAAAGATCATCAGATATATGAAATATATGACAAACTGAAAATGGAAGAAGAATCAAGTGATATAGAGGAAACTAAATCAGCTAACAATGAAAATCTAATTCCTACTTTGTTGTAGGGGTCAACTCCATCTAAGACTCCAAACAAAAAGGTACAAAGAAATCATCTTGAAGAGAAAATCATTGGTGATATAAATGCAGGTGTTCAAACTAGAAGCAAAAGGAAAGAATCTATTTCAAATCATGAACATGTATCATTACTCTCTCTGATTGAACTCGAGAATGTTGAAGAAGCAATTAATGATGAATATTGGATGAAAGAAATGAAAGAAGAGATAAGTCAAATAGAAAAGAATGAGACATGGGAATTTGATGTCCATACCATAAAATGAATGGGAATATACATAAAATGAATTTGATGGCCATACCATATCATTATCACAAGGTTAGTACAACCCACTAGCTCTCCAAAAGGGCCTAGCTAGGTAAAACAATGAAAACCCTAGTTCAACGAAAGAGATTCAACATGCATGAATATCCCAACTAGATTTCAAGATGCTCTAAGAAGATCATCAAACCCTAGAAACTCCAAGAGAGAGAGAGAGAGAGAGACCAAGTACAAATGAAGAGCCAAGAGAGAGAATATGACTAGTGCACAATCCTCGTCTAGATCACATCTCTACACAAGAGTGAACTAATAATTATGAGTGAATATGATGTGAGAAGAAATATATCCTTCCTCTATATATATGGGAGGTGAGGGAGGCCAACAATACAATGTGGGTCCAAGCCCTTATGAAAACATATAATAAATTCATGTAGTCCTACACAAATGAAGCACTCCACTCCAAGGGTATACATTTCATGCTCCAAGAAGATGCCATACATATTGACTCATGATTCGTCACCTACCATAAAAGATCACAAAGAGTTGTGAAGCCTATAACTTATTTAAAATTTATATATATAACTATAAAGAATAGGTGTGGTCCCCTAAGAAAAAAACATTAAAATTATTTTCCATTTACATTCTCAGCATTATGACATAACATTATTATGGATTTTCATCATTGAAAATGGTATCAAAGAAGCTATTTATTGGAAATCAGTCTGGCTTGGTATATGTAGGATTTTGGTCCTTTATTTTTACATAGTTATATGCTCACTACACTCAATGGCATTGAAAGTTTTGCAATTCAATAATCATGCAAAAACATGGTATTTGTTTGGTATAACGGGTTTTGTATCAACGACATTTTTTTCTCAAAGCATATACAATGGTATATATATAATTTCCAAGCATAAAGGTGTTTCAGGATAAATCCGTAAGTGCGGACACAAACCGATCTCCCTAGATCCACCTGGATCTAGAACAAAACAGGACAGAATAATACACTTTCCCTAGATCTAGCTTATTGAATGAACTAAGAGATTAGGATCATGCTCATACCTTATGAACGCTTTCCTTAGGTCTCTGTTGTTCCAAGCTTCGCTCCAATGCTCTTGTCCCGTTCAGATCACAACAGTTCAAACCAATCGAAGTGAAGGCATATCAATATATCCAATAGCTAATCTATACATATGATCAAGGAGTTATGTAATAAAGTGACATCATCTTTATGGGAAAGGGACATATTACTGTATTGAATTAATTGATAGTGAAACTTACAACCTGAGCCTTGATGTCGTAGGTCTCCTTTCGATGGATCCTAGCTCTGACACACACACTTGCTCATGCATGAAGAAAATCAACCACTTTTGATGACCTTGTTGTTGTATCTAGTTGCTGTAGCATCAGTCCTTCATATAGTCTTGCACTAATTCTCCAATCAATCTCTTGCTATATTGCTGCTTGCTTAACCCTTTCCATGAGCATTCCTCTCAATTTATAAGAGAGAATGGATTAGTTACTTGGATAGAAAATGATCCCAAGATATCAGGAAAACTAGTACTTAGATAACCATTCGCTAGCCAACTCATTCTTCTCAAAGATCCCCTTCTAGAAGGCTCGATAACTTCATCTTTTTCCTTCCTTTGGAACATGTTCGCACCCTAACAGTTAGTTACAGTGCGAACCCTTCGCACCCTAGCTTAATGCAACCTGTGAGAATAAGGCATTCTCCCAGGAAAATATATAGGTAGCCTGCGAACATCCCTTAAAAGCATGATTTCTGGAAGCAGACAAATGTAACTTTTCTCAGGAAAGTGTTCTTAATGAAGAGCTTGATTTTCCATCATCATAACATCATCATGATGACCAAAATTGTGGATAACAGAATGCCCCCCAAAGTATGAAGGTGGAATCAGTGACAGTCGATAGACTTTGTAAGTTGCATGTGTGTGTCAAGAACTAGAAGCACATCTAATCAGAGACCTGCAAACATCCAAGCATCAGCAGAATATCATGTATACCAATTCTGAGGTAGGCATTCCCATACTCAGATCATAGACTGATGACATCATAAACCAAGGTCATGGCCACCAATAATACACTGTGGATCCATGCCATCACCACATAGCACAGCCACCTGAATACACTGTGGATCTGTGCAACAAATTTTCAATCAAGACGACATAGCCACGAAACATACAAAGTGGATCTATGTGTCACAAAATATACATATACTACATCGCAACCTGGATCACTAGGATAATATCCAGGGTCTTCATTCTCATCGTCCAAAGTACGAATCTAACCATGTGATTACATGTGTCGAAGTCAAACATGGTAGAAACCACTTGATTACCGGTCATTGATGTAATCGTTAACAAGTGCGAGGGAAATCACCATTGATGTCAATGACCCCCAAGGTACTATAGTACAATCCATCGACTGTGAATAGATGAGTTGATGTCAAACAACCGATGGAATCTTTCGATCATGGGTCAATGATGTAAACCCACTGTTGAAAGCGAGGAAACTTTCCATTGAGGCATGCAAGCTCCAAGGTACTGAATCATTTCTAAGTCTTGATTCTGGATAATGTGTTGAAGTTGACGGAACAAGACTCATCACAGGAGGGCCTTGATGTATCCCCCATCAATGACACAAAATGACTAACTGAGTTTGAAAGTGAAACAGAGTATGTGACAATTGGACTTTGGACACAGGGAAGGCCGACACAGAATGAATGGATAACTGCAGATAGCCGACTCAATAGAGGTTTTAGACTGACTGCTCTTGAACATATGAACGACACGACCAATGATTTGGCAGCATTGACTCAAAGACGACACATGGAAATACCTTGTTATTAAATCGAATGAGAGACAAATGGATTTCCCAAATCGGTTTCAAATGATGAATAGGGGTGTCATGTTCAAGAGCGACACTTACTGCCAATCAATTCAACGATGAAACATATCCCTTTCCAAAATTTCCCCCCACCATTTCTGGCAAGTACCTCTTTATTTTTACGCAAGCTTGAAGAGGATCACATATGCTTGTTGATATAAGCTCATCCTTAAGACGAGTCCCTCGGAGTATTTTTAACGAACCCTAGGAAGGAATGGTTTGGTCCCATTACGGGTCTGTCAATGTTTGTTTAACGAGTCCAGAGATAGTAAACTCGAAGGTTTTTCAAGATTATAGAGTTTGAAAAAACACTTAAAAGAGAACTCTCTCAGTTCCATTTTCGTACAATAGTCCAACGAGACCAAAAAAGGGTTAAAATATCGCTCGGAGGACGCATACTTCAAATACTTTAACGAGCATGAAAATAGAAAGATCACTCGGCAATCTTTTCATGTTTAGAGAGTCTGAAAAGAGATTAAAGAGAAATTCATGGGGGTTCATTTTTCATATAACCACAGCGATCCCGAAAAAGTGATAAAACAACGCTCGGTCATGTTCTTATGTTTTTCACAAGCGCAAGAACGGACAAAAAGCGCTCGAGGTTTTATGTCAAAACCATAGAAAACAATCAAAATCACACCACACCGTAGAAAAATTTTGTCCATAATCATCCAGGTTACCTGCAAGTCATTTTACTCCTTTCCACATTAGTGATTAGGGTTAAATAATAAATAAACACAAAAAACCCACATTTGATATAGTAAAAAGTAATTAAAATGAGTCAATAACAAAATTTACCATATCATTTTCACACTTTTACCATTGAGTTCAAAAACCCTCATTTTACCCTCTACCTTCAGTGTCGATTTCTGGGAGCTACGAGTGATCGTTTGACGAGCCATCAGCAACATCTTGGTAAGTTCTCCATTCCTTATCTTTTCATGGTTTAAAAATTCAATTTCATTGGTAAAAAGTTTAGTTTTAAACTAGTTTTTTGAACTCTATGCACGTGGAGGCATTCTCGCAGGTGGCCCATACGGGACCTGCGAGAATGACTCATTCTCACAGGTGGGCCTTAAGGCGCCTGCGAGAAGTTCACACTTCACATAGTAGGCCACCCGCGAACAATGCAAAATCCAAAAAAATTTGTAGCGTTTAGCCAATAAAAAAGTTTATTTCATGAATAAGATTTTTAACCATGTTTGTATGTTTCTTATGCAGGTTACTAGCCATAATCATGGTGTTAGAGTGGCGGGAACGAGAGCACAAAGAAGATAATGCCAATGCCAAAAACCATCCTCCCACCATAGCTGCATTAAGAGACTGTGGTCTCTTAAAGTATTTCCGTATCCTGGGCATGAGAGCCCAAGTTCGATTACTGGAATACTTAGTCCGAATGTGGGACCCGAACCAACAAGTGTTCATTGTGGGAGCTCATACATTGAATATTGACATCGAGGACATCTATTTCTTGACCGAATTGTCCAGGTGTGGGTCCTATGTTAGCTTGACCGGCAACAGAGCAGGGGGTTTAACAATGAGTGAGTATTGCAACCAGTACTGCGTACCTGAGGCTGAAAGAAAGAAAGGGAAAGTAGAAATCTGGGGAGTGACTGATATAACTCTCTGCACTATTCTCTTCACCATTGCTCGGATGGTCGGAAGTGTCGCTCCTCATATGGATTTGCAAATCTATTTCCAGTATGCCATCGAGTGTACTGAGCCCCGGGTTTTTAACTAGGCTGATGCAGTATTATGCAATATCAAAAAACAGTTGACTAAGTGCAGGCATGGAAATTTGAAACAGTTTGGTTATGGATCGTTGTTAGTGTCTTTCTTCCTGGAGAGAGTCCCTTGTAGTTCTTCTACAGGCCGAGTGGGATCTTCCTAGTCCCAGAGATCCAAGGATGTTGCAGTGGTGTCGGCTCATGGCCCGACATGTGGCAGGGCCTATCGTCAAATACGACGATATTTTCTTTGACTGGTTGCAGAACTAGATGTTGATGGTGGACGACTACGCATATGTTGGGCTGGATTTCAGAGGAGATCCAGATCTAGCACTTCCTGAAGACACTCAGTGGGGAGACCTTGGTAAGAAGTACACAATTTTTTGTTTTTTTAAATGTTTTTGAATTTTTATCATATATAAATGTTTTTGTTTTTTATAGATTTACCCGAAGACTAACACCAAATACTTGTTGATAACACAGACGTTGGACCATATCGACCTGCCGGCAGTTCTCCTATCCAGCGACGAGGAGAAGCAGTAGTAGTGGTACCACAATATGTCGAGGACTACTTGACAGTGGAGCAAAATTTAGAGGGTCTGATGGCAGACGTTCCAGATATGACTCTGGAAGAAATTCCACGACGCAATCAGCGTCATACTGTGGGGGTTTATGCATCTATGGGTCGACTACTCCGCAGAGTTGTTAGGACCTTAGTGTGTTACCATGAAAGTCATCCGTGACGTCACTATGTAGAAGCTAGGAGCTTCAATTTTTGATATTTTGGTCTTCGGACAAACATTTTGTAAAAACAAGCTCTTTTGATCGTTATCTATATATACACGGCTTCTACCGGTTTACTTTACATTGTGTACATTTTAATGTGTTTGATTTATAAATGATTTAAATGCCTGTCCAATACATAATTAGCTAAAGCATCTGTTAATGTATTAAGACGTCTAGGAATATATTGATATTCAATGTGATCAAAATACCGTTCCAAGAGGTGAATCCACAAATATACCCTTAATAAAGTAGGACTTCGAATAGAATATACATTACTGAGCTGTAGTACTACCAGCTGCGAGTCAAGTCGCACAACCAAATGATGAATTCCAAGAGAGATAGTATCCACCAATAATTCAACAATAGCACTATACTCTGTGGTGTTGTTGGTTACTCGGCCAAGACATATACCTCGTAGAGATATGAGTTCGTTTGTCGGGGCATAGATTGCCCATGCAGCGGAAGCTAAGTTTCGAGTACTACAACTAGCTCCATCAGCGAAGCCAATATAGGGTAGCGAATACTCCGACATCTGGCAATCAAACACAATGTCACGTAAGGGCAGAGACCAGATAACATCAAAAGCAAAACTAAAGTAACACACACACTCAGTATGATACATAAAATACAGGTACTCATGCACAAATAACTTATGCATAGTAATTCTTTAAGTACAACTCATTCCTGGGTTCACTCAAAGGTACACCATCATAATCAACTAGCTCATATGCTCCTTTTTCCAAAACTTTGCTAACAATGTAAGGGCCACGCCACATAGGTTCAAATTTCCCAGCTCCTAGAACATATTTATCTTGTTCATATAGAAGAACAAGATCTCCTTCAGAGAAGACATGAGGTTTGACATGCTTGTCATATTGTTCCTTAACGCATTTATTTTGGGCTTCTATTAATAATGTGGCATCACGGCGAGTCTCGTCTAATCGCATCAGATACAACATGTTGATTAAGGGTGGTTGTCATTGATGTCAACCCTTGAAGAAAGACCCATAGCACAAAGTTTTGGGTAATGGACCCAATAGTGTTTGATGTAAATATGACTCATTATTGTTTTTTCATGGTTGATAAGAAGTAAATATGGATGAACTCCAAAGTG
>ML777817.1:1177787-1197554 GCA_009831015.1 Picea engelmannii
TCGGCTTTAGGCCATTAGTTGTAATTTAGATTAGTAATGTTATTTTAATTATGTCGGCTTTAGGCCATTATTTGTAATTATACCTCCTAGTCTCTTATATATACCAAGGAGACATTTTCATTTTGAATCATCTTGGACTTGAATATTTAAGTGGGGTAAAAGGAGGTTGCCCCCTCGAAGAGGCTTATTATCTGAAATTATCTATGTTTCAAGGTGTTGAGTACTTTTCCTGAGGTTTTTCCATGCTATATTGATGTTTGGTTCTTAACAGATAGAGAGGTCGTGACGTTGATCAAATTGTCTGTGACAGATGAGATGCTACCTGAGGTTCAGAATGGGAAGACTGTTGCAGCGATCTAGAAACAGTTGAAAGAGACCCATGAGATTTCAGATAAGGGTCGAGTGTTCTTTTTAAAGAATATGTTGTTCTCAATCAAGATGAGTGAGGGTGCCTCTCTCCAAGAGCACTTACTCAAGATCAAGGACATCCGGGAATAGTTGGAGGCCATTGGTCAGAAGATGGTAGAAGAGGACATGGTGGTGATCACATTGAACAGCTTGCCAGGGTCCTACAAGCACTTCATTGAGACCCTGAACATCACAACTATAGACATTGACCTGAAGTTTGGAGATATATCCAATAAGCTCTTACAGCAGGACAGGTGGAAGAAGTAGTTTGGGAGCAGCAATGAGATAGAGGGTTCAAAGAATGCCTTTGCAGCCAAAGCTAAAGGCAAAGGCAAATGGATAAGGAAACCTAGTCCAGGCAATGATGAGGATGCCACCAAAAGCCTAAAGACCATCACTTGTCATTATTGTGGCAAGATTGGCCATATGAAGAAGCACTGCAGAAAGCAGTTGGCAAATCAGAAGCACAACCACAGAGGATCTCAGCAGAAGGCCCATGTCCCAGAGCACACAGAGGAGAAGGAGGCAGCCTTATATGCCTTTATGGCATGTACACAAGAAGATCAGTCCAAGTCATCTGCTTGGTTTGTTGATTTAGGCGCATCTAGGCATTTCACCAATCAAAAAGATTGGTTCACAAAGTTTACACCTAGTCCATCCAAAGACTCGATGATCTTCGGTGGAGGCGAGGAGTATAATATCGTTGGCAAGGGGACTGTTTAGATTTCCTTTGGAGGAAATATGCTTATGTTTCTCAACGTCCACTATGTGCCAGGTATGGAGCTTAATCTTCTATCAGTTAGTCAGATTATGAGGCACTCTCCTCACTTGGATGTCAACTTTAGCAATCACAAGTGCTATATCATTGACAAGAATACCAAGATGATCATTGCTCTTGGTGTGGAGGACCATGGTCTGTTCAGATTGGTGGATATTGGGCAGGGCAGGGAGCATGCACTGGCAATGAAGAGTGCATCATACATCTGCACACTATGGCATCAGAGGTATGGGCACCTCAAATTTAACTACCTTTTTCAGTTGGCACGAGAGAAACTGGTAGATGGACTTCCAGACATTCAGCAGAAGATTTAGGGAGTTTGTGGAGCTTTCTAGGCAGGGAAGCAACATCGAGCACCATTTGATGAAGGACAAGTTTGGATAGTGCAGAGGGTCCTTTAGTTGGTTCATGCAGACGTATTTGGACCAATGAACATGGCATCAATCACTAGTGCTAGGTATTTCCTTCTATTTGTTGATGATTTCAGTAGGAAAATGTGGGTGTATTTTTTAAAGTTGAAGTCTGAAGTGTTTAAATAATTTCAAAACTTTAAAGAATTAGTCGAGAATGAGTCAGGTTGTCATATTACCTCTCTTAGATCCGATAATGGTGGAGAATTTTTATCCAAAGAATTCAATAATTTTTGTGCTAAACATGGGATCAAGAGACAATACACCACACCCTCTACTCCACAACAGAATGGGGTGGTTGAAAGGAAAAACCACACTATCACAGAGATGTCTATATGTATGTTGCAGAACAAGTGTGTTCCTAATAGGTTTTGGGCAGAGGTAGTGCTCACAGTAGTGTACTTGCTGAATAGATCTCCCATGATGGTGGTAAAGCAGAAGACTATAGAGGAAGCATGGTATGGAAGAAATCCCAAAGTAAGTCACTTGAATGTCTTTGGTTCTACTGCTTACACTTGGATTCCAACTGTGAAATGAACCAAGTTAGATTCGAAGAGTAAGAAGATGATGCTTACAGGGTACAACGACACCCATAAAGCTTACAGATTAGTTGATGTTGACACTGATAAGGTGAGATTTAGCAGAGATGTTGTTGATGATGAGGAGGTTGGACCCTTCCATACTCCTCCTGCATTCAGAATTATTGAGCAACCAGAAGCCATTGAAGATTCAGGTGTCAAGCTTCTGATAGCTCTACCTAAAGGGGGGAAACATTCTGAGCATGATGATGAGGAGTCAGAACACGATGAGTCTCCTAGGTCAGTTAGATCAGTACATTCTAAAGAAAGAATCCCAAGTCATGGTGGAAATACTGACTTGGAAGCTAGGGATTCCAAAAGACCCAAGTGGTGGAACAAAACCATTGGATATGTTCATATAGGAGAGATGATTGAGGGAATATCATCATGAGGTAAGAGTAAAAAATAGACTGGCACAGTCAACTTTTCTCTTATGGCCAATATTCAAGAGATCTATGAGCCTCAAGTATTCAAGGAAGCAAAAGGAAGACCTGAATGGGAAAAGGCCATGGAGGCCGAACATGAAAGATTGATGAAAAATCAAACTTGGGATCTCACAGCTCTTCCATCAGGAAAGAAACCCATTGGTTGCAAATGGGTGTACAAGTTCAAGTACAAGGAAGATGGTACACTTGAAAAGTACAAAGCATGGTTAGTTGTGGAAGGATTCTCTCAGCGAGAAGGCATTGACTATGAGGAGATTTTTTCTCCTACAGCGAAGATGAGAACTATTTGTCTTGCTCTAGCCATGGCAACACAATAAGGTTGGAAGGTCCACCAGATGGATGTGAAAAGTGCCTTCCTCAATGGAGATTTGAAGGAAGTGGTATACATGTGCCAACCAGAGGGGTTTCAAGTTGCAGGGAAGGAGCATCTAGTTTGTAGACTAAAGAAGGCTCTATATGGTCTGAAACAGGCACTGAGGGTGTGGTACATCAAGATTGACAGGTATTTAGTTCAGCAAGGGTTCCAGTGGATTCCTTCAGATACCAACTTATATGTCAAAAGAGTTGGTAATGAGATCATTCTTTTGGTTGTTTATGTGGATGATATCATTATTACAGGTAGTGAGGAAGATGCAATTACATGGATCAAATCCAACATGAGCAGAGCATTTGACATGATAGATCTAGGCCTCCTACACTATTGTTTGGGTGTAGAATTTTGGCAAATGAGGAGCAACATTTTTGTCTCACAAGCAAAGTATGTCGTAAGTTTGTTGGATAAGTTTAGGATGGAGGATTGCAAAATCTACTCTACACTTATGAAGAATGGGATGAAACTTTCAGCCAAGAGTGACTCAAAGGCAGTCAATGAGTCACTATTCAGACAGCTAGTGGGAAACTTAATATATCTTACAACCACTAGACTTGATCTGAGTTTCGCTGTGAGATTCATTTCCATATTTATGATAGCACCGAAAGTAGAGCACTGGATAGTAGCGAAGAGAGTGTTGAGATATGTGAAAGGGACACTTGACTTTGGTATTTTGTACAGCAGGAGCAAAGACCCAAGTTTGTGTGGGTATACAGATTCATATTGGGCAAGTTTTGTTGATGGCAGAAAATCCACTTCTGGATATGTCTTCAGCCTTGGCACAGGTGCAGTCACATGGACCAGTAGAAACAACATGCAATCGCCCATTCATCGACAAAAGCATAGTATCGAGGAGCATTGAAAGGTGCATGTGAGGCAGTTTGTCTCAAGAGGATGTTATCAGATATGAAGACATAGCAGAGAGAGCCTACACCCTTGTTCTGTGACAATCAGGGGCCCAAGGGGTAATGAAACTTGCCAAGAATCTAGTCTTCCATGAGCATACCAAACATGTTGATACACATTGTCACTTCATCAGGACAGCTTATAGAAGATGGAACTATTGAGTTGCAGCATTGTCCTATAGAGGATCAAATTGTAGACATTTTCACCAAGTCTTTGGGTCCCGAAAAGCATGTAAAATTTCAAAAGAAACTTGGTGTAGTGAGTAGATTGACCATTAAGGGAGGGTGTTAAATTAAATATTAGTTTATAATGGTCAATTAGAAATTAGACTTAGGCAATAATAAATTCAAAGTGACTTTAGGTTAATTTATTTTCTTTTAGGTTATATTTTCTCTTTATCCCACATTCATAAAGTGGTTTGACTCTACTTGATTGTAATCTATATAAGAAAGATATTTACTCTCTTATTTCATTTGATTGAATAAAGAAAGATAACCTTATTCAAGCTATCTTGGTTTCTATGTGTGATCGATTTTCGTTGCAGGATCCAATGTAGAACACCTGAAGAATCCATCAATCAGGAGACATTTATGTATTCCCAATTGTCGATGGTGAGAGAGCCTGCCACTGATGACTGCAAGCCTCAAGGTACTCATAAGAATCTAGGTCTTGTTTCTAGAATAAATGAGCTGAATTCGATGGAAGGAGACCCATTGAAAGGAGAGAATTGAGGCATCTCTCATAGGTCAACACGAGGTACAAAGCAAGAGCTCCATGATTTGGTGGAAATCGGATGAAGAACATGTTCACGAGCCAACGACCTTGTGCTTATTTCATGTGTGACAAGTGCAAGTGGTACACGAAAAAGACCCTTTGAATAACATCCAATGATGAAAACTGTTGACAAAGGTGAGGAAACCACCAATCAGGCTAATGGAATTCAAGACACTGCATGAATCCCAATGTGTGAATAAATGTATTTTCGTCAAACACAAGGGAAACCACCCAGTCAACAACCAATGATGAAATGTCGACCATTGGGTTCAATGTTACCTACCAATGATGAAAGTAGGGCTAGGGTGCATGATAGGACCATAGTATCATGTGATTTTGAGACAAACTGAGGGTATGGCCAACATGCAAAGTCAAGACTTCTGAGGAGTGGCCGACACAGGTTGATAGAATTCCCTTGAATAAGAGAATGAAACATATGGAGGACTCTGGCATCACAAACCCAATGATGAAATCATAACATGTAGGAGGCATCAATGAAATTATCTATAGGGACTGGAAGAGTAACCAATCAGTAGAGAAGACTTTGTAATGAGCTCAGCTTCCTAAGGCCATGCTAATCCCAAAAATATAATGATGAATGGACTCAATAACTGTGTTCTCTATTCAAAGGCGACACAATTGCTGCCAACATAAGATAATACTCCCTTCCTACACATATTTTTTTGTTTTTTCATAGACAAATGAATGCTATGATACAGAGGAGAAAACGAGTATCGCAAATAAGCAAAACTAGTTCTAGTAGTGGAACATACCTATGCTCAATGTAGGGAAATGCATGTGAGAGATGGAGACTCGGGGGAATGTTCCCTCCTAGGTATAGGGTGCCAAATTGTGAATGATATAAACAAGACTCTTCTTGGTTGAGGATGTAAAACTATTGAGGCAAACGGTTTATAACACAAAGAGAGAACTAGTTATAGGCTCAATACTACAAGTAAGGGCATGAAATGCAATCACAACTTAACTCCAAAAAAAATGTTCTTTTTTATGTCTTTTAGTCTACTTGGTGTGAAAAAAGGATAAAATTGTGCCAAATAGATGTCTTTTAAAAACCAATTTACGAGTGTGAAAAAGACAAGTTCACTCGGAAATCTTTTCACTTTTTGATAGCGAGTCGGAAAAGAACTTAACTAAGACTTGTGACCTTTCAAGTCCAATTTAACGAGTGTGAAAGGGAAAATCACTGGAAAATCTTTTCGCTTTTTAAAGAGGAGTTGGAAAAGAGATTAAATTAAACTCGTGTGGGAGATTCTAGGCGGTAAGTCACGAGGGGGGGGCAAGGCTCTCATGCAGAACTTCTACGGAATGTCATCATCTTACGAATAGCCGACATAATATTGGGAAAACCTAAAGCTCTCCAAGTCGAGGAGGATAAAGCACTCGCTGAGGATATGGTCTTGGTGATATATAGGATAATGTCTCTTACAGGAAAATACATAGGTGGGGGCATTGGATACCCCACAAGACCATCCCAGTTGAAGGTGATCTCTTCAAAACACAGAGGGAGAGGACTTGGGTAAATTAATACTCTCTCTCGTTCATAAGGTGTAGGATCAGGAATGTTGACGATGTGATTAAAGGATGCATCACTCTCCACAAGGAGAGTAGGATTTCCCAGATATTGCACTGGTATGACCACTTCTTCAATTCTAGGTTGAAGAGGATGCACAATGATAGGGATAAGAGACACATCACCCTCAATAGCAGGGGTGATTTCAGGAGAGGATTGCGACGGTATTACCGTTGTATCAATCAAAGGAGAAACAATGTGTGGGGAAACCATGGATGCCTCGGAACCTAAACGGCCCTTAGGTGAGCCCCACTCTTCCAGTATCATAGCAATGGCTGGACACAAATGAGTAAGTTGATCTCCTTCACAATTCTTGTAAAGGAATTTAGGTTTATGTCTGAGATGTCTAGGATTCTCAATGCCTCCAATGTCGTTCATAACGGTCGGTGATGTGTTCCCAACATGACAGGAAAATTTGAGAGAGTCATCTCCTACATGATGTACAGAGGTTGGATATGTGGTATTGATATGACTCGTGGTGATTAGAGTGGTGCCTCCAACATGATTGGCATTGTGGGTTGTCAACATGACTTAAAGAAGTTGTTGACCCATCCCCAACATGACTAGCAGAGGTTGGTTATGGAGCTCCAGTATGACTGATAGTGATTGGACTAGTGGTGAGTTGTGGCATTTGATTCTAGGGTCTAGGGAAACATTGGCTTTGAAACAGTTTAGGCCATGAAGGGTCTTGGTTTACCCCCTGTCCCTGTCCAGCAAGGTAGTATCCTTCATTTAATTGATTCATAGAATTTTGAATGAGCATCATCATTGAAGTTTGCGATGAGAATGAAGTATGATAAGGACTATTCAAGTGAGGATATAATTTTCCCCCTTGTGAAGGGGTTCCATAAAGAGGGTAGCTTGAACCGTAAAACTGATTATCCCCATACAAAGTACCCGGGGATAGTTGAGGGCTTGTCATGGGAAAAGTTCTCAAAGGAACTGACATGGTGGATGAAGGATATATGGATGGGGTGCAATAAAAACCCATCTAAGTATTGGCTCCTGAAAGAGAATAACTAGGACTGGATCTATATGAGGGGAGGTTCCAACCTCCCATTGTAAAAAATGGTTGAGGGACATGCCTCATATCAAATGAAGACGTAGGACTTGGGGCCATGGTTCCCCAGGATCCAATGCTAGGATTTATATAAGTGGACCAGGGAGAGGATTACAAGGGTGAAGGCATATCAACATGAGAATGACTAGAGACCCAAGGCGTGAACTAAGTGCCATAGTTCTGCATACCATTATGAAAAATGGAAGGACTCATCCCCATGACATGAGTAGGCATCATGGGGTAGGTAGTGATAAATGAGGGATCCAAAGGACCTCCATTATCCATGATAACGATAAATCAATATAGACTCTTAAGGCCAACTAGTAATCAAAGAGCACACCAAAAGTCAAACGGCCAAAATGCATGCAAACAGTGTAAAATGGTTGAGTGGCCTCCCTCCCTAAAGAAGGTATGTCTCTCCCAAGAGGGGCCTGAGACTCCCTGCTAAATATCGGAGGTAAAAGAATTAGTTATAAGGGCCCTCGTGGGCTTAACAACCAGTCGGTTAGATCCCTCAGGAGAGGTAATCCTCCATAAAGTTTTTGTGATGTCCAACCCTTATCTGACCTAGGGTACCTGCAGAATAACCCCTGCAAGTAACCTATGAGATACCTAAGTCAAGAAACTAATAAACCATTTTATAACTGATGCACAAGCGAGTAGTTGTAAGTTAGGTCCACCATGTGGGTAGGGTAGCAAAGCCCGAAACCTTGAAAGTACCACCTCTCACTGAGGTAAAGGCACTAGCAAGATCCCCAGATATGAACAGATCCCTTGAAATATCTCTAACGCTAGGAAGGTATCGAGGGGATATCCCTTCAACTGACTTCACGCGACCTTGTGATTAAATCCGATGTGAGCGGAGCCTCCTGATCTTACCAATTATACAATGGATTTATCCACTCGTTGACTCAGGAACATATGTTGATTTACTTTCCTTGGAGAAGTTTACTCACAAAATCCTATTCCAAGGCACTAAATCCTAGGCTAGTTTGTGCACCCTAGAAAGTAAAATCGTGACTAATTAATTTTATATTAAAGCGTTGATTTTAATGGTTGTGATTACTCAAAAAGGCATGGTAGTGAAACTCATGGTGTTATGACTCTGCAAGAAAATTAAATATGAAAATAATGCAAATTCCTAACTTTAACTTTTAATGAATGGTATGCTTCTAAAAAACAATGCAATTTTCAAATTCAATTGTACAGTTCAAAATCAATGATCCAATCTTTCGTTGTATGCACTAAGATAATAAACAAAAAATCAAAAGAAAAAAATGCCAAGCAATGCAAAATGCCTATTTTTTTTGGTATTTTCAATATAACAAAAATAAAAATGCATGCACTGAAAAGTAACTTGATATCTAGCCCTACTGTGTATAAAAAGAGACAACTCAAGGAGGATACCAAGAAGAAAAACACCTAGCCCGATGTACAAGGACAACAAAAAATGAAAAGATGATGAGAAATACTTCACCTAGAAATTCAACCAAAGAAGGGTTTCTTGTCATCCCACAAGCACTTAACATGCACTACAGAGACCTAAGAAGACTCAACAAACATCAAATCCCACCCAGCAACCACCAAACCCAACAAATAGCCAATTCAAACTGATGTACATGAATGTTCAGGAAAACAGAGTGTATATATTCATATTGCAGTGAGACAACCTACATATGTACGCGACTGTCAAGGCCAAAAGGCATGTATATGCTTCAAAAAAAGGCCAGGAAAGGGAGAAAAGCCAAGAAATCAGACCCAGAGTGACCAAAAACTATCAAG
The DNA here is from genome assembly GCA_009831015.1 of Picea engelmannii. Taxonomy (NCBI): domain Eukaryota; kingdom Viridiplantae; phylum Streptophyta; class Pinopsida; order Pinales; family Pinaceae; genus Picea; species Picea engelmannii. The sequence continues at coordinate 1,186,891 of ML777817.1, forward strand.
CAATGACACGACAAGAACCACCATAGAAATGAGAGCAATCTATGGAGAAAAGTAATCCAAACCTTAAAAAAGAAGATTCTTCCCCAGTACGGTCGCCAACTCTATTATGAGGAAAATCTCTCTATGGCTAGGGTAAACCACAACAGACAGAAATGACTGCAGAAATCAAATCTATCCCAACAACATGCTATATAGACCAATATGCAAGCAAGATAAGAAAGAGACCTACCTCGTCCAAATGTTCGATGAAGTCCACCATTGAGCACTTCGACCCAAAGTTATATACCTGCGACAAGTTCTCAACAAACAAGCAAAACAAGCATATGGTGGTAATATAAAAGGTTAGCACATTAGATAGCATAATCCATTAATAAACATAACAAATACACCCATGGATAATGACTTAATATATTTGCAAGATATTAATTGGATGGGAAAAGAGTATTTTTATTAATAAATGATCAACAGAAGTCAAAATATTGCAGACTTGTGTGTCAGCACGGTTCGGAACCGAGAAACTAAGTTCCTTTCAGTTGGGCCTCCACCACTTCAATCCTCCACCAAAGGCAAGCTCATAAGAGATAAACAATGAGGTTCTCAATCAATAAGGGAAGATCTTGGGGGTTGAACATTGTGTTCAGACTCAAAGGACAAAGGCATGCAAACTCAATATGAAGCAAATAATTCCTCTAGAGTAACTTTTCTCTCAAAGTTGAATTCTTTCTCCTCTTTCCATAGCTTGGAATTGGCCTCTTTATAGCCTTCAAAATGGAACTGAAGGGCTGAGGAAAAACGTTTCCAGTATATGGAAGTCCAAGGATCAGAGATCTCCTATCGTGACATGGAAACCCAGCATTTAATTTCATTTTCTGCCACAAATCTCGATGTATGCGGGTTGTAGTGGAGCAGCCTATGTATACACATGATGTATAGCTTGCAAGATGTGTATATGTGGAAAAATATTAGTTTTTGTCTCTGGATCGTAGCAACGGGAAAGATAAGTCTGCATAGGGAATGGAATAAGGCCCTCTGTGCAAGATTGTATAGGGTGAGGCAAATCTTGCTATAACACTGGTATTTATTTTTTACATTAGATGTCCATGTATGAGTCAAATCACATTTTTGACTTCCAAGAATTAAACTAATCCAAGTCCTCGTGGGGATTTGAAGAGATATTCTTCGTTGTAACTCGGGATTGATATTAATAAAATATTTTTTTATTTCTTCTCACTTATAGGATTTTTTAAATACTGATTTTCATATTTCTTCTTTGTTTATTTTATATTTTTGTTCATCTACATGTTTTTGCATGTACATTCTTTACTTCAAATTGTTTTGAATAAAATACAAAAAAATTACATATATATAAAATAGAATCAAATCCAAGAACCATATTTCTTGGGGTTTGATCAAGATGATGACAAGCTATAAATCAGGGTCATAATTCCGCCTATCTCACCTAGCTTGAGGAGATTCAAAAATGTATGAGTAAGGATATTACCATTCCTTTCATCAACAATACACAATAAGGGCTACAATATGATTTAGACACACAAGTGCATCCACACTTCTTTGTCACATGCCCACATGGACTCCATCGCTCCTCCTAAGCCATGTACTCCATTGGGTCTAATATCCCTAGATCCTAGGGATAACTAAGGAGATGATAGTCTCGAGGCCCTCAGGTTGCAGACATGGAATACCGAGAGACAACTTGACCAAAAATGTACACTTCCACATATAGAGACCCACTTTACCACCACAGATCTTAGGATCGTCATGAGGGTATCCACCACACCAGATGGATTCTAGAAGAAATTGAATCTTGATCCATGAGGTACAAACCAGGTATCATGGTGAGTGACATTCCAATATTTGAGGCATTTGAGTTTGGTGCATCTATTATTGATTTGGATTATGTAATTTTTTCTTGGACTTTATGCTATTTTCCCTGTTTCACTTTGGTGGTTAATATTGCGCCCTAGCAAGTGGGTCACCCTTAGGTATAGGTTTGTTACTTGGACGTCCTCTTGAAAATTCATCATGCCATTCCCAACCATACTTGTCACTTTCCACACTTAATCCCCTCATCTCCTTATCCCTCATTTCATGGAAAGAAAGGGTTGAAGGTCTTATCACTCCAAGAAACTCTTTGGGGTTGTAGGCCAAAGATGATTGGTAACTCAAGAATATGGTAAATTCGGTATGCTTGGATCAATGGTATAGCTCAATGGCTAATGAGAAGAACAACTTATCATGCATTCGAATAAGACAGTGATTTTAGAAATCAATGATCAGACAGAGTAATTGAAATAGGGTAGGAAGAACACCAATCTAGATAACCAAGTACAACAGTGTGTAGGGTCATACAAGATAGTAAGAATTCCTTTAATTCAAGTTCATGAGATTAATAAGAAGATAACAATTCTTAGAAGCTGAGCTAAACTGAAATAAAGTACAAAATAATGAAGTACATGAGTAAATCTGATATTGACAGCAAAAGAAGACTGTGATTCTATTATCAAGATAAGAGTCTTAGTACAAGAGCAAAATGTATCCAAGATTGAACCCTTTGTTCATCTATTGTCTTTATCTTTATAGCTTTACAAGATGAAATCTAGATCCTTGAAATATGGATCAGACTTGCTAAAAATAGTCAAATCAAAATAGATACAACAAGTGTAGGATGAGATCCTATAAAAATGGATCTAGAATACTAAAAATGGAAATTCAAAACAAAATAGGAAAAGATCCTAATTAAGGGGTCAAACTCTATCTTGATAATCTTCATGTCCTCCAAACTCTTTGACATATGTAGAAAACCTTCCAAGGCTAATGCATCTTCATAGGAAATTCGAATTTGGCACCTTTGGCAAAAAAAACAGTTTTTTGCTCATAAACTAGGTCACTAATTTTACCTTTCCACCTTCTTAAACACATAATACATCAATATAAAACCTTAAATCTGATGTATTTAATTATTATGCATCTTTAGAAACTAACCTTGAAAGATTTGGCTGAGAAAAAGTCAGATATGGGCAAAAATACGACCTTGTTGCCATGTAACAGGTTTCACCAGCTAATTTTCCCTAAATCTGCCCCTTTAGCTGGTAAAAAGGAAATCTTTCAATAGCTAACGAGTGGATTTCAAAACCAATAAGCTGGTGAAAACCCAGATTTTTTTTAATGAAAATTGTCTTGGTAAAAATCAAATTTCTCAGTCGTGGAGAGTCTGTATTACACGTTTGAATAGTTGATTGACAACTAGGCATCCTAAGATTTCCAATGGTTCTTTCAAATCTTCATTTAGAGCTCGGGAAGGAAGTCAAAAGTCCCCCGCAATATTAGGTATCATTTTTCAAACAAATTTCAGAATGAATTATTTGATCGCTAACAGAAGGCCCAGAGGCTTGTAGCTGGAAAAAGATAAAATCCATCATTAACCTTCTATATGCTCACCCAGGGATCCCGAGGACAATGAAATGTATCTCATAAGAAACTGATGGGACCCGTGAAAAACAACTAATACAAAATTCCAACCAAGGTGAAGCATGTGTGGGCATTGTTTTTAATGCTTAGGTAGAAGCCCTACACATGTTTCAACTTGTGGAAGCATGATGTGATCATGGTAGAGTCAAGGTGGGCACATTTTTTCATGCTTAGGTAGAAGCCCTACCTTGGCTTAAACCTAGAAACATATTAAAAGAATAAAAGGAAATAAATGGGCTTCGAGAAAGGTTGCATTGAAAACGAAGGTGCAACACACCCTCTTCAATGCCACCCATAGGTGATACACTACAACCCCTTGTATGTCATTAACCCCATGCCCAAAATTCTCCCCCCTATCCATGACACCTCATCCACATGAATTAGAAATAGGTCCCCTTAGGAAACACTCCTAAACTTGAGGAACGATTCACCCAATATGTCGCTTTGTCAACCCTCTCATACCTAAACTTGGGAAATTGCATAAGGTCTTTGAGAATTTTTTTATTTTGATGAGGTAGTTTGGATGTGCTTGTTGATTAAGGTTGGTTTTCACTGATGTCAACCCTTGAAGAAAGCCCAGTAGAAAAAAGGTTTGGGTAATGGACCCAAGTTTGTTTGATATAAATATGATTCATTATTATATTTTCATGATTGATAAGAAGTACAAATGGATGAACTCCAAAGTGGTCCCCTTATGGTGAAATCCCTCACTGGAAGACGCTTTGTAGATTGAGTTATCCCAGAAGTATGGTTAGAGAACCCATGCTTAATTGTGGAATAATGAGATGAAGGTCAGTGAATTTATCATTGAAACTATCCTAGATGGATAGTGCTTGTCATGCCATTTCCGGTGGTATGTGGAACGTCACATAATTCCTCATGGTTAGAGATTTATGGCCATATGAAGTTGAATAACCCTCATGAGTCATATAGAAGCCCCCAAAAGTCAAGTGTTTGCAAAAGAAATTATTTAAATAATAAAGTAAATGGAGAACTCCCTAAAATAAGGAAAGTGTAATGCTACATGAAAGCATAAATAAGAGGCAAAGCTCTCTTATTTAATCAGACTTGAATATCATTGAATATTTGTTTTTTTGAAAGGTTATTTGGGAAGGTATTATTGATAGAGAAAATTTTCAGAAGAAAAAGTGTGGTAGGAAAAGTGCGGCAAAACAAGTTCGGCGGGAAAACTACAGCTGAAAAAGTGTGGCAGAAAAAGTGTGATAGAAAAATCGCGGCAGAAAAAAAGCTACTCAAAAATCATGGCGGAAAAATCATGACAGAAAAATCAAAGCAGAAAAATCGTGGCAGAAAAAGTGTGGCAGAAAAATGGCAGTAGAAAAAAGTGCAGTAGAGAAATCGCGACAGAAAAAGTGTGGCAGAAAAATCACGGCAACAACATGGTTGGGATCTATTTATGAGAGATATGGAACATCTTGTTTGAGGTATGTTTTGTGAGATAGGTTTTATCTCTTGAGATGGTATTGGATGTCCAGTATTGCTGCATATATCAGATTTGTTGAGGGATACAGTTGGTATTGTGTTGTTGGTATTTGGCATATGGGTATTGGTCTTTTGGTTGTGATGTGTTGTTGAAGTTGTTGGTTTAGCTTAAGGCTACATAACAGTGAGGTTTTGGCACATGGTTTGATGTAAGGGTTTATAGTATTTGGTTTATGGATAGAGTGATGAATTGTTAGATAACTTTTGATGGTTATATTGGTGAATGTCTTTGGTATATGGTTGAGGTACATGTTGGGTAGATGGTTGAGACAAGTAGTTGATGAGTTGGTACATATATGAGGTGTATAGTTGATGAGTTGGCACTTTCATGAGGTGTATAGTTGATGATGTTGGTACATCTTGATTAGTCAAGGTTGATGCATGGTTGATTCATGGTACATGTTGGTACAGGTTATTGGTACAGGTTGACAATGGCAGTGGTTGATTCAATGATAGTTACAGGTTGTCTACATTTGGCATTTATATTTCAGGGTGGTTGGATGGGGAAAATACAAGTAATTGTAGCCACATTCTAATTGTAGACAAAGAACTTAGGGGGTTGTAGCCTCCTTCTGGTTGTAGAAATAGAATTGGAGAGTTGGAGCTTCCCTCAAGTTGCAGCCTAAGAAACTAGGGAGTTGGAGCCTCCTTCCAGTTGTAGCTGGAAAACAAAGGAAGTTGGTGCTTCCAATGGTTATAGAAATATTTGCCTCACCATTTCTATCTTGCACAAAGGGCCTTCTTTCATTTTCCTATGTAGACATTTCATCCCTTTTTGATGAATCCAGAGATAAAAAATATACATTTTTCCACATATATGTTCCCTAACTGTTATGCAAGATGCGTATACGCTTGCTGCTCCATTACAGCTCGTGTATATCGGGATTTGTGCCAAAAAATACAAAATGAGGTCGGGTTTCCATGTCACAACAAAATATCTCTGATTCTTGGCCTTCCATGTACTAGAAATGTTCTGACTCGGCCCTTCAATTTCATTCTGGAGGCTATAAGAGAATAATTTTGAACTATGGAAAAAGAGGAGAAAGCATTCAACTTTGAGAGCAAAGTTACTCTGGAGAAATTACTTCATATTGAGTCCGCATCCCTTTGTCCCTCAAGTCTGAACATAGTGTTCAGCCCCCAAGATCTTCCCTTATTATTGAGAGGACCTCTTTGCCTCTTTCTCATGAGCTTGCCTTTGGTGGAGGATTGAAGTGGTGGGGACCCAGTTGGAAGTAACTTGGTTTCTTGGTTCTGAACCATGCCGACACAGAAGTTTGTAATTTTGACACTTCTGTTAATCAATTATTAATAGAAATACTCCTTTCCCATCCTATTGGTATCTTACAAATATATGATTATTATCCATGGGCGTGTTTGTAATGTTTATTAATGGATTGTGTTATCTGATGTGCTAATCCCTTTTATATCATCACTATATATTTGTTTTGCTTGTTTGTTGAGAACTTATAGCAGGTATAAAGTTTTGGGTCAAAGTGCTCAACAGTGGAATATCATCAAAAGTTGGATTGAGATAGGCCTCTTTCTTGTATTGCACATTATTCTATATAGCATATGTTGGAATTGAGTTTATTTCTACAATCATACTTGTCTTTTGTGGTTTACCCTTGGCCATAGAGATTTTTTCCCTTGTAACAGAAATGGTGACTCCACTAGGGAGAGATCTTCCTTCTAAGGGTTGAAGTACTTTTTCTTCTTACGTTGCTATTTTTCCTTTGTGTTTCTTGTCGCATCACTGCTTGACAGATCATGTTCACTCTGAATTTGAGTTTTTATCCTTTTTACCCTTACCTGGCCTTGTTTTAAAGCATATAGGCCCTTTTTTGCCTTGACAGTTGTGTATACACGCTTGTTGTCTCACTGCAAGAAGCGTATATATGTTATGTTCTCCTGAATAGTCGTGTACACCACTTCCCCTTGCTTGTTTTCTTGGTTGAGTAACTGTTGGGTAGGATTTAAAGATTGTTAATCCTTCTTAGGTCTATGTAGTGTCTGTTGAGATTATCTGGGATAACAGGAAGCCTGTTTGGAGTTGAATTTTTGGGCGTAGTCTTTCTCTTTGTTTTTTATTTTTAATTTGTCCTTGGCTTCTGGTTTGTTTGCTTGGCTACCTAGTATTCTACTTGAGTTACTGCCTTTATACACAATAGAATTCATCTGTCAAGTTGCTTATCAGTCCATGCATTTTCTTTTTAGAATATTGAAAATACAAAAAAACAGGCATTTTGCATTGGTTGGCATTTTTGTCTTTGAATTTTTATCATTAGCTTAGCACATTTAGCGAAAGATTGTATTTTACTTCTGATTTGAAATTGAAGACTGCATTGTTTTTATTAGCATATCATTCATTGAAAAGTCAAAGATAGACTTTGCATTATATCCATATTTATTTTCTGGCAGAGTCATAACACCATGAGTTTCACTTCCATACCTTTTTGAGTAACCACGGCCAATAAAATTTATGCTTTAAACTAAAATTGATTAGTCACGATTTTATTTTCAGGGTGCACAAACTAGCTTGGAATTTAGTGCCTTGGAATAGAATTTTGTAAGTAAACTTCTCCAAGGAAATTAAATCAACATATGTGTCTGAGACAGGGAGTTGAGAATTCCATTGTATAATCGGTAAGATTAGGAGGCTCTGCTCACACCAGAGTTAATCACGAAGTCAAGTGAAGTTAGTTGAAGGGATAACCCCTGGATACTCACCTACTATCAGATATATTTCTGTGGATTTATTCGTATTTGGGGATCTTGCTAGTGCCCATACCTCTGTGAGAGGCGGTGCTTTCAAGGTTTCGGGCTTTGCTACCCCACCCATAACGTGATCCATATTTATGACTGCTCGCTTTTGCATCGGTTATATAGTGGTTTATTAGTTGCTTGACTTAGGTATATCATAGGTTACTTTCAAGGATTATTCTACTTGTACCCTGAGTCAGATAAGGATCGGACAACACACAGCCTTTATGGAGGATTACCTCTCCAGGGGGATCTGACCGACTAGTTGTTAAGCCCACGAGGGCCCTTATAACTGATTATGTTACCTCCAAACTTTAGTGGGGAATCTCAGGTCCCTCTTGGATGAGACATACCCTCTTTAGCGAGGGAGGCCACTCAACCACTTTAGCATGTTTGCATGCATATTGGTTGTTTGACTTTTTGGTATGCTCTTTGACTACTAGTTGGCCATAGGATATATTTTTATTTGTGGAAGAGTCATAAGTCATCATGGAGTCAGATCAGCTTCCTCACAAGTCCCATTGGTTGTTACAGTTACCACCGGTTTTCGAGTCCTTTCCTTCTAAAAGGTGTAGAGTTATCAATAGTGGTACACACACATCCACTTTTCAGACTTGTGATCATGCAAGGATGAGTACTGAGTCTAGTCTTCAAAACACTGGGATTTCTTCGACTCCCAATACCACTATAATTAGTGGCACTCCTTCAACACCTGCAACTTCTACAGTTGCAGTGCTGGAGGCTTACACCGGTACTATGGCTCGACCTATAGTTAATTCTTCATCTCTTTCCTTGAACCCTTTTGGGGGTTTTGGCCACTTGCCAAGTTACAATGTTCAGACCATCCCCATGGCTTCTAGTCCATTTTCTTATGGTATGCCTAACTTCACCTCACATTTTTCAACTGCCATGCCAGTTGTTGGCCATAACTCTAGCCTTGGACTTGGGGGCACTACACCTCCTTACACTCCTTCCCCATTTGGTGGTTCTCATATTCCCCAAGTGAATCCTAATTTAGGGAGTGTCCCTATTCTTAACCCTAGGTATAATCATTCTATGGCTGGATGGAACAACCCAGCTGGCGGACAAGTTTCTCCCTATATCCCTATCCCCTCGGTGTTGATTCTGACCAATACTTTTGGCATGACGAATCCACTTCAATCCTCTGGGTTCCCACCTGGAGGAGGTCAGTCTTACACTTTGGTCACTCCCCAACCTAAATCTAATCCAGTTGGGGGCAATTTTAACAACCCCCAGCTTGGATCTAATCCAACTGGGGGAAATTTTCATAACCCTTATCAGAACATTCCTGTTGGAATGATGCCCAATCCATGTTTTATGAATCATCCTGGAGGAGGGTCTTATAATTCTGGACAAGGTTTTGGTCCTCACCAGAATCCTGGATGGAACACAGTTCTTAATGCACAATCTTTCACGGGAGGATGGGGTCGGGTGTCGCAACCCCGTATTCCCTTTTTGGACACGCTTAATCTGCCAAATTTGTCTAAACTAATGAATGAACTGGTGAGTCATGACCCCACATGGCCCCTTGTCCCTACCAAACTTCCATCAGACATTCCAAAGTTTGAGGGTAAGAATGGCGAAGACCCTGGTGATCACTTCACTACTTTTCACCTTTGGTACTCATCAAATTCTTTGAACCATGATTCTATTAGGTTACGATTGTTTCAACAAACTCTCATTGGAGTGGCATCACATTGTGATCTGAAAATGATAAATATGTGTCTTCTTGAAAATATTTGCAAGTTTTAATTCAAGAGTTCTTATGCAAATGGATCAATTTTTCAAACACAACTTTTATAGAAATAACATATTCAAGATGCATATAAACAACAGCAAATAACAGTGAACAGAAAACACATAACACAACAAATGTTAAAGGAGTTCACCCCTCTCTTGGGCTACATCTCCTGGTCCAACTTCCAATGGATCTTTTGTATTATTTTCTCAAAGTGCTAAAATATGTGCTTTACAATGCTCAAAATTCCAAATAGATGGCTTCAATGGCTTCAAAACGTCCAAAAACCCCTAGTTGGGTTTTTTCGGCACCTCATTTGGCCAAAAATTGAAGAAGATAGGTTTCCTGGAAGTTCCCCTTCAAACTTGTTGTCTCTGGATCACAAAAATGCACCTCTACCTCCTCAACCTAGCCCCCATGTGCATTTTTGTGTTAAAACTCAGCACCGGGCGCAACCACAAAATGGTGCGAGCTGTAGGATGGTTAGGGTGCGCCCAGCCCCTAACCGCCAAGTCCATGGGCACATGGTCACCATATAACCGCACGCATATACATAAAAGGGGTTAAGTTTAAACCATATGGTAATGGTTGTAGGGTGCACGTGCCGGTGGTTCCATAGCATACACATATGATCGGGGATCGGGGCTAAGCCCCAGCCCGGACCGCGCCCCAACTCACAACATATATCAATTCATATAATTTAAAACTAATATATATAATAAGAAACAAATGGTGGCACACTGGTTGGGCAGCCCTTCCCAAGGCTATTCCCCTGCCCGGAGGTCGCGGGATTGAGTCCTGCCAACTACAATTTTTTTAAACCATAGTCAAGGTGACACGTGGCGGCCATTGATTGGGCCACGTGTCATCATTCCATTCACCACCAATGCCACATGTCAAGAAATGGTTCGCCGTCCAACTTCCAACCAACACCTTCCATGTGTTGTACGGCCCTACCAACTTAGCCTTGCCACGTGTCGTACAGCCCTGCCACGTCATCATTTGTACGGGTTGTATGGACTGTACAATCAACACATATTTTTTGCTTGTTTGACGATTTGAACAGAATGTGATATCACACTCATCTGATGTCCATTTGAACCCAAACGAGTTGCGTTGGGTTTGTGATGACGAGCCTACGCTCCTGTTT
>ML777817.1:1230945-1261314 GCA_009831015.1 Picea engelmannii
GCAGTAAGTTGGATTTCAAAACTGCAAAAGGTTGTTGCACTTTCAACAACAGAGGCAGAGTATGTTACTGCTACAGAGGCTAGTAAAGAGATGATTTGGTTACAAAGGTTTATGGAGGAATTGGGAAAGAAGCAGGAGAACAGTAAGTTGTACTGTGAAAGTCAGAGTGCCATTCACCTTGCAAAGAACTCAGCCTTCCATTTGAAGACTAAGAATATACAGTTGAGGTACCACTTCATACGATCCGCTTTGGAAGATGGACAATTGAAGATGGAAAAGATACACACTAGCCAGAATCCTGCTGAGATGTTAACAAAGGGAGTAACCAGGGAGAAACTGAGTTCTTGCTCAGTTTCAGTTGGTCTTCAAGATTGAATATGAAGATGAGAAATTTGCCAGGTCCAAGAAGGTTCAAAGTCCAGCATATACAGCAGCAGTGGAGTTGTTGAGATCAGTCTCCAAGTGGGAGATTGTTGGTTGTGGAGCCTGATTATCTTCCTGATGCAGAGGTCCTTTGCTTTCAGTCGTGTCTATACCCCATGAAGTTTTTACACCCCATAAGTATGTACACTCTTCCACACATGGGAGTGCAAAGGGGGGGTACCCCCTCTGTGGGGTTCGGGGGCAGCGTCCCTCGATGGGGGTTCGGGGGCGAAGCCCCCGAAGCAAAAATTGCCTTATAAAAGTATATTGTAATTTCATTGTAAATCTGGACCGTTCATTATAAGGTTGTATATCTAACGGTAGAGATTATGTTAGGGTTTTTTTCCCTAGAAGGCAACCCTCTTTTATGAAGGAAATGTATTGCGGCTATGTACTAGGGTGAATATTGTATTCTGAGAGAGGAGACTGTGAGAGAAAGAAGACGAATTTACAGCGGGTTTTTCTGTAGGTTGTATCCCTTCATTTGCTGGATAATAATAAAGAAAGGACCTGGAAATTTCTCTGGTGGACATAGCCCACACTGGGTGAACCACGTAAATCTGTGTCTCTCTTGTATTGTGTGTCTTCTGTGTTTTTTGTTTCTGCATTTGTTTTATTTTATTGCTCCACGGTCCTGTTTTCTAACATAAGAGACAAGGCTCTCTCATGTAAATGTGTTGAACTACAAAAAAATAGATCTAGCTAAACAAGGATACACACATTTGCAGAGAGAATTGGAAAAGAAGAAGAAGGAGAGAAAGAATGGAAAGAATTCTCATTAACCGTTGTGAATAATGAATAATTTACACATGATATACTCTATATAACTTAATGATTTCAAATTGAGGTGAACCAAGTCACCATAGTGCTGGTCTAGAGTGATCTAGGCACACACCAGTAGTTACGGGAGTGAATTTCCATCTATTCTGGTCTCTCAGGCAATTACGGGAGTGAACTGCCACCTAGTTGAGTTAACTAGTCAACTAGTCTTCAATTAACTGACTGGACATAAAGTATTGAGGAGTTAACTTAAGGAATCAAGGCTAATGTGCCACTTTGGTGATGATACCAAGGTAAGGTTGAATTAGCATGGTGATGATCCCAATGTTGCATGGTGATGATCCCAATGCAACATCTAAACTCAACTCAACTAGTCAAACTGAAGTGTGAACTGAAAGAGAATATTCTCAAGGTGGAATATTCTCTCCTAAAATATAGGAGACTGGATAATGACTAATAAAAAAATAAAAACCTTAGGAAAAAAAAATCCTAGGTGTGTGAGAAGTAACTCCAACACCCCCCCTGAACATCACTATGGTGAAAATAAAGATTGGGTCCCGGTAACGAGGACATGTTAGGTACCCAAGTACAAAAGATACACTAAAAATAAAGTGAGAAAGGAGGTAAAAACTCATGGGAAAAAACCCCCCTCAAGGTACAATGTATGTAAAAAGAAGAACTACAGTTGCTAGGAAACTATGTCCTTCACTCCAAGACGACCTCGCAGAGAATGGAATTTCTGCTCAGTGAAGGTTTTGGTCAAAATGTTAGTCGTCTGTTCTGCTGAAGGACAGAACTGTAAGTCGATGATCCCCTCATGTACTAAGTCCCAGATGTAGTGCATGTGGATCTCGATGTGCTTTGTCCGCTGCCTCTGAATTGGATCTCTGCAGAACTTTAGAGTGCTCTGGTTGTCACACCAGATGACGATCGGCCGATGAAACTGAATGCCCAACTCGGTGAGAAAATGTTGTAGCCACATAGCCTGAATGGTTATGTTAACTACCCCTCTATACTCTGCCTCGGCTAAAGATAGAGAAATGGCAGCTTGCTTCTTGCTCGACCAACAGATAGGCCTGGAACCAAGACTGAGTGAGTAACCAGATGTGGACTTGCAATCAATGCTATCGCCAGCCCAATCAGAATCAGTAAACCCAATGACATCTAATGTAGAGTCTGCTACATAATGAATCCCAAAGGTGATGGTGTCCTGTACGTATCGAAGGAAATGCTTTGCAGCTTTCCAATGTAGCTCATGCGGCTCCTGCATGAACCTGGAAACTGCACCAACTGCATATAAGAGGTCTGGCCTGGAGTGTGTGAGATACAACAAGCTCCCCACTAGTTTTCTGTACAATGTGTTTTCAACCAATGGAGTCTCCTTGACATCCTCAAGTTTGACTCTTGATAGGAAAGGAGTCGGAGCAGAATTGTAGTCTGTAATGTGAAATCTCTCAAGGAGATCTCATGCATACTTGGCTTGAGACAGTTTGATGCCTGATGCATCCTGACTGATCTCAAGTCCAAGGAAGAAGTGTAGTGGACCCATGTTCGTCATCAAAAACTTGTCATGAACAATCCTCTTGACTACATCTATCGCTGAAGTTGAGCAACCAGTGATCAACAAATCATCAACATACAGAACTAAAAGTAGAAGTGAATCAGCCATCCTGAGCATGTATACATTCGGGTCTGATTTACAACGTACAAAGTTCTGTGACAACGGGTAGGAGTCCATCTTGGCATATCATGCCCTCAGAGCCTGCTTGTGGCTATAAAGTGACTTCTTCAGTCGACAGACCAAAGATGAGTCCTGCATAAATCCTTGGGGTTTCTCCATGTAGATCTCCTCAGAGAGATCACCATGAAGAAATGCATTCTTCACGTCCATCTAATGGACTTACCATCCCTTGGCTACCGCAATGGCAAGGGCCAATCAAATGGAATCAATCTTCACTACTGGAGCGAAGGTCTCATCATAGTCAATACCATGAACCTATTGAAAGCCTTTGGTGACAAGCCTGGCTTTGTATCTACTAATCTGTCCATCTGCTGCACTCTTGGTCCTGTATACCCATCTGCATATGAAAAATGTCCTCCCAGAAGGAAGGGGAACCATATCCCAAGTCTGGTTCTCGAGGAGGGAGTTGTACTCCTCCTGCATGGTGAATTCCCAAAAGGGATTTCCAGCAGCCTCACCATAAGACTGTGGATCTGAAGACTAAACCAAGAAAATATGCCTAGAAGGAAATGGTTCAGTGGCAGTGAGTGCAATAGGAGTCTCCTCAAAATCAGATCGATTCCTCCTAGTATCGGTTGGATCACCAACGAGATCCCCTGCATCATGAAGAGTAGTTTGTGCCCACTTGGGCCTCTACTATGGCTTTGCAACTGCATCTGGATTCTCTGACTCTACATATGACTGTATTGACTCTAAATCTGAATTATCTGAGTCCTTTGAATCAGAACTCTCATCTGAAGAAGAGTCAGCATGTGCATGCTCATCATCTCGGACAGGTGGAAGAGTGAAGGTGTCTGCATGCGACTATTGAGTTACATGAAAGACACTTTCCTCGAATTGGACACTATGCTCAATGATGAGTCAGTCTGAGGAAATATCAATAAGACGATATCCCTTCACACCATCAGGGTATCCAACAAAAATGCACTCAGTTCTCTGTGGATCATGTGCCTTCCTCTTTTCAGAGGGAATTTGGGCCCATGCATGTGAACCAAAAATGAGAAAGTGGGCCACTTCTGGTTTGAGGCCGCTCCAAGCCTTGTAGGGGGTCTTATCCTTGACAGATCTATGAGGAGATCTGTTTTGGATGTATTTTGTACAGTTAAGTGCTTCGGCCCATAGTCTCTATGGTTGTGAATTTGCATGCAACATGCAAGATGCCATCTCCTTTAGAGATCTATTTTTCTGCTCGGCTACTTTGTTTTGTTGTGGAGTGTAGGGAATTGTATGTTGCAACTGAATCCCTGCCTCATGGAAAATATTATGAATCTCATGATTCACATACTCTCCCTCGTTATCAATTCAAAGGACTTTGATTTTCTTTCTGAATTGTGTCTCAACCAAAGCTTTGAAATCTTTGAGGTGTTGAAAGACCTCAGATTTTTTCCTGAGAAAGTAGATCTAAGTAAAACGTGAGAAATCATCAACAAAAATGATAAAAAACCTCACTTTGTTGATTGATGGATGCTAAAAAGGACCCATGAGGTCACTGTGGATCAGATCTAAAGGTGTGGAAGCTTGCTGAGACTTTCCTTTGTCGAATTTCTCTTGAGGATGTTTTCTGAGAACACATCCCTCACATACTCCCTTGGAGAAATGGATGTCTAGTAGACCATCAACTAATATGTGCTTGCTAAGTTGTTAGATGTATCTAAAATTCAAATGTCCAAACCTTTCGTGCCATATCCTACTACTTTCATCAGCATGAGTAAGCAGTAAAGCAGTATCGGGTTCAATGAATTCAAAAAATGTATACAATCTAGACTGATGATTTACCTCACCGGTAGCAACCTTGGAGTTGGTTTGCATGTCATAGATGTGTTGAAGAAAAATCTCCCTGTGGACAGGTATATCTCCTCAAAGAGATAGACTCTTAACTCTAAGATAGAAAGAGCTTATCATGGTCATTGACTTCCTTTTAGATCTAGGTGGACTAGTGTGTGAGAAGGAAGGAGAAAAGAAGTACCTTTTACCGGTGTTTGTCCCCGCACGCTCTGAGTCGAGCTCCAATCTTTCTCTCCTCGATAAGCCCTATAGACAAACAAAGTACGACCACTTCCTACTCTATCAAGATTAGTCTGAAATAGGTCTATCTACTACAAAGACTAATTCATGTGAGATTAAACACAAATTAGAAAGAAACAGGCCAAGCAAATTATATTAATGAGGACAAAACATTGCTTATAGCCATAGATGGATTGCAGCAGTTTCATCAAGTCCTCCTTGTCTACCCCTTGCTCAAAATATCCACGATCTGAATGATGATGGCTTCACTAATTGCTCCCTATGAGATCATAGGTCTATTGCCTCCAAATCATCTATGTTCTAGCACTACTTGTGAGATCATAAGTTGGGTGTGATTCTCCCTTTTCCAGTCCCCTTTCACCATTAGAAAGCTTGCTTATATAGCCTTGGAGAGGCTTTAACCACTTGAGATATCCTTGGGGAAGTTGAGTATATGCCTCCTTTAGTTGGGGATATTCCCTAAAATCATGGTTGGACTAGGGATTCGAATCCAACTGCCTTCCAAGAATGAAAAGATCCTTCCCCCATTCATCTCAACAACTCAGCTGATGCCCAGAATAGGTAGCACTCCCTCAAAAGGGCCATCAGAGCGCTACAACGCTCCCTAGTAGGCTTAAGGGGGGCACCAGTGCTGCTAAAGACACCAGTGCTCCCTCAAAAGGGCCAAAGGAGCTTTATAATGCTCCCAGACAGTGTAAGGGGGAGCGCCAGTGCTCCCAGAAGAGGTATAGGGGAGTGCTCTCCTTCAAAAGCTTAGTTTTTTTAGTGTTTTCAGATGGCAAAAGGTTCATGAGCCTGTTGACTCATTTCTCCTCTTCCAAATCAAATTTTTGAGGTGTTTTAAGTGTCCTTCTCATCTCATTATAGGCACGACATAGGCATCATGGCAATATGCTTCCCTGACACTTGCGACACTTGTAATGACGACACTTGTGACAGTTGTGAGCAACATGCGACACTTGCAACACTTATCAAAGCGAGTAATGTTGATGTGTAACAAGATGTCCACGGAATTTGGTGTGAATATGACTCTCTTTCCGGTTCCAGAATTTGTCATTTGATACACAGAGAGAAGGTTGAAAGAAATCTTGGGAACATGCAACACATTCTCGAAGCTTCCGTTGGTGAGTTCAATCCTTCCTTTATCGGTGACTTCGACAGAAGAGTTGTCCCCCATCAGAATAGGAGGACCTTTGCATGCATCCAAAGAAGAATAGACTACTTCTGAGGCATCCATGTGGTGTGATTCTCCTGAACCTACGATCCAAGCATCGAGAGAGGAGTTGATTGCAATCAAGGCATGGCTAGAATTTCCTTTCTTGGAATTCAGATCTTCTGGATTCTTCTTCTTTTCACCCTCGGGGATGTGATCTCCAAGGTTGTTTTGTTGAAGTATCTAAGACATCAGATCTATTTTTTTTTGCATGCATGCGGATTCCAAATGGAATTCTTTGTGACAGTATGTGAATTTCTCTCCTTTTCTTCCCTTTTCTCCTTTGGATCTGGAGGCATCGGTGAAGGGTTTTGTGTACCCTTCCTTCTTCATATGTTCATGAGATTTCCTCTTATATTTATCTTTAGATTTTTGATATTTTTGGCTGCCATCGTGCACAGTGAGTGCATGCGCCCTTGGGCCTTTGATTGCGCCCATGTTGATGAGCTTGGTTTTCTCTTGTGTCATGGATTCGATAAAGTCCTCAAGAGAAAGCATCTTCCAGGTGGATCCAGAGGCGAATCTGACAGTATGGAATGTGGATATGAATACAGAGAATTCAGGTCCAAGCTTGGAGAGAATGGTGAGAACCATTTGTTTCTCCTCCTTCGATTTATCAACCCCGCAAGCTTTGAGTTGCGACAGTAAATCCTTGAATTTTGTAAAGAAATCTTGGATATTCTCTAAGCTTTTTGGATCTAATGTGAGAATCTCCACCTCCAACATGTGTCCCCTCATATCATCCTATTTTCCAAAGAGCCCTTCGAAGATGGTCTAGGCTTCATTGGGAGTCTTACAGGAAGATATATGAAAAATGAGATCGGGAGAAATAAGACTACAAATTGTTTCGAGTGCCTCATCCATGCGATTTAAGTACTTGGATTTTTCTATGGCTGATGTCGGTTATGTATCTGTATTCATGGTTAACCTATACAACCCTCTAGATCGGAGATGTATGGTTATTTTCTCCTTCCATGCAAAATAGTTTTAAGGTGTAAGAATGAATTCTTTTTGGAATTCCATCTTTTCGCTGTGTTCAATCTTCGGTACCTGCAAAAACATTTGGTGTATCTTTGCTTAGCACTCCATTGGATTTGATACCATATAAATGTGTTGACCTACACAAAATAGATCTAGCTAAACAATGATACACACATTTGCAGAGAGAATTGGAAAAGAAGAAGGAGAGAAAGAATGGAAAGAATTCTCATTAACCATTGTGAATAATGAAAAATTTACACATGATATACTCTGTATAACTCAATGAGTTAGACTTGAGGTGAGCCAAGTCGCCATAGTGGTGGTCTAGAGTGATCTGGGCACACACCAGCAGTTACGGGAGTGAATTTCCACCTATTCTAGTCTCTCAGGTAGTTACGGGAGTGAACTACCACCTAGTTGAGTTAACTAGTCAACTAGTCTTCAGTTAACTGATTGAACAGAAAGTATTGAGGAGTTAACTTAAGGAATCAAGGCTAATGCACCACTTTGGTGATGATACCAAGGTAAGGTCGAATTAGCATGGTGATGATCCAGATGTTGCATGGTGATGATCCCAATGCAACATCTAAACTCAACTCAACTAGTCAAATTGAAGTGTGAACTGAAAGAGAATATTCTCAAGGTGGAATATTCTCTCCTAAATATAGCAGACTGGATAATGACTAATAAACAAATAAAAACCTTAGGAAAAAGAAATCCTAGGTGTGTGTGAAGTAACTCCAACATCTCATTTGAATCACACTTGAGCATATTGAATATGTATAGGTTTCTAATGAAAACAAATGATATCTAAGCCGAAATTCTGAGGAAAGTAAAGAAAAGAAGGTTGAAATGCAAGGAAGGATAAATTCTTTTGATGGTGCTTTCTAAGGTATGTTATTTACAGGTCATCTCACCATTTTTTCTTTAAATTTTTTTCTATAATTCTTCAGATCCTGAAATTGCTATGCAAGTGATAAAACATATCCAAGTATCTATGGTAAACAATTCAGCTTGTGGGTCGTTGTATTTTGGGAGTTACACTACGTGGAAAATAGGGTTTGTGGCCAGTCCTGAAACTAGTCAAAATCAGATGCTTCAGGTAAAAACGTCATAACTTCTTCATAACAGATCCAAATTATATGAGACCAAATGTGTTGGTTAGGGTACAGACTTTAGTATTTTTTGTAACAGTTTCATATCAATTCATCAAATATTTTGTGCGGGGCATGCTCTACAAGGTAGCTCTCTAGAATAAGACAGAATTCAGCAAGGTATGTCATTTTTTCTATAACTCCTTTTCTGAGAGGTTCCAAGTAGTGAAACTTGGAGGAATTGCATAAAAAAAATTGAAGAACATTGTGTATCAGTTTTAGATCTTTATATATTACAGGTTCAAATTTATGATTACTTCAAGTTAGGGTTGTTGACTAATCCAAAACTAGGCATGTGAGACTAAAGAAAACTTTGATGAAAATGCTAGTCT
Organism: Picea engelmannii; assembly: GCA_009831015.1. Classification (NCBI taxonomy): domain Eukaryota; kingdom Viridiplantae; phylum Streptophyta; class Pinopsida; order Pinales; family Pinaceae; genus Picea; species Picea engelmannii. The sequence goes on from ML777817.1 coordinate 1,239,595, forward strand.
CTCATTTTTAAAGTTAAGGAAGGTTTGCAGGAATGTGATCATATAAAATAGGTCTACTACAGAGCTAAAAATCAGATTTGGATGATGAAATTGATGAGGGATTTTAGTTGTGGTACATGTTGAGTACATGGTTGAGACAAGTAGTTGATGAGTTGGCGCACATACATGAGGTGTATAGTTGATGATGTTGGTACATATTGATGAGTCATAGTTTATGAGTAGTTGACACATGATTGGTACATACTTTGTACATGGTTGGATGCACTTGTTTATGTTACAGGTTGATTATAGGTTGGTGCATGGTCGATGCACTTGTTTATGGTACAGGTTGATTACAAGTTTGTGCATGGTTGATGCACTTGTTTATGGTACAGGTTGATTACAAGTTGGTGCATGGTTGATGCACTTTTTTATGGTATGGGTTGATTACAGGTTGATGCATGGTTGATGCATGGTTCATATTTATTAGTACAAGTTTACAGCGGTATATCTCACATTGATAATGTGACAGTGGTTCCATCATTCTACTTCTACTTCAGGGTGGAAGGACAGGGCAAGGACAGGTGGTTGTAGCCACCATCCGGTTGTAGCCGGAGAACATTGGGGGTTGTAGCCTCCTTCTGGTTGTATCCAGAGAATTGGGGAGTTGGAGCTTCCCTCAGGTTGTAATCTGAGAAACCAGGGGTTTGGAGCGTCCTTCCAGTTGCAGATGGAAAACAAAGGAAGTTGGTGCTTCCAATGAATGTAATTCTTGAAGACATATAAGAAAAAGAATTTTGTGGTTTTCTCCCGATTTGGGTTTCCATGTAAAACACTGGTGTATTGTGTATATGTGTGATTTTTTATTTCTTACTACTCATTATTAAATAATAATTCTACATTGATATAACATTTGAAGAAAAAGGATTATAATTACTCTATTACTGATTCACCCCCCCTCTCAGTAATACAACATATCTCCACTTCTCCTCCCATTGCCTCATCTCCCTGGTGCCTCCACCTATGTCGTAGGAATCCCTTTGGTCGTTGTGGTCCCACATATGCAATCACACAAGTATCGAATTAATAACACCATCCAAAAATATTTTTTTTCTCTTCAATACAAAAAATACAAATAAATGAAATATATAAAAACTTTTTACCTATGGATCGTAGGAGGCTCCTGGTGGAAGTGGCATATCAGGATCTCCTCTAAAATTGATTCCCGTGTAGGGATAGTCATCCAAATCTATGATTTGTCTCTATAACCAAAAGAAAAAATCATCATTGTAGGGTGTCACCACCCTACCCCCCCCTATCGTTTCATGACCTCGATCCATCATGCCATAGTCGGATCACGTGGTCCTCTAGGAATGATATCCACTCTAGGTTTCAGACCTAGGACTCACTCGAAAAATAAGCTATAAAGGATAGATTCAAACCTGAAGTTTCATTTCCCCCCCTTCTTGCACTCTGCCAATTGACCTTTCATGTCGGTCAGCAGTGAGGTACAACAGTCGTAGACGGTGGGTCTCACACACTCTAGTGCATAAAACATAAGTGGTCTCGATGCTTGATGCAACGAGGTCGATCCTATGATCCTGGCAAGCACAAGGACAATAATCTTCAGGCTGAGGTTACCTATAGCCCGGATAGGGATTTGACTTCCCGCCATGGGATTCCCTGCAACATAGTGGGCCTCGATGTATTCTTCGACCTTCATCCCACTCCCTACCCCACGAGACTTGAGGTCCACAACCTCTCCTCGGAATGAAAATCCAGTCAAGAAGTAGATGTCCTCTACTTCGATCCTTAATGGTTGTCCATCAAGGATAAATCTCTCGCTATCGGGATCCCAATAACCCACCAGCGTTTCCAACAAACTCACTTGGGCCCTCATTCCTTTGAGAGCCCAAAACATGTATAAACTACATCTTTTTAAAGTCACTTAAGCCACTGGATCTCGATCCACTGCTGCATCTACCTCCTCATTCTCTCGCTCTCTCCATTCCAACACCATCCTACAAAAAACCAAATCATTTTTGAGTTAGAAACATATTTTTTTTCCATTTGCGCACGTATGCATGGTTTATTTACAAACAGTCGTGGGTAGGACCTAATATACGCCCCCTGTAGTTCACACAGGAGCATATAACTATTTCTATACGCGACCTATTCAGAGAAACTCGCGTATACCAAAAAACCCAATTTGCACCCTTAAAAACTAACAAAATAGAACCTAACTCAAAATTGTAAACCACTGAAATTGAAGAGGATGGGATGAAGAGTTACCTGGTCTAGACGATACGTGATTTCGTTGCCTATTTCTCCCGCGATCGTCATTTGAATTCTGGAGGTGTTTTAGTCCAAATTTCACTATTTGGGTAAAAATGAAAATGATACAGTAAATTTTGATTTTATTACTATTTATAAGCCATTTTTTACCCACTTGATATAGTTTTATGCTATTACTTTGTCTAATGGACTAATTCAAGAATGGTTTTAAGCTAGTTTTTGTAGTTTTGACTCAATTTTCTTGCAGATTTCAACATCAAGGTTGGTCGTTCGTCTCCTCGGGCAGGTATATTCATAACCTATCATATAATATAGGTATCTACTCCATCGTGCATTTTTTTTCATTATCCTTAGACTACCATTTTTTACGCCTTAGGTACAAACCCATTTATTACGATGCATAAACCTCCATATTCTATTAATAACATCATTAATAAATGGTAGAGACTTACCAAGCATGGGTACCCTAGTTAGAACCTCTTTGTCATTTGGTGCCCTTGCGGAGTTTTTTCCTTAGGACCAGGAGTCCATTATAATTCAATACGTGACTTTACAATGAGCCTCATTTCTCATTAGTGCACACGTGACCTTTTTACCCGCAGACTCCCAATAATGAGTCTCAGTTAAGCTGTTTTCCAAATCATCCAAAAACTGAAAAGATCGCCGAGTGATTTGTCCCTTTCACACTCGTTAAAATTGGATTTGAAAGATCATGAGCCCTAGTTAAGCTCTTTTTTGACTCGCTATCAAAAATAGAAAAGATTGCCGAGTGAACTTGTCTTTTTCACACTCATAATTTGGATTTGAAAAGACATCTATTTGGCACAAGTTTACCCCTTTTTCACACCAAGTATACTAAAGGATATAAAAAAGGACATTTTTTGGCGTTAAGTTTTGATTGCATCTCATGCCCTCGCTCATTGTATTAAGTCATTAGTCGGTTCTTGCTTTGCGTTATAAATTGTTTCCTAAGCATTTTGCATCCTCAACCAAGTAGAGCCTTGTTTTTATCCTTCGCAATTTGACACCCTATACCCTGGAGGGAAAATCACCTCAAGTGTCCATCTTCTGCATGCATTTCCTTGCATTGAGCATAGGTACGTTCCACTGCTAGAACTAGTTTTTCTTACTTGCGACACTCATTCCCTCCTATGTATCATATCATTCGTTTGTTATGAAAAAAAAAAAGATGGGCGGGAAGGAAATACTATATTGTAATTGGCAACAGTCGTGTCACCTTTGAACATAGCACAAAGTTATTGAGTTTGTGTGTCATCATAATTTTGGGTTGAGCATGGCCTTAGGAAGCTGATCCCGCTACAAAGTTTTCTCTACCGACTGGTTACTCTTCCAGTCCTTATAGAGAATGTTATTGATGCCTCCTGCATCCAATTGTCACATCATTGAGTCCATGCTATCGGAGTTCACCATATGTCTCATGCTCTTGTTCAAAGTAATTCTATCAACCTGTGTCAACCACTCCTTAGAAATATTGACTTTTCATGTCGACAATTCCCTCAGTTTGTCTAAGAATCACATAACACTTTGGTCTTATCATGCACCCTGGCCCTACTTTCACCATTGGTAGGTCACCTTGAACCCAACAATTGACATTTCATCATTGGTCATTGACTGGGTGGTTTCCCTTGTGTTCGATGGCAAGACATCTATTCACACTTTGGGATTCATGCAGTGTCTTGGATACCATTAGCCTTATTGGTGATTTCCTCGCCTTTGTCAGCAGTTTTTCATCATTGGCTGCTATTCAGAGGGTCATTTTCATGTACCGCTTGCATTTGGTACATGTGAAAGATGCACAGGGTCATTGGTTCATAAACATGTTCTTCATCTAATCTCCACCAAATCATGAATCTCCTGCTTTTTTCCTCGTTCTGAATGATGAGAGATGACTCAATGCTCTCCTTTCAGTGGGTCTCTTTCCATCAACTTCAACTCATTTATTCTGGATACGAGACCTAGATTTTTATGAGTAGCTTGAGGCTTGCATTCATTAGTGGCAAGCTCTCTCACCATTTACAAATGGGAATACATCAATGTCTCATGGTCAATGGATCTCTCAAGTGTTCGACACCAACTCCTTTATTCACATTTGTAGAGATGTACTCAGTGCCTTGATACCTACTTTAATTATCAATAAGTTGTCTCGCATTTGTTAACGGTATACTTCAATGACCGGTAATCAAACAATGTCTCATCGTGTTCGACCTCAACTCATTTATTCACATGATGTATACTTTCACCATTGGCGGATAGTGTAGAGGACTTGAAGACATCACTATGTGGTTGCAACTTTTCTGAGCTTTTGCTTCCATTTCATTGGACCAGTACCTATTTGACTTCAGTGATCATGGGAGATCATATTGTACTACATGGTATACAGATATCTTCAAATTGATTTTTGAGACGGGTTTCATTGGGCTTTGTTTGTGACTATGACAGCTTTTGGCATATAACCGCATTTGTATTTGCCTATTCATGGCCATGAACACTTGTTTGGTATATTTTCCACATGGATCTGCATTGTATTCTTGGCAGCCATGTATGCAAAGTCTGTACATAATGTAATGAGCAATTGAGTTCGTCCAGCTGGTTCTCTACCACTCCACTTCTAGGTTATTTATAATGTATTTCGGTCATCGCAGATACTCCTCTGATCTCACACATTAGGGGGCATCTGTTATAACAAGATTTGCCTCACCATTGCTATCTTGCACAGAGGGCCTTTTTCCATTTCCCTATGCAAACTTTTCATCCTTTTTTGATAAATTCAGAGCTAAAAATATATACATTTTTCCACCTATACGCTCCCTAACTGCTATGCAAGATTCGTATATGCTTGTTGCTCCATTACAACTCGCGTATATCGGTATTTGTGACAAAAAATACAAAATGAGGTCGGGTTTCCATGTCATGACAAAAGATCTCTGATCCTTGGCCTTCCATGTACTGGAAACATTCCGACGTGGCCCTTCAGTTGCATTCTAGAGGCTATAAGAGCACAATTTTGAACTATGGAAAAATAGGAGAAATCATTCAACTTTGAGAGAAAAGTTACTCTAGAGAAATTACTTCATATTGAGTCTACATCCCTTTGTCCCTCAAGTCTGAAAACGGTGTTTAGCCCCCAAGTTCTTCCCTTATTATTGAGAGGACCTCTTTGCCTCTTTCTCATGAGATTTCCTTTGGTGGAGGATTGAAGTGGTGGGGACCCAGTTGGAAGGAACTTGGTTTCTTGGTTTTGAACTGTTCCTACATGGAAGTCTGTAATGTTGACACTTCTACTGATAAATTATTAATAGAAATACTCATTTCCCGTCCTATTGGTATCTTGCAAATATATAATTATTATCCATGGGCGTTTTTGTAATGTTTATTAATGGATTATGTTATCTGATGTGCTAATCCCTTTTATATCATCACTGTATACTTGCTTTGCTTGTTTGTTGAGAACTTCTCACAGGTATAAAGTTTTGGGTTAGAGTGCTCAGTGGTGGAATATCATCAAATGTTGGATTAAGGTAGGCCTCTTTCTTGTATTGCACATTAGTCTATATAGCATATGTTGGAATTGAGTTGATTTCTGCAGTCATACCTATCCGTTGTGGTTTACCCTTGGCAATAGAGAGTTTTTCCCTTGTAACACCAATGAATGTAATTCTTCAAGACATATAAGAAAAAAGCATTATTTGGTTTTCTCCCGGTTTGGGTTTCCACGTAAAACACTGGTGTATTGTGTATCTGTATGATTGCTCATTTGTTCATTGTTTATTTACTCTACAATTATTGGATGATAATGCTACACTGATATAACAGTTGTATTATATGGTTAAAAATGATTAAATTTCTCTATTATTGATTCACCCCCCCCCCCCCCCCCCTCTTAGTAATCCAACAATTGCTATCAGAGCGGTTTCCTTCAGAAATCAATTTAACCACTGAAAGGAAGATCATGGAGAGAAAAAACTTGTATTAAAATGGAATACCACATTTTTATGGACAAAAGTATGCATTTTGGAGCATAAGGATGAAGACATATATACAGGCATAGGGATTTGAAATTTGGAAATCAATTGTAGATGGATACACAGTACCAGCAGTTCCACCAACAAATGACAAAGCAGTGAAACTCAGTCAAAATAATTCCAAAGCCACAAATGCACTTTTGAATGGTCTTAGTGAAATGGTATTCACCAAAGTTGTACATTGTAAATATGCTAAAGAGATTTGGGAAAAACTTCGAAATATTTATGAAGGTGATTAAAAAGTCAAAGCAACAAAGATTCAAACTTACAGAGGTTAGTTCGAACAACTTAAGATGAAGGAAAATGAGAATATTGCAGCTTATTTTTTATGATTTGATGAAACAGTAAATGCAATCATAGGATTGGGAGAAGAAATCGAAGAATTTGTAATTGTTCAAAAGGTACCAAGATCTCTTACTATGAGATTTGACCCTAAGATATCATCACTAGAAGAAAGAGCATATATGAACTCAATAAGCATGGATGAATTACATGGAATCTTCACAGTATATGAAATGAGAACTGAACATGAAAATCCAGATACAAAATAAGCAGCCTTAAAAGCATCCAAAAAGTCAAAGAAAAAAGAAAAATAACTCAGCAGTAGTAGTGACATCTCAGAATATTATGAAGAAGCGACCAACTTTGTCAAAATATTGAACAAGGGAACCAACAATAGGTATAAAGGTAAGGTTCCTTTGATTTGTTTTAATTGTGATGGTATTGGTCATTTTTCTAACAAATGTCCTCATAATAAAAAGAGAACTGATAAAGGTTGATCAAATAGAAAATAAACATATAAAGGAAAAAGAACCACAAAGAAAGTTTTCAAGAAAAGCTTATGCACCAAAGAAGAAATCTCACCATCAATTGAAAATGAAGTCAGTGACAGTGAGATAGAAAGAGTTCTATTCATGGCAGTAGAAGACTCTGATAAAGAAGAATCCAAAGAATAATATGAAGAAGCCAAAGAAGAATATGAAGAGGCAGAAGTTGACTACCGACAAGAATTGATGTGTGCCATAGAAGTTATCAGAAGAGAAAACAAGAAAAACAAGAAACTACAAGCGGAACTAGACAAGAAAGAAGACACTCAAGAACTAGAACAAATGATCACAAATTTGAAGGTTCAAATAGAATAAGATAAGATAATTGAAGAAACACTCAAAGAACAGCTAGAAGAAAAAGACAGGATCATTGGAAATTTGGAAGCAAAGATTGTCACATTAAGAAAGGATATTCAAAAGAAAAATATGCAGAACAACTCAAAAGTTTTGGATGACATTATCAACAGTCAAAAACCTCATCATGACAAGTCCAGAATTGGATACAGTTAGATAGAAAATGGATCAATCTCCAAAACAACATATCAAGAAACATATCCAAAAAGCTATGCAGAAACAATCAAAGGGGATAGGAAGATCTACAAGGAATATTACAGGGACACTCCTCCACCAAGAAGATTCAGATTTCAGAATCATCAACCGACAGATAGGCCTCAGAAAGAAGAAGAATTCATAAGAGTACCTCCTTTCAGAAGATCTTCAACTCCCAGGTATCAAACTATCTTTTTTGGTTTATGTTATGCATATAATAATTTTGGACATAAAGTTGTGAATTGCAGAGCTAACAACAGGAACATAAACAACTTTGAAAGTCATACACAAAAGGGTTATCCAAGAAGGAATAGTGAAACATAGAGAAGAAGTTACAGCAGGTTTGAATCCTTGAGCACTTAAGTGGAATGTTACAAATGTAACAACTTTGGACACATGGCCAAAGATTGCAGAATAACAGCCCCTCCTAGGGAACCACAACAGAATAACAACAGTCACAAACAGGAACCTCAAAAAAGGACATGAATAAGAAAGAAGAATCAGTATAGAAATAAATAATGCACACTCGCTCTACAAGATAAGAAGAAGAAATGTGATTGGTATGTTGAGAGTGGTTGTTCAAAACACATGACAGGTCTTAGAGACAAGTTTCTTACTTTAAGAAAGGAAAGATATGGATCAGTCTCCTTCAGAAATGATGATTCAGCTAAAATCATTGGAAAAGGCATAGTCAAAATTGGGAACAAGAATACAAAGGAAGAAAATGTTCTACTAGTAGAAGATATGAAACATAATATTCTAAGTGTGAGTCAAATGTGTGACCAAGGTCATAAAGTTACTTTTGATTCACAAAAGTGTGAGATAAGAAAATAAGGTTCGGGAAAATTGATTGCTACAGCTGCGAGAACTTCAAGAAACATATATGTGTTAAGGGAAATTAAAAATCAAAAGTGTTGTCTAGGAAAGGAAGATGAAATTTGGATATGGCACGAAAGAATGGGTCACGTACATTTTCATAACCTTGTCAAATTCAACAAAACAGAAGCAATCAGAGAAATGCCCCAGATCATGAAACCAACCAACACTTTATGTAAGCATTGTCAACAAGGAAAGCAAACAAAGACCAAATTCAAATCAAAGGAATATTCAATGACAGTACCAATGGAAATTGTGCATACTGATCTAGTTGGACCAACTACAATAAAGGGTTTAAAAGGTGAGAAATACTTTATGTTATTATTTAATGATTATACAATAATGACTACAGCTTGTTTTCTCAATAATAAGTTAGAAGCTTTTGAAAACTTCAATATCTACAAGGAAATGGTTGAAAATGAATTGGATTCAAAAATCAAATGCTTGAGATCTGATAATGGAGGAGAGTTCACTTCAAATGAATTTATGGACTACTGCAGCAGTCATGGAATAAAAAAACAATTCTCCATTGCTAGGACACCTCAACGGAATGGAGTTGTTGAAAGAAAGAACATGATAGTAGAGGAAATGACTCGAATAATGCTAATGGATTCCAAATTGATAGACATGTTTTGGACATAGGCAGTGCATACAACAGTTCACATTTAAAATAGATTAATGCTCAAAAACAACACTGACAAAACTCCCTACGAGCTATGGAAAGGAAGACCAGCAAATGTGAAGCACTTCAGATTTTTTTGGAGCAAATGCTACATCAAAAGAGAAGATGGCAGAATGGGAAAGTTTGACTCTCATGTGGACAAAGGGGTACTTGTTGGTTACTCAAGTACAAGGAAATCATACAAGTGGTACAACCTGAGATTGAACAAAGTTGTTGAAAGCATCAATGTAACAATTGATGAAACAAGTAGAAAATAATTAAAGGAAGAAGAAACGAATCAATGGAATAGCTTTACGAATAAGAAGAAGAATATAAAAAGGAAGTAGAAGGGAAAGATGGAGAAGATCTAACAGAAGATGAAGATAAATTTCATTAAGTGCCTCCAAAGACACCTAGCAGATGAGTACAAAAGAATCATCCTTCAGATTAGATTATYGAAAACAAAGATGCAAGAGTTGAGACTAGAATAAGAATCTATTCACCAAAACAAATGCACCTAGCACTCTCATCTCAATTRAACCAACCTGTTTTGAAGAGGCCAGCAAGGATGAATTTTGGAATAAGGCCATGGATGAATAATTGGATCAAATAGAAAAAAATGATACTTGGGAATTGGTTCTAAGACCAAAGGATAAGAATGTGATCGGCACAAAGTGGGTATATAGGAATAAATTGAATGAATATGGACAGGTTACAAGGAACAAATCGAGATTTGTATGTGAACAAAGGATAAGAATCTATTCACCAAAACAAATGCACCTAGCACTCTCATCTCAATTGAACCAACCTGTTTTGAAGAGGCCAGCAAGGATGAATTTTGGAATAAGGCCATGGATGAATAATTGGATCAAATAGAAAAAAATGATACTTGGGAATTGGTTCTAAGACCAAAGGATAAGAATGTGATTGGCACAAAGTGGGTATATAGGAATAAATTGAATGAATATGGACAGATTACAAGGAACAAAGGATATGCACAGGTTGAAGGAATCAAATTTGAAGAGACATTTTCCCTAGTTGCCAGAATGGAATCAATTTGATTTCTTTTAGCTTATGCATGCTCCAAAAATATTAAGGTGTATTAGATGGACATAAAATTATCTTTTCTGAATGGGGAACTTGAAGAAGAAGTCTACATTGAAAAACCAAAAGGATTTCAGTTGTCAAAGAATGTAGATTATGTGTGTAAATTAAAGAAGGCCTTGTATGGTCTAAAACAGGCTCCTAGAGCATGGTACTCTAGACTGGATAAATATCTACATCAGGCAGGGTTGAAAAAAAGGAAGTGCAGACAACAACCTCTAAATCAAGGTAAGTCAAGATAGTATTTTATTAATTGAAGTTTTTGTTGTTGTTATTATTTTTGGTAGTGATGATGAGAGGTTAAGCCAGAAATTTGAAAAGGATATGAAGAATGAATTTGAAATGTCATTACTTGGAGAACTATCCTTCTTTCTGGGACTTCAAATACATCAAATCCACCAAGGAATTTTTATTTTTCAAACCAAGTATATCAGAGAAATGCTAAAGAGGTTTGGAATGGAAGATTACAAACCAATTATCACTCCCATGCAAACCAGTTTCAAGTTAAGCAAAGATGATGATTCAAAGTCTACATATCATAGGCAATACAGGTCAATAATTGGTAGCCTACTATATGTGACAACATCCAGACCAGATGTAATGCAGGCAGTTGGACAGGTGGCATGATTTCAAGTAGCACCAAGGGAATCACATGCATTAGCAGTGAAGAGGGTTTTCAGAGATATCAAATGAACAAAAGAGTTTGGATTATGGTATCCAAAAGGAAAGGATCTATCACTTATTTCCTACACAGATGCAGATTGGGAAGGTTGTATTGATGACCGCAAAGCACCAGTGGAGAAGTGTTCTACTTAGGTGAATTTTTAGTATCATGGCTAAGAAAGAAACAATCATAAATATATTTATCTACAACCGAGGCAAAGTATATTTCAGCAGCAACATGTTGTACATGGGTTCTTTGGATGAAACAAACTCTGACAGATATACAGGTTGACTATGATGAGCCCATTCCAATATATTTTGATAATACAAGCACCATCAGTATCTCAAAGAACTCGGTGATGCACTCCAAGACAAATCACATTCTAATCAAGTATCACTTTCTATGGGAACAGGTTGCATAAAAGAACATCGAAGTTGAGTATGTGAGCACAAAAGGACAAGTGGCAGACATCTTTACAAAACCACTTCCACAGGAAGCCTTTGAGTATCTTCGTCGAAGACTCAGATTTATTTCTACTCCAAAATGAATTATTTTGAATGCTTATCTTATATGTCTTAGATGTACATGGGGAAGAACCATAAAGAGGACATTTTAGTCAGGGGGGGCAGCCCTAGATGGAAGGATACCTTTGTCATTGATGACAAAGGCAGAGATATCTATCAAATGCAGAGGAAAGAGGCATGGTTCCAGGGGGAGAAATGGTCACAAAGATGCAGAGAACGGAGGCATGGTTCCATGGGGAGCATGAGTGATATGATTTCAGTATTGCATCATAGTGTTTCCATCAATGCCAAAGGGGGAGATTATTGATTAAGGTTGGTTGTCATTGATGTCAACCCTTGAATAAATTCTGGTAGAAAAAAGGTTTGGGTAATGGACCCAAGTTTGTTTGATGTAAATATGACTCATTATTGTCTTGTCATGATTGATAAGAAGTACAAATTGATGAAATCCAAAGTGTTCCCCTTATGGTGAAAGTCCTCACGGGAAGACGCTTTGTGGATTGAATTATCCTAGAAGTATGGTTAGAGAACCCATTATTAATTTCGAAATAATGAGATGAAGGAAAATGAATTTTTCAGTGAAACTATCCTAGATGGATAGTGATTGTCGTGTCATTTCCGTTGGTATGTGGAACGTCACATAACTCCTCACGGTTAGAGATTTATGGCCATATGAAGTTGAATAACCCTCATGAGTCATATAGAAGCCCCCAAAAGTGCGGCAGAAAAATCGCAACAGAAAAAGTGCAGAAGAAAAAGTGCGACAGCAAAATCGCAACAGAAAAAAGTGCAGCAGAAAATTTGCGACAGAAAAATCGTGGCAGCAACATGGCTGGGGCCTATTTATGAGAAATATGGCACATCTTGTTTGAGGTATGTTTTGTGAGCTAGGGTTTATCTCTTGAGATGGTATTGGATGTTCAGTATTGTTGCATATATCATATTTGTTGAGGGATATAGTTGGTATTTTGTTGTTGGTATTTGGCATATGGGTATTGGTCTTTTGGTTGTGATTTGTTGTTGAAGTTGTTGGTTTTGCTTGAGGCTAGATAACAGTGAGGTTGTGGCACATGGTTTGATGTAAGGGTTTATGGTATTTAGTTTATGGATAGAGTGATGAATTTTTAGATAAGTTTTGATGGTTATATTGGTGTATGTCTTTGGTATATGGTTGAGGTACATGTTGGGTACATGTTTGATACAAGTAGTTGATGAGTTGGCACATACAAGAGGTGTATAGTTGATGAGTTGGCACATACATGAGTTGTATAGTTGATGATGTTGGTACATATTGATGAGTCAAAGTTGATGCATGGTACATGTTGGTACAGGTTATTGGTATAGGTTGATAGTGATAGGTTGACAATGGCAATGGTTGATTCAGTGACAGTGACAGGTTGTCTACATTTGGAATTTATATTTCGGGGCGGTTGGACGGGGCAAGGACAAGTGGTTGTAGCCACTTTTTTATTGTAGCTAGAGAACTTAGGGTGTTGTAGCCTCCTTCTGGTTGTAGCCATAGAATTGGGGAGTTGGAGCTTCCCTCAAGTTGTAGCTTGAGAAACTAGGGGGTTGGAGCCTCCTTCGAGTTGTAGTTGGAAAACAAAGGAAGTTGGTTCTTCCAATGAATGTAATTCTTCAAGACATATAAGAAAAACCATTATGTGGTTTTCTCCCGCTTTGGGTTTCAACGTAAAACACTCGTGTAATGTGTATGTTTATGATTTCTCATTTGTTCATTGTTTATTTACTCTGCAATTATTGGATGATAATGATACACTGATATAACACTTGCATTATATGGTTAAAAAGGATTAAATTTCTCTATTACCGATTCACCCCCCTCTCAGTAATCCAACACATCATGGCTCTTTTATGATGGCTCTTTTATTGATTTGATTTACTCATCATGATGCATTTGAATTGAGACACTTTGATGCAGGAGCATCCTTATCAACATTAAAAGGAGGACAAGCTGGAAGACAACACATCACCCAGTGCATGCATGAAGTTGATTTGAATTATACAAAGGAGAGAACACCTTTTTGAATTTTGAATTTTATGAAAAGAAGTGTAATATATGTATGGAGGATGAGGTCATCCCCAAATATCCTTTAAAATTGTAATCTCTTTAATTTATAGATAGGAGGTACAGATCTTGATCTTAGCTCTGATTTGTTTTGTAAATGCTCATTAATATGACAGGAGAGTAGTAGTTAGGAAGGAGGGAAGGCTCGAAAATCCCCTTCATGTATATTATTCCTTTTCTTGTTCATCGAGGGAGTTACTCATTTTGTAATAGTTTTTATTGAGAGAGGGAGAGAGATATTTTTGTAGAGAACCAGAGAGAGAATTATATGTTGGCATGTTTACAGGAAGAGTGTGTTTGTCATTGATGGAAAGAACAACAACGATGATGGCATATTGGAAACAATGATGGAAAACAGGAAAACAACGATGATAGCATTAGGAATTGTTGTCTACAAGCTCAAGAGGATGAGCAAAGTACTTCCAGGAGTGCTATAGAAAGTCCTTTGAGGTCCAATTGAAACCATTTGAGAATCTGAACGAAGTCAAAATATCATAAGAGATAGCGGATTTACCATTACATTGGCAAGAAATATTAGAAGGAACAATGCTTTCCAAAAGTGCAGACGAGGTCCAAGAGACAAACTCATAGGAGGAACAAATTTCAAAGCCTTTGAATACTTAGAAAATATTCTAATTTGGAAGAAATTGTAAGCTCAGGAGGAGGAGAGACAGTGGTCGTTGGATCGAGCATTGTAAATATTTGGACCATTGGATCGAGGAAAGTCGTGGGTCATCAATCGGATGAGAGTGGAGAATAGGGAATCGAGAAATGAAAGAAAGGAAGTGTTAACTTTCGACATCACGAAGTGAGAATTCCCAAAGTGAAAAGGAATCATGGTTGTCCATTGAGGTGGTACACATGGTGAGAGATCAACATTATGTTGATTCGCAAATTAGGAAATCAAAGATAAGAGAAGCAAAAACTCGTGAAGGTGATCATAGTCGTTGATCGAGGAAGGTCGCAGACCATTGATCTAGCACGACAAAGTTTAGAGTTTGGGAGTTCATACCTCAAAGAAAGGAATTTCTATAACTTCTAACATCACGAGTCATGAATTCTTGATGTACAAAGAGGAGATATGGATCGTTGGATCGTTGAGGGTCTTGGACCGTTGATCTAGCACGATGTACTTCGGATTTTGGGAGTTGGGAGAGTTGGGGTATCTCACAAAAGAATATTTGAAGCATGAAGTTTTGAAGCGCTTTCTTGATTAGCATGTGGTCACAACCAGTGGTCACATTAGAGGGAAATAGGGGAAGGAGTTAGCATCGCTAGGCTCTACCTCAAAGTTTCAAGAGTTGGGAGATTCGAGGGGACTCGCAGTAGAATATTTGATTCAAGAAGTCATGAAGCGCCTTTTGGGTAGGCTTTTGATCATAGTCCGTGGTCACGTGAAAGGAAGGGGCTTAGCCATAAAATCTAGCACCCACTGTGTATTTTTCTCAGGAAGGGAAAAGGCATCAAAGGGATGAGCGCACAGAGGTTCTCTTTGTAACTACCAGAGCAGACTGATGGTATCTGCCAGAGAATTTGTAGAGCTTCAGGGTGATCTCCAGAGGAGATGAAGAGTCTTGAGATAAATTCCAGTGGAATGAAGACTCATCATAGAGACAATAGATAGATGGAAAAGTGTCGAAGACTATAAATTCCATAGAAGATGAAGATTTGTGTGCATGATCTGGAAGAGGACTTGGCATGATAAATATATGCAGAACAGAGAAGAGAAAGGTGTGTCTTCAATTGTGATTCATGTGCGTAGAAGAGAATGATGAGGTGCACATGCAGAGACAGAGAAAAAGAATAGAAAGTGAAAGATGATGTGAGTAGGAATACACTAATGCAGACATAGCAGATCAGTATAGCAGAACAGTGATGAGACTGGTAAGCCATTGAAAAATATTGTATCACTGTAATAAATTTCTGTAACAAAGTTTTATATCTCGGGATGGTAGGGAGGTGCTAGTGAGGACTATTGTCCTTAGAGTTTCAAGTGGGTGATTGAACACAGGTAGTTGTAGCTTCCATCTGGTTGCAGCCAGAAAAACCAAGGTGGTAGGGTGGTGCAAGGGAAAACCATTATTCTCTATTATACAGGTTGGTTCCTATGTGATTGGAAGTTGGTGTTTCCATAAAGTTGGTGTTGGAACACTCAAGGAGTTGGTGCTTCCTTCTATTGGGTTCTAGAGAAACCAGAGAGTTGATGATCTCAGTAGGTTGCAAATTGTAAAACAGAGGTGGTAGCCTCACAAAGAGTTGGTGCTCATAAGAATGATAAGGTATAGAGAATAAAGACTACTTATCATATGAATAAGAAGATGTTTTCTCCCTTTATGGGTTTCCCCAAGAAAATCAGTGTCTCTGATGTATTTTGTGTGATTGATCAAATATTGTATATTTATGCATGTTAATTTATCATCAACACATTAAATAATAATCTAGAAAGATTCAGAAAAGAACTTGAAAAGTTTCAAGCTTATATATATAACTGATTCACCCCCCCCCCTTCTCAGTTATTTTTCCAACAATTGGTATCATATCTGGTGCCTTTGATCAAAGGTAAATCCATAAGCCTTATCATGACTATTCATGAAGGAAGTTCAACTAATAGAGTCCCTATATTTGATGGAACAAACTTTTCCTTCTGGAAAATAAGGATGAGAACATATTTAATGTCCCTGGGTGCTGATGTTTGGGACGTCGTTGAAACTGGATATGTGAAGTCTGTAGTCTTGGCCTCAAAAGATGATAAGATAGAGTTTAGCTTTAATGTAAAATAAATGAATTCCATCCTAAATGGACTTGCAGAAGTCGATTTTGTCAAAGTCATGCACTGTGATTCAGCAAACGTTATGTGGGACAAGCTGATAAGTAGTTATGAAGGTAATGAAAAGGTGAAAGACGCAAAACTTTAGACTCACAGACTGAAATTTGAGAAGTTAAATATGGATGAAGATGAAACTATCAGTAAGTACTTTTTTACATATAGAAGAACTTGTCAACACTATGAAAGTTCTAGGTGAAACGATAGATGAATATTTTCTAGTCCAGAAAATATTAAGATCTCTTCCTGATAGATTTAACTCAAAGGTATTTGTTATAGAGGAAATAAATAATCTCAAAGCGTTGACACTAGATCAACTTATTGGAACCCTAACTACTTATGAAATGAGAATCACCAAAGGTAAATCCACTACAAGAGAGTCATCCTTTAAAGAAGAGAAAAACTCAGAATCCGATATAGATGATATTGAAGCAAATTTTGTGAGAAGACTGACGTAAGGATCAGGAAAATACAAAGGTAAATTTCCCTTCAAATGTTTCAACTGTGGTAAGATAGGTCATTTTTCATCTAAGTGTCCTCACAAAAGAAAGGATCAGGTATATGACGATGAAGAAAAGCATAAACACAAGAAGGTCTATAGACAGAATAATTTTAAGAAGAAAAGCCTTTGTATAAACAATGATGACGATCCTTCAGATGATGAAGACAATGACTCTTCTATTGAAAGTAAAATAAATGATGTCATGTTAATAGCCTTAGAAGATCTAAACACTGAAGATACAGGAAGTGAGTTCACTGGTTGTGAAGCAGTAGTAGATATTGAAGGATAACTTGCCAGTTCCATGGAAGAGATTGATAGACTCGGAGAAAAGAAAAGAAAAGAAAAACAGTTGTTTCTCAGGTATGAGAAAACATGCAATGAACCATCTGAAGAAATTTCTCTGTTGAAAGTTAAGTTAGAAGAAGCTAATAGGATTGAGGACATCCTCACACAACAATTAAAGGAAGCCAAAACAAAAGGTGAAAAAATGGAAGCTAAAGTAGTGTTTGTCAGAAAAGATCTAGAGAAATTTCAAGCCTTGTATCATTAGAATATAATAAGTATTAAAGCCTCAGAAGGATTAGCCACCATTCTAAATCAGCAAATGAATCCAAAGTTGAAAATTGGTTTGGGTTATGAATAGGGATCAAGTAGTGGTCAGCCAAGCAACAAAGAATCCATCAAGTTTGTCAAATCTACAACCATTGACAACAACAAACCTTCATAAACAAAGGAATATAATCAACCGCCAAGGAGGAGTGAAGAAAAAGGTAACAGAACTGAATCTGTAGAACAAAGAAATAATACACCCTCTGCTCAAGGAAATCATCAACATGGAAGAAATCAACCTTCTCAAAGAATACAACCATTTTCTATGGATATTGTTTTTACTGTTCTAACTTTGGCCACAAAGCTATAAATTGTTCGTTAAGATTTAGACATGAGAAATCAAGACACCCAAGGAATAAATATTTGCCACAACAAATAATGAGACAGCCAAGTAACAAACAAACACAGACTGCAAATCATGTGATGGTTGGGAAAAGGACATAGATTAAGCATAATAATTGTTATGACCTTTATTCATTGAAATAGAATGTTACATCTTCCATAATTATGGACATAAAGCTACAGATTGTCGCCTAAATAACTATAAGCCAGTTTCAAATCATTGAGCTGAAAACGTCAATGTTTGGGAGAAGAAAGAAGATAACAAGTGTGGATTAGTGTTGGAATCTTAAAGACAAAATAACCCGTGGTATATTGACAGTGGATGCTCCAGTCATATGATAGGTGACAAAAGTAAGTTCCTATCACTCAAAGAAAGTAAATCAGTAAATGTGACCTTTGGAAATGATGCTCCAGGAAAGATCATAGGTAAAGGTCTAGTAATCTTAGGTAATGGAAGAGACAAAACTCAAGATGTATTATTTGTTGATGGATTAAAGCATCATCTTCTTAGTGTCAGTTAGGTGTGT
The DNA here is from genome assembly GCA_009831015.1 of Picea engelmannii. NCBI lineage: Eukaryota > Viridiplantae > Streptophyta > Pinopsida > Pinales > Pinaceae > Picea > Picea engelmannii. The sequence goes on from ML777817.1 coordinate 1,258,010, forward strand.
CACAGAGGATGTAAAGTCACTTTCACTGCCAAAGATTGTAAAATAAAAAGAGTGAACACGGGAGAGTTGATTGCAAAAGGGGTTAGAACTAAAAACAATGTCTATGTTCTAAAGGAAGATACAGAGGAATTCCATTTAAGAAAATTTGATGAAAGTTGATTATGGCACAGAAGACTTGGACACCTGAATTTTGATCATATTGTCAAGCTGAATAATGAAGGTGTTGTGAAATATATTCCAAGAATATCTAAGCCTCATAACTTTGTATGTGAATCATGTCAAATGGGGAGGTTGACTCATGTTCAATTCAAATCAAAGAGTTTCACATCTTCAGAGAAACCACTTCAACTTATTCATATGGATCTGTGTGGACCATCGTGAAAGGAAGGAACTGGAGGAGAACGTTACTTTATGTTGTTCATTGATGACTTCTCCAGACTTACATGGGTTGTCTTTCTAAGAGAAAAATCTGATGCGTTTGAGAAGTTCAAAATTTTTTTAGGCGTTAGCTGAGAATCAGACAGGAAGGAAGTTAAAGGTAATTCGATCAAACAGGGGAGGAGAATTTGTGTCATCTAGGTACTCCTCAACAAAATGGAGTTGTAGAACGCCAAAATAGATCAGTTTGGAAGATGGCAAGGGCTATGATGAGTGAAAGGGACATTTCACAAACCTTCTGGGTGGAGGTTGTTCACATGGTTGTTCATATTCTAAACAAAGTGCATCTAAGGCCGAACAGTGAGAAAATTCCATATGAGTTGTGGTTTGGTCGACCTACATCAATAAATCACTTCAAAGTATTTGGAAGTAAATGCTACATCAAAAATAATTTTTATCATCTGGGAAAATTTGATGGTAGATATGATGAAGGTATCTTCTTACGATATGTAACGAATAGTAAAGGATACATATGCTTCAACAAAAGAATGCATAAATTAGTAGACTATATTGATGTTCGAATTGATGAAGAAGATCTTGTAAAAGATCAACAGAGAATAAGCACCAAGTCAGATGAAGAAGATGATGAGGATAATGAAAATGAAGAACAGAAAATATGAGTCACAAGAAGATGATGAATTGGGTGGAGAAGAGACACCCAAACAAGAAGAGTCAAGACAACAATCAACATCAAATCCTTCCTCCGGAATTACTCAAAAGAATCATCCTACAAGTCAGATAATTGGTGAGAAAGACAAAGGTGTACAAACCAAGAGAAGGATAATCAAAGACACCGAGAAATCACATATAGCCTTCATATCCATGGTGGAACCCAAGAACTTTAATGAAGCCAATAAGGATGTAAATTGGTTAAAATCAATGAATGAGGAACTGGATTAGAATGAAAAGAATGATACTTGGGAACTTGTTCCTAGACCAGCAAATAAAAATGTAATAGGATCCAAATGGGTCTACAAAAATAAGATGAATGAGAAAGGAAATATTGTAAGAAATAAGGCTAGATTGGTCTACAAAGGGTATGCTCAAATAGAAGGACTGGATTTTGATGAAACATTTGCGCCCGTAGCAAGATTAGAAGCTATTGGAATGTTTATTTCCTATGCTTGTCATAAGAGGTTTAAAGTCTACCAAATGGATGTCAAGTAAGATTTTCTAAATGGATATCTAAAAGAATAAGTCTATATGGAACAACCAGAGGGTTTCCAATTGTCAGATAATCCTAACCTTGTCTGCAAGTTTAAGAAATCCTTATATAGGTTGAAACAAGCTCTGCGTGCCTGGTAATACAGATTGGATAAGTATCTTCAAGACAAAGGGCTCAAGAGAGGAATAGATGACTGCAATCTATACATCAAAACAGAGGATAATGATTTGCTCATTGTATTGGTCTATGTAGATGACATCATCTTTGGAAGTAATAATGCTTCATTGGTACAATGGTTTTCTTATGCCATGCAGTCTAAATTTGAAATGTCTATGATAGGGGAACTGTCATTTTTTCTTGGTCTACAAATTACTTAGAGGTCTGAAGGAATATTTCTTTCTTAGGAGAAATATCTAAGAGAAATATTGAAAAGGTTTCAAATGGAATATTCTACACCTATGAGAACACCTATGGTCACTGGATGCAAGTTAGGAAAGGATGGTGACTCTCCTGATGTTGATCGGAATTCATATAGGTCTATGATAGGCAACTTGTTGTACATCACAACATTTCGTCCAGACATAATGCATGTTGTTGGAATGGTAGGAAGGTATTAGTCTGCACCTAAATAGAGTCATTTTCTAGCTGTCAAAAGAATATTCAAATACTTGAAAGGAACAATGAACTATGGCCTGTGGTATCCTAGGAATCAGAATTTTCAATTATCAATCTATTCATATGTTGATTGGGCTAACTGCATGGACGAAAGGAAAAGAACGAGTGGAGGTGCATTCTTATTAGGAGATTCTCTTGTAGCATGGTTTAGCAAAAATCAAGGTTTCATTTACTTATCAACTACAGAAGCTGAATGCATTGAAGCTACCACTTGTTGTACCCAAGTATTGTGGATGATTCAGACACTTGCAGACTTGGAGGTCAAATATACTGCATCGATTCCAATTCATTGTGATAATACTAGAGCAATTAGTGTGTCAAAGAATCTTGTATTTCACTCCAAGACCAAGCATATACCCATCAAGTATCACTTCTTGAGGGAAAAAGTAATCAACATTGTTGTTTCTTTGCATTATATTCCATCCAAAGATTATATTGTTGATATCTTCACTAAACTGCTTGAAAAAGCTCAGTTTGAGTATCTACGCTAGAAGTTGGGCGTGACCCTGTTATCAAGTTAATATAGTCTATATGATCAGGGGGAGAGTGCTCATAGTATATCTAATCAGGGGGAGAACGGAGTCACTCTCAGTTCACTTTGACATTGATGTCAAAGGGGGAGAAAAAGGTGTGGTATGCTACAGTTGGAGGTCTAAGAAGAATAGTGCAGCCTTTCAGGGTTGCATCAATGCCAAAGGGGGAGATTATTTGCATGTTTATAGGAAGATTGTGTTTTTCATTGATGGAAAGAACAACAATGACAATGGAATATTGGCATCAATGATGGAAAACAAGAAAACAATGATGATAGCATCGAGAATTGTTGTCTACAAGCTCAGGAGGATGAGAACAGGAATTCCAGGAGTGTAGTAGAAATTCCCTTGAGGTCCAAAGGATTGAAACCCTTTGAGAATATGAACAAATTCAAAATCTCATAAGAGATAGAGGATTTACCATTACATTGGCGAGAAATATTAGAAGGGACAATGATTTCCAGAAGTGAAGATAAGGTCCAAGAGATAGACTC
>ML777817.1:1266058-1295225 GCA_009831015.1 Picea engelmannii
CGCTCCCGGTTCCGTCGTGACCGCATACCGTTAAAACCTCGCCAACATAACCATAACCCCGGTCATGTGGCACCCCAATAGGGCCACGGGCCATATATAATAACTGCTGCTCAATTAAATGTGGAACCGCCCGCCAAAACACATGGAACCACGCCAACACGTCGACTCCAAAACCACCAACAATGGGGTGCCACGTGGCTGCCCCTGAGTGGGCCACGTGGCACCTTTTTTTCACCAACCAGAATCTGACACGTGTCGCATTCTCATTGGTCCACCTGTTGCCACGTAAACCACCGTACTGCCAGCTGTCGATCCACTGTGTTGCCACATCATCCGATGACGTCACCTGGTGCCACGTCACCCTGCCACTTGTCGGACGCCGATTAGCCCACGTCAATGCTGACGTCATCATGCTGACGTCAGCGTGCCACGTGTCACCCTGTGAGTGGTGACACGTGTCACCTTGATATTGGTCCGACCGCCTGCCAAAAGTGCCAAATCAGCATGACACATGTCGCGTCCTGGTGATGCCACGTGTCCTGTACGGAAGCCGCCACGTGTCCTGTACGGAAGCCGCCACGTGTCCTGTACGGATTGACACGTCAGCACTGTACGGCCTGCCACGTGTCGCGTCCCCAATCTGCCACGTCATGATCTCCGTCTGCCACGTGTCACCTTCTGGTTGGCCCACGTCAGTTGTACGGCCCTGCCACCTCATCTGTATGGACTGACACGTGTCTGTACGGACTGTACGGACAGGTACAGTCAGCATCCCAAAATTTGCCTGTTTGGCTTTTCGGACAGAACGCAATATCTTCCTCATACGGACTCCGTTTGCGATAAAAATTATACCACCGGAATCAGGAAGACGAGACGGACGTCATGGTGTTGGTTTCGTCGGATTCCGAGCACTTTCATTTTTGAGCATTTTTCAAGCCCTATCAGGCTTTTGGATCTGTTTTCCGATCAAATACTTAGAAAATATTCTAAGTCGGAAGAAATTGTAATCTCGGGAGGAGGAGCGATAGTGGTCATTGGATCGAGCACTGTGAATATTTGTACCATTGGATGAAGGAAAGTCATGGGCCGTCTATCGGATGAGAGTGGAGAATCGAGAATCAGGAAACAAAAGAAAGGAAGTGCTAACTTCTGACATCACGAAGTGTGAAGTCTCGAAGTGTGAAGGAATCATGGTCATCCATTAAGGTAGGACACGTGGTGAGAGATCAAAATTATGTTGATTCGCAAATCAAGAAATCAAAGATAGGAAAAGTGAAAACTCACAAAGTCTGAGTTCGTGAAGGTGATCACAGTCTTTGATCGAGGAAGGTCATGGATCGTTGATCTGGCACGACAAATTTTAGAGTTCAGGAGTTCAGACCTCGAATAAAGGAAGTGCTCTAACTTTTGACATCGCGAGTCATGAAGTCTTGAAGTATGAAGAGGAGATTTGGACCATCAGATCACTGAGGGTATTGTACCGTTGATGTGGCACGATGTACTTAGAAGTTTGGGAGTTGGGAGACTCGAGGTATCTCACAGCAGAATATTTGAAGCGTTAAGTTTTGAAGTGCTTTATTGATTAGCATGTGGTCACAGCTAGTGGTCACATCAGAGGATAATAGGGGAAGGAGCTAGTGTCACTAGGCTCTACCTCAGAGTTTCGAGAGTTTGGAGATTCAAGGTGACTCGCGGTAGAATATCCAATGTGCGAAGTCAAGAAGCGCCTTTTGGGTAGGCATCTGATCAAAGTTCATGGTCATGTGAAAGGAAGGGACTTAGCCAGAAAATATAGCACCCACTGTGTAGTTTTCTCAGGAAGGGAAAAGGCGTCAAAGGGATGAGCACACGAAGGTTCTCTCTGTAACTACCATAACAGACAGATGGTATCTTCCAAATAATTCAAAGAGATTCAGGGTGATCTCTAGAGGAGCTGAAGAGTCTCAAGATAACTGCTAGTGGAATGAAGACTCGTCATAGAGACAATTGACAGATGGAAAAGTGTCGAAGACTGTAACTGTCAGAGAGGATGAATAGTTGTATGCATGATATGGTAGAGGACTTGGCATGATAAATATATGCAGAACAGAGAAGAGAAAGGTGTGTCTTCAATTGTGATTCATGTGAGTAGAAGAGAATGTTGAGGTGTGCATGTAGAGATAGAGAAGAAGAACAAAAAGTGCAAGATGATGCGAGTAGGAATACACTGATGCAGGCAGAGCAGAGAAGTATAGTAGAACAGTGATGATAATGGTAAGCCATTGACAAATACTATATCACTGTAATAAATTTTTGTAACAAAGTTTTAGATCTCAAGGTGGTAGGGAGGTGCTAGTGAGGACTATTTTCCTCAAAGTTTCAAGTGGGTGCTTGAACACAGGGAGTTGTAGCTTCCATATAGTTGCAGCCAGAAAAAACAGGGTGGTAGGGTGGTGCCAGGGAGAACCATTGTTCCTTGTTATACAGGTTGGTTCATGTGTGACTGGAAGTTGGTGCTTCCATCCAGTTGGTGCTGAACACTCAGGGAGTTGGTGCTTCCTTCTAGTGGGTGCTAGAGAAACCAAAGAGTTGGTGCTCTTAGCAGGTTGCAGCTTGTAAAATAGAGGTGGTAGCCTCACAAAGAGTTGGTGCTCATAAGAATGATAATGGACAGAAAATAAAGACTACTTATCATATGAAGAAGAATAGGTTTTCTCCCTTTATGGGTTTCTTCAGGAAAATCAGTGTCTATGTGTATTATGTGTTATTGATCAAATATTTTATTATATTTGTATATCTATGTATGTTAATTTATCAGCAATATATTAAATAATAATCTAGAAACATTCGAAAAAGAACTTGAAAAGTTTCGAGATTATATATATATAATTGATTCACCCCCCCCCCNTCCCCCCCCCCCCCCCTCTCAATTATTTTTTGAACATTATACATGTTTTGTTGAAGAAGTAGTGGAGGACTGCCTATATCTATGTACTTTATCACTTGAATGAATAGAACAGAGAAGCTTTGATACAAATATTGGTTGTTATTGTTACTATGTTTATCTGAATGAATGGTAGGATTTATGTTCATTTAAATTCTCTGTTTATACTTGTTCTTATGTTCGCAAGTACATTTTATGGTTAAATGTATGATTCTACGAAGTAAGAATAAGTTTCAATTGTTTCTCTTCTAAGAACTCATGCAAGGAGTGCACATTTTTTCGTAAGGAGTGCGTTGACAGAGTTGATTTTAACTCAAAGAATCTCAAGAGAGATAGAGTAGGAACTTGTATAGTAGCAGTGCAGAGGAAGCACAAAGCCACGCAAGGAGTGCATAGGCATAGCCGTTTCCAGACTCATTGTTCAGAGAAAGACAATCGAGTGTTGCAAAGTTTCAAGACTCCAAACCGAGTGCCCGAGGCTTCAAAAAAACCTTGGAGGAACAAGCTCAGGAGAGATATCTACCATCAACATCATGGAAGGAAAATTAGGAATTTACTAAGCCCAAATATTTTACAGTGAAGTAGGAGTGCATAGAGGGTAGTTCGAGGTCTCATATACCTCAGAAGTTAATCTCAAGAGGGAAAGTGACTAGAATTCTTTAAAGGGAAGGATATTTGGGAGGAAGGGAACTAGTCTAATGTCCAAAACTTTTTAAGCCCCAAAGAGAGATAAACCATCGGATTCAAGTTAGACACATGGTACCAGATCCTCACCGTGGAGGAGATGCACTACGAAGAAAATTATGTGTAGTGAAACACATAGTCCCGAAGCTCGAAGGAAAATTAGATCGTGATCGTCGATCTTGGAGAGGACATGCATCATATATTTATGCATTCGGAGGAAGGGCCCTTCAATAAAAATCTTTTGAAATGGCATAAGAACTTCTGAATCCCAAAGGATGGATTTCACCACAACCATTGATCTTGGAAGAGGCACGTGTTGAAATATCATGTATTCAGAGGTAGAGCACTCCGAGAGAAAGGAAAGGATGAACGTTGAACTAAAATCACCTGAAGCTCTAGAGGTAGGATACATCCTGACCATTATATCCAAGGAGGGCATGTGGAGCCTGATCTGTAGCTTCGACTACAAGACACTTCGGGATTTTGGAGTAGTGTTTGACGCCAGAAGTTTTGAACCCTGAAATCTTAGCACCTTTGGGTTAAGCCCCAAGTCATAGCTGAGGTCACATGAAGGAAAGGTCCTAGTGAAAGGGGGTTAGTGCCTGTCTTGTAAATTTTTAAAAAGAAAAAAAAAGTGCCAAGGAGAAAACTTGTGGGTCTATTGCTTAGACTTGTGGCTAGAATTGGGGACCTGTGTATATTTTTTTGGGAGCTCAGAAGGATCCCAAGAGTCAATTTGACTCCTAACTTATCGATCCTTAACCGAGAGGTCGAGCAGACCCTGGGAGGAGCAGGGGGTTTTCACCAAGTGGTATCAGAACCAAAGTTTTTTTTTTAAGCTCTGTGTGGAGAAATATCAGCACCATGCCACCAAGAAGATACAAGGACATACTTGTAGCCAATCCAGTGATGGAGGAGGAAATGAGGATACTTTGTGAAAATATAGATGCCATGGAGACTACAAAGAGGAGAGCACCAGATGCAAATGAAATCAATGAGGCTGAAAGTGAAGAGATGGAGGTTGAAGGTGCTGCAGGAGAAGATTCTATAGAAGAATGCTTGTTGAAAGTTGTTGTCAAATTGGAAGCCAGAGAAAAAATAGAAATCCCAATGTATGAAGGTAATTTAGATGTGGAAGAATTGTTGGACTGGATAAAAGCAATGGACAAATACTTTGACTATGAAGAAGTTGATGATGAGAAGAAAGTAAAACATGTTGTTACAAGGTTAAAAGGGCATGCAGCACTATGGTGGGATGAATTGCAGGTTGATAGGAGAAGCAAAGGCAAACAAAAAATTAAAATTTTGGATAGAATGGTAGCCAAGATGAAGGCTAAATTCATACCCAAATAATATCAAATAAATTGGTTCAGGAGGTTGCAGAACCTAAGACAAAAAGGTCTAACAGTAAAAGAATACACGGAAGAGTTGACTTATAGGTTTAACATTAGAGTCGGTCATCATGAGAGTGATGATGAGAAGGTTTTCAGGTACATTAATGACCTGAGATATGAAATCCATGATGAAATTAGCATGATGAATATGAGGGCATTTGAAGACGCTTATCAGATTGCACTAAAAGTAGAGAATAAATTGGCAAGAAAACAAAGTCAAAGAAACAGAGGAAAAATCCCAGGAAGAGGTAAAGAAATTGTCCATGATAAGGCCCAGAAACCCAAAGTTGAGATTGGAAAGTTTCACATCCATACATAGAGAGGAGGAAGTTCCAAAAGAAGAAAGTATGGTGGAAGAAATGATTTCCCTCGAGGAAGAGGAAGAGGTAGAGGAGGAGAAATAAGATGTTATGGTTATGGAAAGATAGGGCATATGTCTTGGGAGTGTCCAGAGAAAAAAGAAAGATACAAAAGAAGGAGAGGCTCACATTTCTGAAGCATAAAAAAGGAATGTTGAGGTAGAAGGTGTTGAAAATGGAAGATCCCTCATGATGAAGAAAATTCTCTTGAAACCAGAGAACGAGGTGCAATCACCAGTACAGAGGAACAGTATGTTTAGGATTGCTTGCAAGACCAAGGATAGATTTTGTGAGGTGATTATAGATAGTGGGAGCACCGATAATATAGTGTCCACGGAGATGATGGAAAAGTTGGAGTTGGATACTACTTAACATCCAAATCCATATAAAGTTTCATGGTTACAAAAAGGACACCAAGTAATGGTGAGTAAGAAGTGCCAAGTTGAATTCAAAATAGGAGGATACAAAGATGAAATTTTGTGTGATGTGAGTCCCATGGATGTTTGATAGAAATGGCATACATGATAGGATTAAAAACACTTGCACCCTTGAGAAGAATGGTAGAACACACATGTTGTTTTCGATAGAAGAAAAGAAGGTGAAGGAAGAAACCAACACAAGCATACTTCTCATGAGTGGGAGAGATCTCTTGAATGATTTCAAGAAGGAGAAAGAGATGCAATTTGTTGTGGCGAGGAAGCCTAGAGTCATCCTTACAAGTACTTATGTGGATGATCTTCCTGAAGAAATTCAGGAATTGCTGGAAACATTTGTTGATATCATGGTGGATGAGTTACCTTGCTCATTGCCACCTATTAGAAGCATCAATCATCACATCGATCTTATCCCAAGAGATAAATTGCCAAACAAAGCAACATATAGGTTGACACCTAAATAGAATGAAGAGGTAAAGAATCAAGTCCAAGAGTTGTTAGAAAAAGGTTTGGTAAGAGAGAGCTTAATTCAATGCGCAATGCCAACTGTATTGAGTCTAAAGAAGGATGGAGGATGGAGAATGTGTACAGATTCTAGAGCCAGCAACAAGATCACCATCAAGTATAGATTTACTTTTCCCAGGATGGATGATTTGATGGATTGCTTGAGTGGAGCAAGTTATTTTTCCAAGATAGATCTGAAAAGTGGTTATCATCAGATAAGGATGAGAGAAGGAGATGAATGGAAAACAACATTCAAAACAAATGAAAGGTTGTATGAGTGGCTTGTTATGCCATTTGTCTTAACAAATGCCTCAAGCACATTTATGAGATTGATGAATGAAGTACTCAAAGACTTCATAGGTAATTCTGTGATTGTATATATGGATGATATCCTAGTCTTCAGTGAAACTGAAGAAGAACACTTGAGACACTTGACACTAATGATGAGGAGACTGCAGGAAGAAGCTGCTGATAAACTTAAAGAAGTCATATTTTATGAAGACAAAACTCATATATTTGGGTTTTGTGATCTCTTCCAATGAGATGAAGATGGATCCAGAAAAGGTAAAGGCTATCAGAGATTGGCCATCACCAAGGAGTATATTTGATGTAAGGAGTTTCCATGGATTAGCAAGTTTCTATAGGAAATTCATCAGAAATTTCAATGGTATATGTGCACCAATATTAGACACAGTCAAGAAAACACATAATTATTTTAAATGGACACAAGAGGCTGAGAAGAGCTTCAAGATATTAAAGAGTAAGATCACAGAAAAACCAATTCTGGTTCTGCCATATTTTGGAAAGACATTTTAGGTAAGATGTGATGCTAGTGGAGTAGCAATTGAAGTAGTCTTGAGTCAAGATAACAAACCTATTGCATATTTCAGCAAGAAGATGAATGATACCAAGAAGAGATACTCCACATATGAAAAAGAGTTGTATGCAGTGATTCAAGCCTTAAAGAAGAGGAGGCATTATCTTATTCCCAAGGAATTTGTGTTGTACACTGATAATCAAGCTCTACAGTTCATTACCAGGAAAGAGAAGTTAAATCAAAGGCATGCAAAGTGGCTAGATTTTATGGAGAATTTTACTTTTATCATAAAGCGTATCAATGGGAGTGTAAACAAAGTTGCAAATGCTTTGAGTAGGAGATGCTTTATTATGTAGGAGTTCAAAATGGAAACCTTGGGGTTTGAACACCTCAAGGGAATGTACCAAGAAGATTCATATTTCAAAGAGGCTTATGAGGCATATGACAATCCTTTGCTAAGAGATAGAAACCCATGGACGGAATATCTAATTCAGGATGGATTGTTGTTCAAAGGTATCCAGTTGTGCATACAAAAATGCTTGATGAGAGACAACTTGCTGAAAGAAAAACATAGTGGAGGCATAGCAAGACATTTTGACCATGATAAACCATTTGCACAATTGATTAGTTCATACTATTCACCATGAATGAGATCGAATTGAAAATGTTTGTAAAAAAATGAAGAATTTTCCAATATGCCAAAGGGAGACAGCAGAACACTGGTCTTTATCATCCATTGCCTATTCTGGATAGGCCTTGGGATGCTATCAACATGGATTTTGTGTTGGGATTACCAAGAACCCAAAGAGATAGTGATTCCATATTTGTGGTAGTTGAAAGATTCTCTAAAATGACACATTTTATACCATGCCAAAAGACAAATGATGTTACACACATAGCAAGTCTGTTTTTTAAAGAAATTGTAAGACTACATGGGTTTCCTAGGAGCATTGTCTCATACAGGGACACCAAATTTGTTGGTCATTTTTGGAGAACGTGTGGAAAAAGTTGGGGAAATATTTGTGCTTTAGCTCAGCATATGATCCTCAAACAGATGGACAAAATGAGGTGGTGAACATAAGTCTAGGTAATTTGATAAGGAGCTTAGTCACTGAGCATAACAATCAATAGGATTAGATTCTACCACAAGTAGAATTTGCATACAATGACTCATCAAATGGCAGCAAAGGAAAGAGTCCATTCCAGATTGTGTATGGAATGCAAACAAGGGAATATTGTAGTTAAGATATTTGGGACAGAAATAATTTGGAAGTGCAAGAGATGAAGATTTTGCTGCAGAGATGTAGAAACTTCATGGTGAGATTAAGGAGCAACTGCAAGACAACAACAAGAAATACAAGAAAAAATTTTATCAACATAGGAGAGAACTTCAGTTTGAAGTTGAAGATCAGGTTTTATCTCATCTGAGAAAGGAGAGGTTCCCAAGGGGAACATATAGAAATCTCAAAATAAAAAAGATAGGGCCATGCAAGATCCTTAGGAATTTTGCAAAAAATGCTTATGAGATAGAGCTTCCAAACAATGTGGAAATATCAACCATTTTTAATGTAGTAGACATGTATCCTTATAGGGAAGATGAAACGGGAGGATAAAAAAATCAGAAGGAGATCCGATTGAAAAAGAAAATGCTTGTATCAGAAAAGACACATATGGAGAAGATATTAGATGAGAGGATCGACAAAAGAACTAGAAGAAAGACTTTTTTGGAATATATGGTTAAGTGGAAAGGCCATCAAGAAGAAAACACAAGCTGGGTAAGTGAAGCAGAGATCCAGAAGCAAGAAAAAATGGTGCAGGAGCTCATGGACAGGAGTCCATGAATTTTTGGCCATAGAAGTATGATGCAGGAGCATCCTTATCAGCATTAAAAGGAGGACAAGCTAGAAGAAAACACATCACCCAATGCATGCATGAATCTTATTTGAACTATACACAAGAGAGCGCACCTTTTTGAATTTTGAATTTTATGAAAAGAAGTGTAATAAATGTATGGAGGCTAAGGCCATCCCTAAATATCCTTTTGGATTGTAATCTCTTTAATGTATAAATAGGAGGTATAGATCTCAAGCTTAGATCTGATCTATTTTGTAAATTCTCATTAATATGATAGGATAGCAGTAGGTAGGACGGAGGGAAGGCTCGAAAATCCCCTTCGTGTATATTATTTGTTTTCTTGTTCACCGAGGGAGTTTCTCATTTTGTAATAGTTTTTATTGAGAGTGGGAGAGAGCTATTGTTGTAGATAACCAGAGAGAGCATTGTACATGTTTTGTTGAAGAAGCAGTGGAGAAATGCCTGTATCCAAATATTGGTTATTGTTGTTACTATGTTTATCTGAATGAATTATGCTTTATGTTCATTTAAATTCTCTATTTATACTTGTTCTTATGTTTGCAAGTGCATTTTATGGTTAATTGTATGATTATGTGAAGTAAGAATAAGTTCCAATTGTTTCTCTTCTGAGAACTCATGCAAGGAGTGCGTTGACAAAGTCGAGTTTAACTTAGAGAAGATGAGGAGAGATAATGTTGGACCTTTGATAGTAGCATTGCAGAGGAATCACAGAGCCGTGGAAGGAGTGTGCAAGCAGATTCATTTCCAAACTCATTATTCATAGAAAGATAGTCGAGTGTTGCAGAGTTTCAAGACTCCAAACCGAGCGTCTGAGGCTTCAAAAAATCCTTGGAGGAACAATCTCAAGAGAGATAGCTACCATCAACATCACAGAAGGAAACTTAGGAATTTACTAAGCCCAAATATTTTACAGTGCAGGAGGAGTGCACAGAGGGTAGTTTGAGGTCTCATATACCTCAGAAGTTAAGATCAAGCGGGAAAGCGACTAGAATCCTTTAAAGGGAAGGATATTCGGTAGGAAGGGAACTAGTCTAGTGTCCAAAAATTTTGAAGCCCCAAAGAGAGCTAAATCGTCAGATCCAGGGGGGGACACGTGGTGCCAGATCCTCACTGCGAAGGAGAGGCACTCTAGGGAAAAGTGTGTGTAGTGAAACACAAATTCTTGAAGCCCAAAGGAAAATCCCATTGTTATCGTCGATCTTGGAGTGGAAACGCATCAGAGATTCATGCATTCAGTGGAAGGGCCCTTGAGGAAAAATATTTTGAAATGGAATAAGAACTTCCAAAGCTTGAAGGTCGGAGTTCACCATAGTCGTCGATTGTGGAAGAGGCACGTGTCAACAGATTGCATATTCGAAGGTAGAGAACTCTGGGAGAAAGGAAAGGGGGAACGTTGACCTAAAGTCACCTGAAGCTCTGGAGGCGGGATACATCTTGTCTATCATATCTAGGGACGACATGTGGAGACTGATCCATAGCTTCGGCTACAGCACACTTCAGGAGTTTGGAGTAGTGTTTGATGCCAGAAGTTCTAAAGCCTGAAATCTTAGCACCTTTGGGTTAATCCCTAGATCATAGCTGAGGTCACATGAAGGAAAGGGCCTAGCAGAAGGGGTTAGCACATGTCTTGTAAATTTTTAAAAAGAAAAAAAAAATGTCAAGGAGAAAACCCATGGGTCTATTGCTTAGACTTTTGGCTGGAATTGGGGACCTATGTATATGTTTTTGGGAGCTCAGTAGGAGCCCAAGAGACAATTTGAATCCTAACTAATTGATCCTTGACCAGGAGGTTGAACAGACCCTGGGAGGAGCTGGGGTTTTGCACCATAATTGGAGGGTCTATCCATTTGTCTTTGCAGGACATAATTGGTGGATAGTTTTAGAAGAAGAACCCTAGATTGGGATTCCATGGGGATTGGATCCCACAGGTTGGATTCCAAGGTCCCACACTCCAGATGATGATGAAATTCCTATGAATTCCTAGAAGACACCTTGGAGGGTATTACGCAGCCCCTACATGCCAAACAACTTGCTTTAAAGGGCCAAAACATCACCTTTTGAGGGTTCGACGTCACCTATAGCTAGGTTCTAGTGGTGATGATGGACATTTGTAAATTTTTGGACGAAGAGGCCCATGGATCATGGAAGAAAGAATTTGGTTCAAGACAATTGGCCTTTGTATGCCTAGCATTCCCTTCTCCAACTTAACGACTTGACCAAAAGTGTCAATCGTTGCCCAAAAAAGGGGTGACATCATGTTTCTAGGGTTTCTCCTATGTGCAACATATGAATTAAATAATATTACTTTTGTAAAGGTTAAATGTAAGGGTTTTTTACCCCTTATCTTGTTTTTTACCCTAAGTTTTGTGGACAAACGTGTTTTAGAACATTTTGTATTAATAGAGATCATTTGTATCTCATTTGAAGATATATCACCCATTGTGAGAAGGATCCTAGCTAAAATTTGTGCCCTCTTTGGGGCAATATCTCTCTCGTGTGCTCTTGTTATGGTTTCTTTATGTTAATGGTGGAAGAAGTAGTGCGCTACCTCTCTTGGATATTTTCTCTTGCATGTGTGGTGTATTAATATTGGTAAAAGGAGGTTTGTCTTGTCATTGATTGGACTACATAAGGATTCTATCTTTTTGTTGTTTCATTGCTTGGTTAAAAGTTCAATTTGTTAGACTTCTTGGGGAGTATAAGGTGTTGGATTACTGAGAGGGGGGGTGAATCAATAATAGATCAATTTAACCCCTTTTAACCATATAATCCAAGTGTTATATCAATGTAGCATTATCATCCAATAACTGCAAAGTAAATAAGCAATGAACAAATGAACAATCATACATATATACATTACACCAGTGTTTTACGTGGAAACCCAAAGCGGGAGAAAACCACATAATGATTTTTCTAATATGTCTTGAAGAATTAAATTCATTGGAAGCACCAACTTCCTTTGTTTTCTAGATGCAACTGGAAGGAGTCTCCAACCCCCTTGTTTCTCAGGCTACAACCTAAGGGAATCTCCAACTCCCCTATTCTCTAGCTATAACCACCTATGTTCTCCGGCTACAATTGGAAGATGGATACAACCACCTGTCCTTGCCCCGTCCAACCGCCTTGAAGTGTAAGTAGAATGATGGAACCATTGTCACATTATCACTATGAGTATATTGTTGTAAACCTATACCAATCAACCTGTACCATAAACAAGTGCATCAACCATGCACCAACCTGTACAAAACTTGTACCATGAACAAGTGCATAAACCATGCACCAAACCTGTACAAAACATGTACCATGAACAAGTGCATCAACCATGCACCAAACCTATACAAATAACCTGTCACAACAACCTGTCCAAAAAACCTATCATAACAACCTGTCTCATCAATATTATCAACCAAATTAGCTCTACTCACCAAGATAACTAACTCATAATCATCACCAAGATCAATATGTGCTTCTAATAATGTACCAATACAAGTATGCTACATCATCCATAAACCATGTGTCAACAATACTACTAAAAAGTGCCTCCAACCATGTACCAAGTATGTACCAATCATGTATCAACTACTCATCAATATGTACCAACATCATCAACTATACACCTCATGTATGCCAACTCATCAACTACTTGTCTCAACCATGTACGCAACATGTACCTTAACCAAAAGCCCTCATCAATTTCATCATACAAATCTTATTTGTAAATTTGTAATAGAACTGGTGTATATGATCACATACCTTCAAACCTTCCTTAACTTTAACAACAAGAGACTAGAATTTTCATCAAACTTTACTTTAGTCTCACATGACTAGTTTTGGATTAGTCAACAACCCTGACTTGAAATAATCATAACTATGTACCTGTAATGAATAAATCTCTGAAAATGTTACACAATGTTATTCAATGTGTTTTATGCAATTCCTCCAAGTGTCACTACTTGTAACCTCTCTGAAAAGGAGTTATAGCAAAAATGGCATACCTTGTTGAATTATGTCTTATTCTAGAGAACGACCTTGTATAGAGTGCCCCGCACGGAATATTTGTTGAATCAATCTGAAAATGTTACAAAGAATAAAAAGACTATACTTTAACCAACACATTTGGTATTACTTAATTGGTATCTGTTATGAATAAGTTATGACATTTTTACCCGAAACACCTATTTTAGACTAGTTTCGGGACTAGCCACAAACCCTATTTCCCACGGAGTGTAACACAAAAAATACAATGACCCACAAGCTGAATTTTTTACCACAAATACTTGGATATGTTTCCTCAATGGCCTATCAATTTCATGGTCTGAATCATTCTAGAAAAATAGTTACTGCGAAAATGGTGAGATGAAATGTAAATAACATACCTTAGAAAGCTTCATCAAAAGAATTTATCCTCCCTTGAAATCCGACCTTCTTTTCTTCACCTTCCCTCTAAAATTCAGCTTATATATCCTTTGGTTACCTTAATAACCTATATATATTCAATATGCACAAGTGTGATGTAAAATAAGAGAGCCTTTCCTCTTATTTATACTCTCCAAATAACATCTTCTAGGTCACTTAACCCATTTCTAGGTTACTTAAACTATTTCTAGGTCACTTAACCCATTTCTAGGTCACTTAACCTGTTTTCCTCATTTTTAGGGTTAACCACTTTCCATAATTAGAAATTTCTCCATTATCTTATCATTTAAATATTCCTCCTTGACTTTGTCACCTCACTTTATCATTTAAATCATCTTCTTTGATTTTGTCACTTCACTTTATTATTTAAATAATCCTTCTTGACTCTGTCACTTTACTTTATCATTTAAATAATAATTACTTCTTTTCAATATATTCGACTTCTTTGACCTTTTGGGGCTTCAATCCAACATATGAGGGTCCTCCAACTTCGTAAGGCCATAACTCTCAAACCGTGAGGAGTTATGTGGTGTTCCACATACCACCAGAAATCGCATAACATGTACTATCCATATAGAATAGTATTACCTTCAAATATATTAAAACTCATACCATTATACATGAAACAACCTTGGGTCCATTACCCAAACCTGGGTTCTCCAAATTCTCATGGCCATAACTCTCTAATCGTGAGGAGTTATGCGGCGTTCCACATACCACCAGAAATGGAGTGGCATGTACTATCCATATAGAATAGTTGTACCTTCAAATATATTAAAACTCTTACAATTATACATGAAACAACCTTGGTTCCATTACCCAAACCTTTGTGCTACTGGAATTTGCTACCAGACTTTCTCCAAGGGTTGACATCAACCACTAAGGGTTGAAATCAATCTAAAATATCACTCTCCAATAGTTGACGTCAATGACAATGAACAATCCATACCAACTATCCATCAACCTAAGCGAATTGTCTAACAATCTCCCCCTTTGGCACTGATGGCAACACTTAGTCATGATAACATTCATGCTTATACTCTTTATAAATGTTTCTATCTCTCCCCCTTTGACATCAATGGAAAAGGGTATCTCCCTTTGGGGTTTCTCCCCCTGACTGAACTCTCCTTGGGGATGCTCCCCCTATCTACGTGCCTTTGATTTTTCTTTTTGTTTATAATACTTTGATTACTCTATTTCCCTTCATATGAATAATATCTCCCCCTTTGACAAAGGGTATCACTCTAAATTCATATGGCTAATTCTTCCCTTGTGACAATTGTTCCCCTTGGAAACATGCCTCTATGCTCTCTCTCCAAGTATTTACCTTTGCATCTGATAAATCTCTCCCCCTTTGTCCTATTTATGGTGCTTCCTCATGTACATATAAGACATATAAGATAATCATTTAAAAGAATTCATTTTGGAGTAGAAATTACTCCTAGTCTCTGGCGAAGATACTCAAGGGCTTCTTGTGGAAGCGGTTTTGTAAAGATGTATGTCACTTGTTCTTTTCTTCCCACATATTCAACTCTGATGTTCTTCTCTACAACCTGTTCCCGTAGAAAGTGATACTTGATTTGAATGTGCTTCATCTTGGAGTTCATCATTGGGTTTTTTGAGAGATGGATGGCGCTTGTATTATCATAATAGATTGGAATGGGCTCATTATACTCAACTTATATATCTTTCAAAGTTTGTTTCATCCATAGAACCTGTGTACAACATTATGTTGTTGCAATATACGATGCCTCGGTTGTAGATAAGGATATTGATGATTGTTCTTTCTTAGCCAAGATACTAAACACTCACCCAAGTAGAATGTTGATCCACTGGTGCTTTGTCAGTCATCAATGCAACCTGCCCAATCTGCATTTGTGTAGGAAATAAGTGATAGATCCTTTCCTTTTGGATACCATAATCCAAACTCTTATGTTCCTTTGAGATATCTGAAAATCCTCTTCACTTCTAATACATGTGATTCCTTTGGTGTTGCTTCAAATCGTGCCACCTATCCAAATACTTTCATTACATTTGGTCTGGATGTTGTCACATATAGTAAGCTACCAATCATTGACTTGTATTGCCTCTAATCTCTATACTTTGAATCATCATTTTTGCTCAACTTGCAACTGGTATGCATAGGAGTGGTAATTGGTTTGCAATCTTCCATTCCGAACCTCTTTAGCATTTCTCTGATATACTTAGTTTGAGAAATAAAAATTCATTGGTTTCTTTGACATATATGAAGACCCAAAAAGAAGGATAGTTCTCCAAGTAATGACATTTCAAATTCATTCTTCATATCCTTTGTAAATTTATGGCTCAGTCTTTCATTAGTACTTCCAAAACAATATCATCAACATAAATTTCAATTAATAAAATATTACCTTGAGTTACCTTGATGTAGAGGTTGTTATCTCCACTTCCTTTCCATAGTTCGTAGGAATTGTTGTCATTGTTGTTTCTGAGAATTACTCTGTTTTTAATGTGAACTGATGTATGCATTGCATGTGTCCAAAAAATATCTGTCAATTTGGAATCCATTAGCATTGTTTGAGTCATTTCCTGTGTAATTATCATCCATTATGATAATGTTCCTTTGTCTCTAAACCACTCTCTGAGCCAATCTATGAATCCATTCTCTCGTCCACTATCATATATTTTTCAAAACATGTTAAGTGTTCTTACGAATCCATCTATGTCCATACTGTCCAAGACTCTACTTTTGAAATTGTCCATAATGTTAACCCATTTATCACTATAATATCATGGAGTCTTGATTAATCTATCAAACCGTACTTCTGCTAACTGATTTCTCTGAATCTGTGTTCTCAAACTCTGCAAACTGCTCGAAGGATGGTTCTTTGGTCTATCACATCTATTGCATAGACTACCCCTATATAATATTCATATTACTTGGGAGTCTCTAAGTCGTATGGCTCAGAACAATTCCTACTATGATGTGTATTCATCATCATCTTCATTGGTAGATTCATCATCATCTTCATTGGTAGATTCATTATATCTCTAAGCTCTGAATTATTTCTTTCTTTCTGTGGATTCATATTTCACTACAATGCCTAAAAGTACAATCTCTTGAACTTGTTCCTTATTTACCTATCCTTCCTTTCTTTCAGTTATTTTCCAAACCTTTATGTTTCTGACATCTTTCTTTTTCTCTATAGAATTTTCTTCATCTCGTTTTATTGTCAATCTTGTGATCTCTAGTACCTGGTCTTTTTTCACATGTTCTTCTTGTTTTCTTATC
Organism: Picea engelmannii; assembly: GCA_009831015.1. Taxonomy (NCBI): domain Eukaryota; kingdom Viridiplantae; phylum Streptophyta; class Pinopsida; order Pinales; family Pinaceae; genus Picea; species Picea engelmannii. The sequence goes on from ML777817.1 coordinate 1,282,736, forward strand.
CATACTTTCTTATATCTAATATCAAAATTCTCTTTCATGGAAGTATCGATCATTCTTCTACAATCACTAGCTATGTGTCCATAGTTATGAAATTTGTAACACTCAATGTTACGTGCGATCACATAGGCACTTATTTCTTGAAAATTTCTTTTATAATCCCTACAATCTGCAACCTTATGTCCAAAGTTAGTACAATAAAAAAAATGACCATAAAATAAATTTGCATACCTGAGAGTGAATGATATTCTTTTTGGCGTAGTCCTTCTGAATTTTTTTCCTTGACTGATCATGATCATGATTGGAGCTTCTTTGTGGCTTGAACATGGATGGTATTCTTGAAGATGTATCTTCAATAGTTTTATTAGATTATGGTTTGTTGGATCATGTTGTCATTGATGCCAATGGGTTGATTGATTGATGTCACTGTTTGATGTCAAAATATCGATTGATTGATGATTGATGTAATGATATATATATGTCATTGATGATAATGATAGATGTCAATTGTAAACCAATCAATGAAGATGGATCAACGAGTTTTCATTGATATGATGAAGATGGATCAATGAGTTGTCATTGATACATGATGCATAGTTGATGTATATGATGCAGTGGTGGATTCATGAAAAGATGAATCATTATAGTCTTATCATGGTTGATAAGGTGCAAAAATGGATGAAATCCAAAGTGGTCCCCTTATGGTGAAATATCTCACGAGAATACACTTTGAAAATTGAGTTATCCTAGAAGAATGGTTGGAGGACCCATGCTTGTATGTGGAATAATGAGAAGATCAATGAATTTATTGGTGAAACTATCCTAGATGGAAAGTGTTTGTCATACCATTTCCGGTGGTATGTGGAATGTCACATAAATCATCATGTTTTCATAGTTATGGCCCTACGAAGATGAAGGACCCCCATATGAAGGCTTGAAGCCCCCAAGGTCAAAGAAGTCAAAGTGACCTAAAAGAAGAAATCATTATTTAAATAATAAAGAAAAGTGACAAAATCAAGAAAGATTATTTAAATGATAAAGTAATGTGAAAAAATCAAGAAGGAATATTTAAATGATAAAGTATTGGAGAACTTTCTACTTATGGAAAGTGGTTAACCCTAAAATAAGGAAAATAGGTTAAGTGACCTAGAAATGGGTTAAGTGACATAAAAATGGGTTAAGTGACCTAGAAGATGAAAGTATAAATAAGATAGAAATGGTCTCTTGCAAATCTTCCTTTTTGTGGATCAATGGAGAGCTTCCTGTGAGAGCATCTTTGGTGTGGATCTCTTGAGCATGATTGAAGATCTATTATGAGGAAGAGAGCATGAGGAGGATCTCATGGATGCATCAAATTTGTGGCAATGTCAGAGATCTTGACGGAAAAAGTCTTGGAGCTTCAGAAACCCTAGTTTCTAAGGTGTACGTAGGCTATAATGGGCCAGGGCACGTACATACGCAGGTTGTATGAGGATGGGGCATGTACAGTGATAAAATCATGAAGGCTTGTGATTGAGCGGATGACTTCCTATTGAAGGTTGTGGCAGGACTCCAGATCTACATTCTATGGGCTCAGTTCTGCCATTGAGACACTAGTATGGCCACATTATTGTCTTGATGGATACTATTGTTTGATGTGTTGTGAATGATTAGGGCATTCTTGGTATGGCTTCTATGATGTGGTTCAGTTTGGTTGATTTGGTTGATGGAGTGAACAGTACTTTTGTGATTCAGTGGAGACATGATTGCAATGGTATACTGGTTGTTTATACATTATTGAGATAGCATTCATATTGATTGATTGTGGAGCATAAGTACACTATTGGAAAGCTTGGATGTGTTGTGACTGGTTGGTGGTCAGATTGGGCAGTCAGAGACAGAAGTCAATGATATATTGGTTGCAGAGGATCTGAGTTGATATTTAAGGATAAACCCTAATAGTTTAGAAGGTATGCACAGACTGCTATATACACTGGCCGCGTACACATGTGGGTTATAGTGAGACAGGGCACGTACACACGCGGGCTGCACTACTAACAGGTTGTGTACCTGTTCAAGATGGATATCTGTTGAGGATTTTTTCCTCATCTCAGTTGGTGTTGAGTGTCTAAGTTGAGTCTTTCATTATAGAGTCAGTGCTCTTGTAGAGTTGTACTCTATTCAGTTGTTGCTGGAAAAACCCCCGGATTATTGTCCATAAAATAAAATAAAAATGTACATACATCTTGTGTTATTTGTGTTCCTTGTGGTGATGACTTGTTGATGATATATTGTTGATATATGTTGTTGATATATGTCCACATCTAACTAGTTATAAATGACAGCAATGAGTAATGAGTAAATGTTGAATGTTAACTAAGGATTTTTTGTAAAGAGGAAAGATTTTGGGAAAAAGAGCCCCACACTCATTCACCCCCCCCCCCCCCCCTCTAAGTTTGAGAGGTGTGTCCAACAATTGGTATCAGAGCAGGCCTTCACTACAAGCCTTAACAATATTGAAGGAGATCCATAGACACACAAATGGATGGTGAAGTTCCAATCCTTGATGAGGAAAACTATTCTACTTGGAGAATAGAGATGAGAATACATTTGAACGAAATGGGAGCAGCTATTTGGAAGGAAACCATTGGTGGATCAGTTTCATTGAAGAACAAGTCAAAGTTTGAAGCTCAAAGGGAAGGAAAGAAAAATGATGCATTGGCTCTCAAGACCATTCTTAGTGGACTCTCAAGCCCTATCAAAGAGAGCATGGGACAATGCACTTCCGCCAAGGGTCTATTGCTAAAGTTAGATGAGACATATCAAAGAAAGAAGGAGAAGGAATATATTGAATATCACTCCATCAAGATCATTAAAAGTAAAGAATCTCTAAAAACCCTTGATTGTATTATTTCTAAATGTGATCTTGAAAAATTTCAAGTGAAGATAAAGAATCAAGTGATGATAGCAGAAAGGAATATCTTGAAGACATTTCAAATGAAGGCAAAGAATTATGTGTTGATGTTGGCAAAAAGGAAGATCGTGAAGATATTTCAAATGAAGGTAAAGAACCCTTGATTACAATGATGATTATGAATTTTTCTCTACAAGTGAAGAAGAAGATATAGAAACAGTTTGTGTAAAGTTTGATGGTAATTATCCTATGAAAAGAATATAAGAAAATCTGTTAAAACTTCAAAAGGAAGTTGAAGAGGGTTTATATATATAGAAGTGATCATTATTATATAGACTATAACTATCTTTCGGATAACACTAAGAAGATTCTTAAGAGGAGTCTAAGGCACATCTTGAAATTAAAAGAAATGTTCAAGGAACAATAAGAGAGCAATAAGACTCAATTAGAAGAAAAGGAAGAAGAGATCACAAGATTAAAGAATGGAAAAGAAGATATAAATGTAGATGATGAGATTAGAAAAATATTTGAAACCATTGTCCATCTCAAGACCCAAATTGAAGAAGCCAAAAGAATAGAGGAACTATTGAAGAATCAAATAAATGAAAAGGAAGAGTCATGTTGTAAGTTAGAAGCTGAAATTGTTGATCTTAGAAAGAAGGTACAAAAGTCAAGAAAATTCTTGAATAGCTCACGAATCTTGGATAAGATCTTGGAAATTCAAAGATCACCACTTGATAAATCAATTATTGGATATAAATAAGAAGCTAAATTGGGTCTTCCTCTTGATATCCTCGTTTTCTAACAGAGAGCAGTGGTACACTGGCCCATTGGGTAGCGGTGCACCTGGGGTAAAATCAATGGGATGCTTGACTTGGTAGTGTAGAGGTACCCCGGTAGGAGAGGAGAAGGTATCTGATTATTCTTCCACAACCTTATCAACTTGCTTCTATTGTGTGGAGAGATCGGTCACGAAGGCCCTGGATGTGTCTATGATATTTCAGTCACTCTGAGAGAAAATCATGAAGAAGACAAACTTTTTGGACTGAGAGATGACCTTCCTTCATTGTTGGGAAGAGATAAAGGACATAGCACTAGGAGGGACTACCTCGGGTATCTTGTACAATTAATTGTTCAAAGTAATAATAAAACTACGAGGCCTAGACTCATATACAACATGATGTTTTCATAAATAAGGTTGGCCCAAAAGAACATTACAAACTTTGAGAGGGGAAACATCACACAATACCTCATCTTTGAAGGGCTTGATATCATACGACAGTCATCACTGTTGGCTGACACAGAGATCGCTTCCTTGGTGGAGCCATCCAATGGTGTAGGGTTGTGGGTGTAGTGTTGTCAGCAAGGCTAGACCCTTGACGACCTCTACTAAGATGAGATTCTTCTAACTACTTCTATCAACGATGAAGTGCAGCGGGGTGCCTTTTACCCACATCTGTGAATGGACGAGGTGCTCGCCTTCTTCTAGCTCGTCTGGTTCACCAGGATGGAGCTTGGTGGTAGCAACAGTGGAATTGGGTTCTGCGTCAACGATCCATCTTCCCCTTTCTGGTTTTGACTCGGAGTCAAAACCCACATCTGATTCAGAGGATTTCACTTCGGCCACCAATGACATCTTTGAACAACAGTCAACAGTGTTATGCCAAGGGTGTTGGATCATGTTGTCATTGATGTCAATGGTTTGATTGATTGATGTCAAGTGATTGTTTGATTGATGCCAAAGCATTGATTGATTGATGATTTATGTAATGTGATATGTATTTTCCTTGATGAGAATTCATAGATGAATATGTATCAATGAGTTTTCATTGATTTGATGAAGATAGATCAATGGGTTGTCATTGATACATGATGAAGATGGATTGATGTGGTTATATTGGTATATGATGTATTGTTGGAAAAATGTATAGATGACTCATTATTGTCTTATCATGATTGATAATTTGCACAAATGGATGAACTCCAAAGTGGTCCCCTTATGGTGAAAGCCCTCACAAGAAGCCGCTTTGCAGATTGAGTTATCCTAGAAGAATGGTTGGAGGACCCATGCTTATATGTGGAATAATGAGATGAATATCAATGAAGTTGTTGATGAAACTATCCTATATGGATATTTCTTGGCATACCATTTCCGGTGGTATGTGTAACGTCACATAACTCCTTACGGTTTGAGAGTTATGGCCTTACGAAGTTGGAGGACCCTAACATGTTGGCTTGAAGCCCACAAGGTCAAATAAGTCAAAGTGCTTTAAAATAAGAAATCATTATTTAAATGATAATAGTTTGATTGATTGATGTCAAGTGATTGTCTTTATGTCAAAGGATTGATTGATTAATGATCGATGAACAAATTATATGTATTGTCCTTGATGAAAATGATAGATGTCAAAGTGGAAACCAATTGATAAAGATGGATCATTGATATGATGCATAGATGAAGATGGATCAATGAGTTGTCATTGATACATGATGATGCATAGTTTCTTTGATGAAAAGATGACAAATTATTTTCTTATCATGATTGATAATGTGCACAAATGGATTAACTCCAAAGTGGTCCCCTTATGGTGAAAGCCCTCATGGGAAGACGCTTTGTGGATTGAGTTATCCTAGAATAATGGTTGGAGGACCCATGCTTGCATGTGGAATAATGAGATGAAGATCAATGAAGTTGTTGGTGAAACTATCCTAGATGGATAGTGTTTGTCATGCCATTTCCGTTGGTATGTGGAATGTCACATAACTCCTCATGGTTTGAGAGTTATGGCCCTACAAAGTTGAAGGACCCCCATGTGTTGGCTTGAAGCCCCAAATGGTCAAAGAAGTCAAAGTGACCTAAAAGAAGAAATGATTATTTAAATAATAAAGAAAAGTGACAAAATCAAGAAAGATTATTTAAATGATAAAGTATTGGAGAACTTTCTATTTATGGAAAGTAGTTAACCCTAAAATAAGGAAAATAGGTTAAGTGACCTAGAAATGGGTTAAGTTACCTAAAAATGGGTTAAGTGACCTAGAGGATGAAAGTATAAATAAGATAGCTATGGTCTCTTTTAGATCATACTTTTTGTTGATCAATTGAGAGCTTCTTGTGAAATTATCTTGTGGAGTATTGATGGAGAGTTTCTTTTGAGAGAATCCTATTGGTATGGATCTCTTGAGCATGATTGAAGATCTATTCTAAGGAAGAGAGTGAGAGGAGGATCTCATGGACGCATCAAAGTTTCAGCAATATCGGAGATCTTGATGGAAAAATTCTCGGAGCTTCAGAAACCCTAGTTTCTGAGGTATACATGGGTTGTTTGTGTATAGGGTGTGTATGCATTGAAGGTATATGTGGGTTGACTGTGTATAGGGAGCATATAGTGGATAAAATCATGAATATTTGTGTTTGAGTTGGTGCCAAGCTCTTGGATGATGAGGCATGTTCCAAATCTGCATTCTATGGGCTCAGATATATCGTTGAGACACTAGTATGGTTACATTATTGTCTTTATGAATACTATTATTTGATGTGTTTTGAATTCTTAGGGAATTCTTGGTACAGATTCTACAATATGGTTCAGTTTGGATGATTTGGTTGATGAATTGATCAGTACCCTTGTGATTCAGTGGTGACATGATTGCTATGGTATACTAGTTGTTTATATATGTTGAGATAGCATTCATAATTGATTTATTGTGGAGCATGAGCAAGCTATTGGAGAACTTGGAGATGTTGTGACTGGTTGGTGGTCAGATTGGGCAGTCAGAGACAGAAGAGAATGATATATTGATTGCAGAGAATCTAAGTTGATCTTGAAGGAAAAAACCTAACAACTTAGAAGGTATACGCAGGTTGAGGTATACACTGACCGCATGCATACGTGGGTTGTAGTGAGCCAGGGTGCATGCACACGCTGGCTGCATTACTAATAGGTTGCATACCCATTGATAGATTGATATCTATTGAGGATTGTTGCCTCATCTCATTTGGTGTTGAGGGTGTAAGCTGAGTCTTGCATTATAGAGTTGGTGCTCTTGTAGATTTGTACTCTATTCGGTTTTTGTTGATAAACCCCTGGATTATTGTCCATAATAAAAAGAAAAATTGTTCATACATCTTGTGTTCTTTGTGTTCCTTGTAGTGATGACTTGATGATGATATATTGTTGATATATGTTTTCATATAACTGGTTATAAATGACAACAATGGGTAATGAATAAATGTTGAATGTTAACTAAGGATTTTTTGTAAAGAGGAAAGATTTTGGGAAAAAGAGCCCCACACTCATTCACCCCCCCCCCCTCTAAGTTTGAGAGGTGTGTCCAACAATTGGTATCAGAGCGGGCCTTCACTACAAGCCTTAACAAGATTGAAGGAGATCCATATACACACAAATGGATGATGAAATACCAATCCTTGATGAGGAAAATTATTCTACTTGGAGAATATATATGAGAGTGTATTTGAAGACAATGGGAGAAGCAATTTGGAAGGCAGCCATTGGTGGATCAGTCCCTTTGAAGAACAAGTCAAATTTTGTAGCTCAAAGAGAAGGAAAGAAGAATGATGCATTGGCTCTCAAGACCATTCTTAATGGACTCTCAAGCCCTATCAAAGAAATCATGGGACAATGCACTTCCACCAAGGATCTATGGCTAAATCTAGAGGAAACATATCAAAGCAAGAAGGAGAAAGAAGATATTGAAGATCACTCGATCAAGATCACTAAAGGTAAAGGATCTCCAAAAAATATTGAATGCATTATTTCTAAATGTGATTTTGAAAACATTTCAAGTGAAGATAAAGAATCAAGTGATGTTAGAACAAATGAAGATGTTGGAGACATTTCAAATAAAGGCAAAGAATCATGTGATGATGTTGGCAAAAAGGAATATCATGAAGATATTTCAAATGAAGGTAAAGAACTCTCAAAAACCCTTGATTGCAATGATGATGATGAATTTTTCTCTACAAGTGAAGAAGAAGATATAGAAACAGTTTGTGTAAAGTTTGATGGTAATTATCCCATGAAAGAATAGAAGAAAATCTATTAAAACTTCAAAAGGAAGTTGAAGAGGGTTTATATAGATATAGAAGTGATCATCATTATATAGACTATAATGTTGGATCATGTTGTCATTGATGCCAATGGTTTGATTGATTGATGTCATTGATGTCAAGTGATTGATTGATGATTGATGTAATATAATATGTATTTTCCTTGATGAGAATGAATAGATGAATATGGATCAATGAGTTTCCATTGATATGATGAAGATGGATCAATGAGTTGTCATTGATATGATGAAGATGGATCAATGAGTTATCATTGATACATGATGAAGATGGATCGATGTGGTTTCATTGGTATATGATGCATTGTTGGAAAAATGTATATATGACTCATTATTGTCTTATCATGATTGATAAGGTGCACAAATGGATGAACTCCAAAGTGGTCCCCTTATGGTGAAATCCCTCACGGGAAGACACTTTGTGGATTGAGTTATCCTAGGAGAATGGTTGGAGGACCCATGCTCTCATTATTTTCTTATCATGATTGATAAGGTGCACAAATGGATGAACTCCTAAGTGGTCCCCTTATGGTGAAAACCCTCAGGAAAGACGCTTTACAGATTGAGTTATCCTACAAGAATGGTTGGAGTACCCATACTTGTATGTGGAATAATGAGATGAAGATCAAGGAAATTGTTGGTGAAAATATCCTAGATGGATATTTTTTGTCATGTCATTTCTGGTGGTATGTGGAATGTCACATAACTCCTCATGGTTTGATAGTTATGGCCTTATGAAGATGAAGGACCCCCACATGAAGGCTTGAAGCCCCCAAGGTCAAAGAAGTCAAAGTGACCTAAAAGAAGAAATCATTATTTAAATGATAAAGTAAAGTGACAAAGTCAAGGTGGATTATTTAAATAATAAAGAGAAGTGAAAAAATCAAGAAATGATAAGGTAAGATGAGAAATCAAGAAGGAATATTTAAATGATAAAATATTGGAGAAATTTCTATTTATGGAAAGTGGTTAACCCTAAAAATAAGGAAAATAGGTTAAGTGACCTAGAAATGGGTTAAGTGACCTAAAAGAAGAAATCATTATTTAAATGATAAAGTAAGGTGACAAATTCAAAGTGGATTATTTAAATAATCAAGAGAAGTGACAAAATCAAGAAATGATAAAGTAAGGTGACAAAATCAAGAAGGAATATTTAAAGGATAAAGTATTGGAGAACTTTCTATTTATGGAAAGTGGTTAACCATAAAATAAGGAAAATAGGTTAAGTGACCTAGAAATGGGTTAAGTGACCTAAAAATGGGTTAAGTGACCTAGAGGATGAAAGTATAAATAAGATAGAAATGATCTCTTGTAGATCATTTTTTTTGTGGATCAATGGAGAGCTTCTTGTGAGAATATATTTTGGAGTATTGATGGAGAGCTTCTTGTGGGAGCTTCTTGAACATTTTTGGTGTGGAACACTTGAGAATATTGAAGATATATATGTGACTGAGGTAACCAAGGATATCTAAGCTGAATTTCAAAAGGAAGGTGAAGAACATAAGGCCGAAATGCAAGGAAGGATAAATTCTTTTGATGGTGCTTTCTAAGGTATATCTCACCATTTTCGCTATAATTTTTTTTCTATAATGATTCAGACCATGAAATTGCTATTCCATTGATAAAACATATCCAAATATCTATGGTAAATCATTAATCTTGTGGTTCATTGTATTTGTGGAGTTTTTACTCTGTGGAAAATAGGGTTTGTGGCTAGTTCTAAAACTAGTCAAAAACAGGTGTTTCGGGTAAAAATGTCATAACTTCTTCATAACAGATCCAAATTTAGTGAAACAAAATGTGTTGGATAGGGTATAGTATATAGTATTATTTGTAATAGTTTCAGATAATTTAAACAAATATTCCATGCAGGGCATGCTCTACAACATCGCTCTCTAGAATAAGCCAGAATTCAGCAAGGTATGCCATTTTTTCTATAACGCCTTTTCTGAGAGGTTCCAAGTAGTGACATCTGGAGGAATTTCATAAACACACTAAATAAAATTATGTATCAATTTCATATATTTATTCATTACAGGTACAAAGTTATGATTATTTCAAGTTGGGGTTGTTGACTAATCTAAAACTAGTCATGGTTGAGACAAGCAGTTGATGAGCTGGCACATACATGAGGTGTATAGTTGATGATGTTGGTACATATTGATGAATCATTGTTGATTATTATTTGACACATGATTGGTATATACTTGGTACATGGTTGGATGCACTTGTTTATGGTACAAGTTGATTACAAGTTGTTTGGCACAGGTTGGTGCATGGTTGATGCACTTGTTTATGTTGACAAATTGATATATGTTGAGGATTGTTGTCGCATCTCAGTTGGTGCTGAGAATGTAAGATGAGTCTTTCATATAGATCTGGTGCTCTTGTAGAGTTGTACTCTATTCAGTTGTTGCTGAAAAACCCCCGAATTGAAGTCCATAATAAAAAGAAAAATTGTACATACATCTTGTGTTCTTTGTGTTCCTTGTGGAGATGATTTTTTGATGATATGTTGTTCATTTATGTTGTTGATATGTATTCACATCTAACTGATTATAAATGACAGCAATGAGTAATGATCAAATGTTGAATGTTAACTAAGGATTTTTTGTGTAAGAGGGAAGTTTTGGGAAAAAGATCCCCACACTCATTCACCCCCCCCCCCAACCCTCTAAGTGTGGTAGGTGTGTCCAACATATAACTATATTTAGGATAACACTAAGAATTTTCTTATAAGGAGTCTAAGGCACATCTTGAAGTTAAAATAAATGATCAAGGAACAAGAAGAGAGAAATAAGACTCAATTAGAAGAAAAGAAATAAGAGATCAAAAGACTAAAGAATGGAAAAGAAGATATGAATGTAGATGATGAGATTAGAAAAATTTTTGAAACTATTGTCCATCTCAAGACCCAAATTGAAGAAGCCAAAAGGATAGAGTAATTATTGAAGAATCAAATAATTGAAAAGGAAGTGTCATGTTGTAAGTTAGAAGCTGAAATTGTTGACCTTAGAAAAAAGGTAGAAAAGTCAAACAATTTCTTGAATAGCTCACGAATCTTGGATGGGATCTTGGAAAGTCAAATATCATCATGTGATAAATCAGGTCTTGGATACAAAGGAGAAGATACACTTGTTGAAGCAATAACCTCAAAGAAGAATGAAGTAAGTCCATCAAATAAGGAAGACAATGTTGCAAAATAACCATCTACACAAGGAAAAGAAAATTTCAAAAGAACAAAGCAAGGAAGACCTCAAGAAGCTACTCTTGGGACACCAAAGAAAAGGTATGAAAGTATTTTTCATGGGGATTGTTATTCATGTAATGGATATGGTCACAAATCTTTTTAATGTAGAGCTTATGAAAGGAGATACAATGGAAGATTTTATAACACCATAAGGTGTTGGAGATGTGATCAAGTAGGACACATTGTTGTTCACTGTAACACCATGATTGTTGGAAAATTCAGTGGATAGAATGCAGTGATGGTTGTTGTCATTAATGGCAACAGTAGAGACAGCAGGATAAGAAGGATAAAACCACGTGGGGATTTGGAAGTAAAATCTTAGGAGGAACAGCCTTGAAGAAAACGCGCGCAGCAAGAGCTTACAGAAGAAAAAGGAAGAAGAGTAAGTGACCGTAGGATCTCATACAAATTTCCCGAAAGAACGAGGGTCGTCAGATCTGTAAAAGTTGCGAGAGAGATAACCCAAAGGAGAAAATCGGGGATCAGGACTTTGAAATGTCATGTTCACTCGACAATGAAAACCCTGAAATCGCGAGACACGATTTCGTGATTTAATCGCAGCCGTTAAATCAAGCAGGGATCTGGACTGTTCATTTGTATGGACACGTGGCAGCCAGGAGGCCTCATCGGCAATTCGGGGATCGGGATTTCATAATGCAAAGTTCACTCTACAACAAAATCCCCGATTTCGCGATATGCGAAATCCCGACGGAATCTGAACCGTCAGATCAACATCGACTCGACCCATGTCAACAGACCACGTCAGCTAAGTGACACGTGGCACAACCAGGTAGTGACAAGTGTCAGACAGATTCAACACTTCAGGGACATACAAGTAATGAATCAGAGTGACACGTGGCAGTGTTTAATACGTGTCAAATCATGTGTGATGACAGCGCAGAGGACAGGTGGCATCGAAGTTTCGGGGATCGGGATTTGATATGTCAAGAACACAATGCATCAAGAACTCTGAAATCGTGAAATGCGATTTCGCGAAGTGATCACAGTCGTTGGATAAGAATGAATATGATCCGTAGATCATAGCTCTATTCGGAGTTTCGGGGATCGGGTTTTGGTATTGACAAAAACTCTGAACATCTAACATCGCGAAATCGCGATACGCAATTTTTCGATAAGGCATATAGCCTGTGGGGCCACCCAGGAGTCAGTGGAGGACAGGTGTAAGGAGTACAGAGGAGGTCAGGAATCGGCATATCGCAGCTCCAGGGGGCGTATGCACATTATCATTGTAAACCCCGAAACCCCAA
>ML777817.1:1319244-1341810 GCA_009831015.1 Picea engelmannii
AACAGAAGACCAGAATTAAAGAAAAAAGAAAGACTGGTAAGAACTGATTTATCTGTAAAGTTGAAAGTGTATTTAACCATTAATATTTAAGGGAGGTTGGGAGGTGCTCGGGAGGACTGTTGTCCTCAGAAGTTCAAGTGGGTTCTTGAACACAGGAAGTTGTAGCTTCCATCTGGTTGCAGCTAGAGAAACTAGGGTGGTAGGGTGGTGCTAGGGAGAACAGATGTTCTCTGTTATGCAGGTTGAAGCCTGTGTAACTGGAATTTGGTGCTTCCATCCAGTTGGTGCTGGAATAATCAGGAAGTTGGTGCTTCCATCCAGTTGGTGCTGGAATAAACAGGGAGTTGGTGCTTCCTTCTAGTGGGTGCTAGAGAAATCAGAGAGTTGGAGCTCTCAGACAAGTTGCAGCTTGTAAAACAGAGGTAGCAGCCTCACATTGAGTTGGTGCTCAATTGTAAATGATGTACAGAACATAAAAAGACTGCCTATCATTTAGAAGAAGAAGAGGTTTTCTCCCTTTATGGGTTTCCTCATGAAAATATGTCTCTGTGTATATTTTATGTGTGACTGATGATATTTACTCTTACTGACCATATGTTGTATGTTGGTTGATGACACATGAAGAAATCGTAATAATTATTTAAAAGGCATAAAATTGTTTAAGCTTATAAACAACTGATTCACCCCCCCCCCCTCAGTTGTTTTAGTCTTTCCAACAATGATATGCTACAGTTGCACTAGATTTGGCCACAAATCCTAGGATTGTTGGAACACAAGAAGAAATTCCATGATGAGGACTTCACATAGCATGGCTAGAAGAAGGAATTAAGTAAGGAAAGGAGACATATTTGAAAAGATGGATGCTCAGAGCTCAAGTTTTGAAGAGTAGGGACACCTACAGAAGTGGGTGAAGAAGACAGAGCAGCCAAAACAGAATGAAATATTGAAGGGAAGCTTAAGTAAGTCATCTACTAAGGCATATGCGGGTGCAATGGTATTAGTCGCATACATACGCAGGTTGACCTTGAATAGGTTGTGTACATACGCAATTTGTTGTGCAGTAGATTGCATATATGTGGTAAAGCCTTGGGGAAAAGGCAATGCACATGGATTGCAACTTGATATGTTGGTATAACTCAGTGTTACAAAGTCTAACATTGTTTATTACAGGTTCTGACACTGTTTGCTATAGGTTTTCATGGTTCTATGTTAGATCATGTAAGGTGACGATGTAAAATAAATATTGGGTGCATGGCACTAACCCATGAGTATGGATTGATGTTGATCTGTTGGGATACATGGATGGTACATATTTGAGTTTCATTGATATATCTTATGATGTATTATTGGAAGGATATGTTGGATGTCATGGTGCATGCATTTTGCATGTGGTTGGGCTACATATTGAGACATGTACTTTGTGAGTTGAGTTGACAGTCATGGTGTACATCATTGGGGAGTCATAGCTTGTTGATGCATGGTTTATATACTTGCTTGGTGCAAGTGATGATTCATGATGGTATACTCATAGATGGTATTTGTTTGGCATATTGGTAGATGCACATGTTGGAATATTGGTAAATGCACATGTTGTCATATGGTGGATACATTCGATGGATGATATTTGTTGACATACATGGTTAATGCACATGGATGTTGTGCATGATGTACTTGGTTGATATCTTGTTCATGATTCTATATTTTCATTATTGACATATATTTTCTTTCATGATGTATGGTATGGCACAAGTTTGATGCATGAACAGGTCCAAGGATCGTCATAGGAAGAGTGGTTGATCTATGGTCCGGTTGAAAATAGGGGGAGACATACCCATAGGGGGAGTCATTCTTCTTACGATTCTAAGAGGAAATACTTATCAGATGCATACCTAGAAAATAACTCTATACTTGAGGAAAGAGCACATAGGCATAATTCTGGGGGGAGCGATGGTCATAGAGTGAGCATGAGAAATATCCCTTGTTCAAAAAAAAAGAGATTATTCAGCGGCAACAAGATATGGGGAGAAGCCCCAAGGAGAGTTCAATAAAGGGGAGCAGCCCTAGGAGGAGAATGGCCCTTTGCCATTGATGTCAAAGGGGGAGAAATGGTCACATTGATGTGATTGATGTTTAGTAATGGGGAGAGGTAGTCATATTGATATGTTTGATGACTATTGATGTAGATCATGCCTTCTCTACATGCTAACATCAATAATTGGTAATTGGTGTTGACATCAATGTTGGTATTTCCATCAATGCATGCCAAAGGGGGATATTGTTGGATCATGTTGTCATTGATACCAATGGGTTGATTGATTGATCTCAAAAGATTGATTGATTGATGATTGATGTAATGAAATATATATGTCCTTGATGAGAATGATAGATGTCAAGTGGAAATTAATCGATGAAGATGGATCAACGAGTTTTCATTGATATGATGAAGATGGATCAACGAGTTGTCATTGATACATGATTCATAGTTGATGTATATGATGCAGTGGTGTATTGATGCAAAGATGAATCATTATGGATGGATGAACTCCAAAGTGGTCCCCTTATGGTGAAATCCCTCACAGGAAGACACTTTGTGGATTGAGTTGTCCTAGAAGAATGGTTGGAGGACCCATGATTGTATGTGGAATAATGAGAAGAAGATCAATGAATTTATTGGTGAAACTATCTTGGATGGAAAGTGCTTGTCATGCCATTTTCGGTGGTATGTGGAACGTTACATAACTCCTCATGGTTTGAGAGTTATGGCCCTATGAATATGAAGGACCCCCATATGAAGGCTTGAATCCCCCAAGGTCAAAGAAGTCAAAGTGACCTAAAAGAAGAAATCATTATTTAAATAATAAAGATAAGTGACAAAATCAAGAAATATTATTTAAATGATAAAGTGATGTGACAAAATCAAGAAGGAATATTTAAATGATAAAGTATTGGAGAACTTTCTATTTATGGAAAGTGGTTAACCCTAAAATAAGTAAAATAGGTTAAGTGACCTAGAAATGGGTTAAGTGACTTAAAATGGGTTACGTGGCCTAGAGGATGAAAGTATAAATAAGATAGAAATGTTATCCTGCAAATCATCCTTTTTGTGGATCAATGGAGAGCTTCTTGTGAGAGAATCTTTGGTGTGGATATCTTGACCATGATTGAAGATCTATTATGAGGAAGAGAGTGTGAGGAGGATCTCATGGATGCATCAAAGTTTCGACAATGTCAGAGATCTTAATGGAAAAAGTCTCAGAGCTTCATAAACCCTAGTTTCTGAGGTGTACGCAGGATGTAATGGGCCAAGGAGAATACATACACGGGTTGTATGAGCACAGGGTGTGTACAGTGATAAAATCATGGAGATTTGTGTTTGAGTTGATGACTTCTTGTTGAAGACTATGGCAGGTTCCAGATCTACACTCTATGGGCTCAGATCTGCCACTGAGACACTGGTATGGCTACATTATTGTCTTGATGGATACTATTGTTTGATGTGTTGTGAATGCTTAGGGAATTCTTGGTCTGGATTCTATGATGTGGTTCAATTTGGTTGATCTGGTTGATGGAGTGAGAAGTACTCTTGTGATTTAGTGGAGACATGATTGCTATGGTATACTAGTTGTTTATACATGATTGAGATAGCATTCATATTGATTGATTGTGGAGAATAAGTAGACTATTGGAAAGCTTGGATGTGTTGTGATTGGTTGGTGATCAGATTGGAAAGTCAGAGACAGAAGAGAATGATATATTGGTTGCAAAGGATCTGAGTTGATCTTGAAGGATAAACCCTAATAGTTCATAGGGTATACGCAGGTTGTTGTATACACTGGTCGCGTACACACACGGGTTGTAGTGAGCTAGGGCATGTACACACGCGGGTTGCACTACTGACGAGTCATGTACCTATTTCAGATTGATATCTGTTGAGGATTGTTGCCTCATCTAAGTTGGTACTGAGTGTGTAATATGAGTCTTGCATTATAGAGTTGGTGCTCTTGTAGAGTTGTACTCTATTTAGTTGTTGCTGAAAAAACCCTTGAATTGTTGTCCATAATAAAAAGAAAAATTGTACATACATCTTGTGTTCTTTGTGTTCCTTGTGGTGGTGACTTGTTGATGATATATTGTTGATATATGTTCACATGTAACTAGTTATAAATGACAGTAATGAGTAATGAGTAAATGTTGAATGTTAACTAAGGAGTTTTGTGTAAGAGGGAATTTTTGGGGAAAAGAGCCCCACACTCATTCACCTCCTCCTCTAAGTGTGGTAGGTGTTTCCAACATGGTTAACCATGATTCCTTCCTATGAGTACTTCTGCATAACTCTTTCTATTTTCTTCATTCTTCTTTTCTAGCAACCTAGAGTGCTTCTCTTCATTCTCTATAACTTATGTGGATGTTTATGTCTCTTCAACGTTCTTGTTGAGCTTGACGATTTTACTTCTCAATGTGACAACTTATTCTTCAAGCTTCTCAACCTCTTCTTCTTTCTTCATTATCTGAGACTTCATAACTTATTTTATTCTTTTCAATTCTTCAAGCTTAATTTTTAATGTGATTATTTCTTCTTCAATTCCTTTCTCTTCTTCACCAAACTCTACCTCGAGCTGGTTTAGATCGTTAGTTATTTCCGTAAGATGAACTGTCAATATCTTCTCTCTCATTTATGCTTCTTCCTTTTCTACTGCTTGTTGAGGAAAAGATACGAATTGATCTTACTCAAGCATTTTCAGAATTTACTTGGCTAAAGTAAAGTAGACTAGAATATCACCCTATGTTTATAGCCAACAAAATATATATCCTAACTCACAAGTATTAATTACAAGTTCTTAGGCTAGTCTTTTATCAACAAAAAAGCATGTTGGAAATTCTCTTTTTATGTATTTTTCTGAACATATCAGTTGCTGAAATAAATGTAAGAACAAAAGTAAAGACACCAAGATGATACTCAATATATATGAGACATAAAGCAATCCTTTATTTCATTCCAATTCACCAAAGATTCATTGTCTTTACAAAAATTCACACAGAAATCTTGGACCAAAGTCAAACTTAGAAATCCCCGATGGAACATACAAAAGGACCTCTGATAGAAAACCAAAACTGAACTCTAAAAGATGGATCAGCTTGCCACAAATTGTTGCCCACTTGACTCTGCACAATATAATTTATCAGTCATGAAAATTAATTCACAAACAGACAAGTCTACACAGACTATCAAAGATAGATCAACACCTCTAAAGAACAAGTGTCTGAATGATTTGATTCAGCCTTGAATATTGTTGTCTACAATAATACCCTATTATCACAAAAGAGAATTGTGTTATGATGAATATATGAATGAATGAAAACTGAACTATCTCAACATCAACTCAAAGAGAAAACCTTAACATGCTTTGTGCTTCTATCCTCCTCTTGTTCCTCCCCTTACTTCTGCTTTTAACAAATTGGAATTGGTTAAAGTAGTTGAACCAACTTATTAGTTAAGCTAACACAAGACTCAACTAACTTTAGTTGTGGGGGGGGGGAGGTAATAATCATAATAAGGTCATAAATAAATAATAACTAGTAGGTGGGACCCCTTGTGACTCCCTTAGTTCATAACAATCATAGAATCATAACATAATCCATTAATTAATAAAATACACCCCTTGTGCCTCCCCTCAAACACATTCACTTTTGAAAATTTTAGCTCATGAAATTTGAAAATATTTCAAAATAATACTCATTTATCCAAAATAAAACATGTTGTCCAAAATCCATGAAGTCTATTGTCATAAAATAAGAAATAACATAAAATTCAAAAGCCATATTTTCCAGTCTTTGATGCAACCCTTCCTTGGTTGCTGCTATCACCTCTTGATTTCCCTAAATTTTCCTTGGGTTGGGCAGAGCCTTTAGGCTTTATCTCACTGATCACATGGGAACAATCATCCCTCAAATGCATCCGTGAAGGCACGTATTTGTCAGAGTCATCGGAGGGTGAGGAAGGGCAACAATAGCTTTTCCTTTATCAAATGCTTGGCGGGCTTCAGTCTTCAATCTCTTGCTGACGTGGGAGGATTGCACTAGAAAGTGGTTAGGGGCAGCTTGGACAATGGGGTTCAAAGGTGGAGGAGTAGGAAAAGTTAATTTTGGCCAGCCATGGTGTTGGGAGACTTTTGGGTGAACAATCTCCTGCCACCCATCATTTTCCGGGACTTCAGGCTCTAAAGAGACATGAGGAGGCACAAGGATGTAAGGGGCTTGAGGGGCTTGGAAAGGAGGCCTTTCAAGCCTTGGTTGGATTGTTCCCTACCCATTCCAATTAAAGAATCTAGCATGAAACAATTGGCCAAGAGATTCTCAATCGACATCAAAATGTATAGAGAACGTAGGCCTTCTTGGCCCTCGGTTCCAATTATCTCTACCTTTGTTTCCTCATCCATGGCTTCGACTGAAAAAACTCATCTTGCATATGCTAACAATTAGAAAAATAGTCTTTTAAATAAACATGCAAGACAACTCCTTAAAAATACGAAACAGAGTTGGCTCAGAATGTATCAGGTTCATGCAATCCAATCCATACAAATTGTTCTAATGTTAATCAATGAGCAGGGGGGGTGAAAACAGTGTTTTGGGATACATGAGGGGTTTGTATTGAGTGAAAATATGATATAATGAAAGGGGATAAGAAATGGTCAATGCACAATGAAAACAACAATCAACTGTAAATCAAGCCAAAAAAAAATTACTACAATTGACTCAAGACACTACCACTTCATCCATAGAAATTCTCTTAGTTGTAATCAATATCAGAACAGGGAGTGAACAAAATGAATCTGGGATATGTGAGGGGGTTGTAATTAGCGGAAAATGAGACAATGAGGGGGAAAACAAACCGTTTATTGTTCATGAGATTAATCAAGAAATCCATAACATCTTTTGCAGTAAGAAAAATATGCATCAACCAACAATCAAATGACTGAGTAAAATTCATGTGTATTTGCCTAATTTCATTGTCCATTAATATCCAACACAGCCATTACAAAAAAAAAGTATTTTACACAATCTCTAAGAGGTTTTGTTTCCTTTATTCACACATTATGCATTTTATAACAGTCAACAACAGCACCTCATTCCCAATCTGTAATCATTAACATCCACCACTGCCATACATTTCCCAATCCACATCTATATTTAAAAGTAGTGTTTCCAAAATAATAATGAATTGATCGTTTCAGTAATAAAGCCAAATCAAAGTCTGTAATGATATTTGTTTCCATATATATATGTAGTGGAAAGATCAAAACAATCAAGACCTCATATGCCACGCCTGAAAACAATTTATTATACAACCAACAGTCATTGTTTAGACACAAGCTATGCAGAAGTAAATTTCTGAAACCATGTAACCATGCCACTGTAAAACATCTCAATGTGACTTAAAATCCAAGCCAATTATCCAACACGACTGCCATCAATAGTGATTAATTTCAATAAATAACGCACTTAAAACTCAAAGGGTATCACAGGGAATAAAACAAGTCATCCATACTACACACGGTGCACAACTGAGATAATTCCACAGTGTAATATTTCCAGTAACCACTCAGCAACATATGACCATGTCATAACTCAAAACATCATTCTGGTTTATTTATTAAGTCTCCTATGAGTGACTAGGACATTCATACCCAGGCTTATTTTATCAACAACAAAATATGCATTAGATATATCCAGTCTATTAATCAACTTTTCAAAACATCATCTACAGGACGCGACATGTGTGAACAACACCAAATCCTTGTAACCAATTTCATCCATCAACCAAATCACCATAAGGGAAAAACTAGTGATTGTACATTAACCAACAATTCACCATTGTGCTAAGGAAAAACCACTTAACCGTACGAGTCATGGTAACTGTGTATACCCACGCACCCAATCAAAATGGGAAGAGGCTCTTCCATTAAAACAACAGATTTCTTTGACACTAGGCTGGTAACTATGAATTTTTAGAAGCGCAAATTTCAATTCAAAGCTCATGTTAGTATCACAGAGGCAGTGACGAAAGGTTATACCAACACGATTGTTATATGACCAACGGGTGAGCCCACATTTGAAGTAATAGACCACAATAATTGGGAACAATTTAACAGGCTCGACAGACTCCCTATGTGGCTCCATTTTGGAAGGTTAAGGGTTTGCACAGTAGCCATCACAGGAGGAAAGGCACCAACCATAGTGAAACTTTGAGGCTAAAGGCGTATGCATAAGGAGGACTATGATGCTTGTGAATGGGAGATAGTTCTTGACAGGGCCAAACAAGAAAACAGAGCTCTAGTTAAACCCAAGAATCGCGAAGAAAACCATCCATCCATGATTTAAAAAAACCTTTTAAAAAATGTGGTGGTAACAAAGAGCTATCACCCAGGAAGACCACCAACTCCAATGAACTCAAACAATTATAAGCAGAACCATCCATTTTCCATTCAAAACCAAAATTCAACACAGTTGCAGTACTCAGGACAAACACAAACCCATACAATTGAGCCAAAAACATTTCATAACCAGAGTGAAGTCAAGAATGGCCAAAAGAGACATACATGTTAATCGAAAACCTTAAGATGAGAGGTGGTCGAGCAGTTTCTCCCTACTAAAAATCCGGAGCATGAACACAACATCCAGGTCAAACAATAGTCTGATTAGGGTGGCAGCCAATGGGAAGGGTAAAGGTGACGTGCAGTAAATACACGTCGCCTCCAACCATATCACATTTACTTCATAGTACATGCCAATGAGCCCACATTAACACCATTAATCAACCAATGCATCAATAATATCAACACATTTAAACCATAACATAATCCAAGTTCCACAATTTAACCATTTGCATTGTTACTTTGCCAAATGTGCCACCCGTGTCATAACTCAAATAAATCACTCGACAACTATACAATAGAATCATCACTAACAACATAATCACTGTAAAAATGTAAATCCATTACTTCCACGAGCCACCAAGGTTTATAACATATGCACATCAACTACCAATTTCATCAACCGATGCATAACCATTGTTTTATCTCCTTGCCAAAATGTGCCACTAAAATTTCCACCATATGCATATAAAATGTAACTTAACAATATTTTATAGCCATTTCCTTATTAGTTAGGAGTTAACCACTATCAACAAACACTTTATTCATGTAGTATTGCAGAGCTAGGTCTCTTTTGCATCAGATATAGTATTTTGTTTTTTTCTCAAAATGCCTTTCTACAATTTTCACTAACATATTTATTGTGTAGGTGTGAGAAGAAAGAATACCATAAATGAAAAGTAGGTTATAGTATCATGAAGGAACAACATCCCAAAGATTAACTCATAACAATGACAACCATATTCTCATCAACCATGTGAACCTTTGTAGCACATCATCATAACATTGAAAATGAACAAATCTGATCTTCAAAGCTCAAGGGGGTCCCACCTACTAGCATTATTGAGTCTTATATAATAATAGGCTTTAGCAACACTTTGTGGGTGAAATTATGTTGACGTTTTCAATCGTCAACACTACTATGTTGCTTTCCAAACACTGCTTTTGATATTCAATATTTTCTTTGATCTTTCTGGCTTCTTCTAGCTAAGTTCTTAAGTTCTTGATGACATGTTGGGCTTCTTCAAAAATGTAAACACTTTCCTTTTTTTTCATCAATTCTTTATTGAGTGAATTGTTTTCTTATCTTAGTTCATGCAAAGCACTAATCAATTCTTCTTCATAATTGTCTTCCTTTTCAATTAGTTTTTCTGTCTCATTTCCTTCATGGCATTCTATTTCAAGATGTCCACGTTTTTCACAATTAGAACGAAACAACATACCTCTGGTGATTATGTACTCTTCATCTTTTGAATCTACTTGACATGGTGAACATAATCCTTCTTGATTTATATCTACATCTTCTTTGACATTTTCTGAATCTGTGATGGGTGAAGAATATATTTCATGTAACTTATCCCAAATTTATTTTGTTGATGAACATTTACCAACCTTTTCTCTTATTGGATTAGGTAATCCTTCCCAGATGAAATCCATTGCTATTTTGTTATTCTTCCTCAATTCCTTCTTGGTTGCAGTCTTTGCCTTTTTTGAAATATCATATCCTGTAACAACTGATAGCCAAATATAATGTCCCTGTGCCTGTAAAAATACTTTTGTCCTTATGCTCCACATCTCATACTTCAAACCATTCTTACCATTAAACATTGGTACTCCATTCTCATAATAATCTATGATCTCCTTCCAGTGGTTAAATTGTTTCCTGAAGAAAACAGATCTAATACCAATTGTTGGATTACTGAGAGGGGGGGTGAATCAGTAATAGAGCAATTTAATCCTTTTTAACCATATAATACAAGTGTTATATCAATGTAGCATTATCATCCAATAACTACAGAGTAAATAAGAAATGAACAAATGAACAATAATACACATACATAGTACACCATTTATGTCGAAACCTAAAGCGGGAGAAAACTACGGAATGCTTTTTCTTGTATGTCTTGAAGAATTACATTCATTGGAAGCATCGACTTCCTTTGTTTTCCAGCTTCAACTAGAAGGAGGCTCCAACCCCCTTGTTTCTCAAGCTACAATCTAAGGGAAGATCCAACTCCCCTATTCTCTGGCTACAACCAGAAGGAGGCTACAACCCCCTATGTTCTTTGGCTACAACTGGAAGGTGGCTACAACCACTTGTCCTTGCCCCGTCCAACCACTCTGAAGTATAAGTAGAATGATGGAACCACTATCACACTATCACTGTGAGATACTTTTTTGTAAACATGCACCAATCAACCTATAATCAACTTTTCCCATAAAAAAGTGCATAAACCATGCGCCAACCTGTACCATGAACAAGTGCATCAACCATGCACAAAACTTGTACAAAACCTATACCATGAACAAGTGCATCAACCATGCACCAAACATGTACAAATAACCTGTCACAACAACATGTCCAAACAACCTATCACAACAACCTGTCTCATCAATCTTATCAACCAAATCATATCTACTCACCAAGATCAATCACCAAGATAACTAACTCATAATCATCACCAAGATCAATATGTGCTTCTAATAATACACCAATACAAGTATGCTACATCATCCATAAACCATGTGTCAACAATACTACTAACAAGTTCCTCCAACCATGTACCAAGTATGTACCAATCATGTATCAACTACTCATCAACTATGACTCATCAATATGTACCAACGTCATCAACTATACACCTCATGTATGTGCCAACTCATCAACTACTTGTCTCAACCATGTACCCAACATGTACCTTAACCAAAATCCCTCATCAATTTCATCATACAAATCTGATTTGTAACTTTGTAATAGATCTGGTGTATATGATCACATACCTTTAAACCTTCCTTAATTTTAACAACAAGAGACTGGCATTTTCATCAAACTTTACTTTAGTCTCACATGACTAGTTTTGGATTAGTCAACAACCCTGACTTGAAATAATAATAACTATGTACCTATAATGAATAAAGAACTGAAAATGATACACAATATTCTTCAGTGTGTTTTATACAATTCCTTCAAGTTTCACTACTTGGAACCTCTCAGAAAAGGAGTTATAGAAAAAATGGCATACCTTACTGAATTCTGGCTTATTCTAGAGAGCGACCTTGTAGAGTGTGCCCCGCACGAAATGTTTTTTGAATTGATCTAAAAATGTTACACATCATACTAAAGATGGAACTATAAGAAACACATTTTTTCTTACTAAATTTGGATCTTGTATGAAGAGGTTATGACGTTTTTACTCGAAACACTTGTTTTAGACTAGTTTCAAGACTAGCCACAAACCCTATTTTCCACAGAGTGTAAATTCAAAAATACAAAGACCCACAAGCTGAATTTTTTACCACATATACTTGGATATTTTTCCTCAATGGCCTATCAATTTCATGGTCTGAATCATTCTAGAAAAAAAAATATTTCGAAAATGGTGAGATGACCTATAAATAACATACCTTATAAAGCATCATCAAAAGAATTTATCCTCCCTTGAATTCTGACCTTATTTTCTTCACCTTCCCTATGAAATTTGGCTTAGATATCCTTTGGTTACCTCAGTCACCTATAGATATTCAATATTCTCAAGTGTGATGTAAAATGAGAGAGCCTTGCCTCTTATTTATACTCTCCAAATAGCATCTTCTAGATCACTTAACCCATTTCTAGGTCACTTAACCCATTTCTAGGTCAATTAACCCATTTCTAGGTGAGTTGACCTGTTTTCTAGGTCACTTAACCCATTTATAGGTCACTTAACCTATTTTCCTCATTTTTAGGGTTAATCACTTTCCATAATTAGAAATTTATCCATTACCTTATCATTTAAATATTCCTCCTTGACTTTGTCACCTCACTTTATCATTTAAATAATCTTCTTTGATTTTGTCGATTCACTTTATTATTTAAATAATCCTTCTTGAATTTGTCACTTTACTTTATCATTCAAATAATAAGTTATTCTTTGCAAGCTATTTGACTTCTTTGACCTTTTGGGGCTTCAAGCCAACATATGAGGGTCCTCCAACTTCATAAGGCCATAACTCTCAGACCGTGAGGAGTTATGTGACGTTCCACATACCACTAGAAATGGAATGAAATGTAATATCCATATAGAATATTATTACCTTAAATATATTAAAACTCATACCAGTATACATGAAACAACCTTGGGTCCATTACCCAAACCTGGGTTCTCCAACTTCTCATGGCCATAACTCTCTAACCGTGAGGAGTTATGTGGCGTTCCACATACCACCAGAAATGGAATGACATGTAATATCCATATAGAATAGTCTTACCTTCAAATATATTAAAACTCATACCATTATACATGAAACAACCTTGGTTCCATTACCCAAACCTTTGTGCGATAGGAATTCACTACCGGACTTTCTCCAAGGGTTGACATCAATCACTAAGGGTTGACATCAATATACAATATCACTCTCCAATAGTTGAAATCAATGAAAACCAACAATACATACCAACTATCCATCAGCCTAAGCCAACTATCTGACATAAGGGTTTACAACCCACCATATCCATCATTTTTGTATTGGAATAAATTGTTGCATAAGGTTTTAATAGGAGAAGTTTTACACCCTCCTAGTACTTCCTAGTTAGCACTGCTTGCCTTGGGGAGTAAAATGGTTTAAACCCCAAAGTATATAGAATTTCTAGCTTGCTCTTTATTTGACTCCATAACCCAATAGCTAAAGCCAATAATCTAATTGCATTGGAGAAATAAAATCTTGCATTGGTTAACGTGAAAACTTAGGATTTTGATATTGTCTAAATTGGAATCAATTATATGTTCTATTTGTTTGGTTGAGCCACTAGGGTGTCTCATTTTTCTAAGTGATTCTTTGTTCTATTAAAACATTAATCTAAAGCCATCAAGGCTGCATAAAACCCTAAACAACTTTCTAAATAACTCTCTTTTCGGCCGTCAAAAGTTGTTATAATTTGCCCCTACGGTCTACTAGTTCCATCGCATTTTTTGGGTGGATTATTTGCAACTTTTGGTGTCTGATTTTCTTGCTATAAATTATTTTTTTTCTAAAGAAATAAGGCTGATAAATTATCTTTGAAATACTTGTTTACAACAACCTTACCTTTATGATAAAGTCTCGTTCTTTAAATCTTTAGTTATACTAGCTATACCCAGCTTAGCTCTTGCATCATTATCTTGACTTTTGGCATTTATTTAGCAGCTCTAACAACTATTTTCTTGCTGATATATATTATTGTTGACTACTGAAAATAAATAAGGCAATATTAAATTTCTCATCCACCTAACATATAGCTCATACAGTTGGTTTTCCTTGTGTCTCGGGCAGGTACAAACACTTTTCGTAGGCACTCAAAGACTTGGAAACCTTAAAAAATTTATGAGACGTGCCATCAAAGTTATCCTCCACTTAGCAACTCGACCTATAGGGGAATTCACCTCATCATCTCACTTTCTGTATCATTTCCCCCTAGGGTCACCCAACATTCCCCCCTTGAGGTTATCACTTCACCTCTAAAGTGAGGGGAATACATATCTAAGGTGATAGTGGGTAGGTGTTCTCTTAGTTTTTGCCATATTGTGGTTTGGATAGAGATTTTCCCAACCTACAACTTGTGTGATAACATTTTGGCATCGCTTTCGAGGAGGATTTTGAATGATTTTCCATGCCCTAACGACACTTTGGAAAGCTACCACCCCAAATCCTTTACCCCTATCTTTCCTGGTGACTCCACTTGAAGGAAGTTCCCCTTCCACCCTTAATGAGCTCCTCTTAAAGCTCATCTGGAAACTTCACCTTCCCAAAATCCACCTTTCCTTGTTTCCCCCTTCCCACCCTTTGATGAGCCTTGATCTCATCTAGAAACTCCATTGAGGTGTCTTTTCATTCAATGGAATTATGGCACCATGGGGTGAACCCTTGTCTAGAAATTTCCATGCCTCGAGGAGGGAAATTTTACAAATGGAAATGGAAAAGGTTGCTAATGAAGTTACTGAGGAACTAATGAATCGTGTAAAATATTTATTTCAAAAATTTATCGAAGAACTATCCTTTGATGATGAAGAAATGCCTGAAGGATGGATATATGAGGAAAGTTACCAACAATATATCAATGAAGTTTCTCATGTTGAATATCCCTACGAGACATTTGATGAAGACATCCAAGCCTCAGTTTCTCCTATGCATCAAGATGATAACATGATGAGTTGTGACCCTTTCAAAGACCTTGATGATACTTTATTCCATAACTTTAGAAGAGAAGAAGTATTATAGGATCCCTTGGATGCAAAAAGTATTTTTGAAGAAAAGAAAACAAAGCGCTTTGTATTAAGAATCAAGCCTCTTATGATGAAGAGGCGATGGAGGAGCATGTCCATAAAAAGAAATAAGAATTCTGATGAGGTGCAACATTTTGAGAAGCCTCGTGAGACATAGTTATATTTTCTCTCACTTGATGAAATTGAGGTTCTTCACCCTTACTCTCCTCATGTACATGAAGTTGAAAAAAAAAATGGCCTAAATGATGAAGAATTCGAAGATCCAGTTGAATTCGCCCTAGACTTTGTTCTTTCTGCACACGAAAATAAAGAGATGGTCATTTTCGGTCATATTGATGGTCTTATGAAAGAACCCTTGGATATGGTTAATGAGAATATAGACACTTTCATACAAACTCTAAGACGTAGATGGTATATTGGTCATCTTATTTTTTATGGAGACCCCATTTACATCATTAAGGGTGGATCTCGTGTAAAAAGGATTGAGTTGGCATCTCTAGGAAAATGGTCCTCACTTGCATATGAATCATATGTTTGGCAGCCGGATGTTGACATGGTTACATGTTTGTTTCTTCCATTCGAGGATGACCTGTCGCAGCATTTTCAGGGTGACTTTCAGTCATCCCTTGGGAGTTGTGATGCAGATCCTTTTGGGGATGCATATTTGTTCCATGAGGACTTTCATCCACCTTCATCCTCAATTTTAGATGAACATCAGGATGTGGCCATCCCAGAGGAATCAAAGGCTCACTCTACAAATCGAAAGTGTTTTCATCTTGGGGATTTTTACAAGGAATCAAATATGAAGAGGCAACATTTTTCTAGACCTGAGCATGTCCCTTACCTCATTTATTTTTCTAGGGAAAATCATGGGGTCTTCTTGGGATCTCTCACTTCCTATCAATCTTCAGGAAGGAGCGATCATGCTAATGGGGATGAAGATGTGAAATCATCTACATATAGTAACCCTCTTCAAATATGGATTGATCGAGCTTGTGGCTACCCTTTCAGGAAGGATTTTCATGATGATAAAAATTGTGGCTACTCTTTTCAGCAAGATTTCCTCCCTCCCACCCATCACCATGAGTTGTATTTCATGATTGATTATATGTATATTTATGCTCATGATTATTATGTGTTGGAATTATCTTTGTTGTTTCACATGATTAAGCATAGGGGGAGATACCTTGATGAAATGATGAACAGACGATTGCACTGGTTGTATGACTTCACCTGACATCACCTATCACCTAATCTTTAGGGCCCCAAGTACCCAGGTAAGTAGGTAGGTCATCTTGTTTTATTGCATTTTCATATTGATTACTCATGGTAGTTTAATTTCATTTCATATTTGATTTTCATTTTTCTCTACTTTCATTATTGATTTACATACTTCTCTTTTTGTCATATATATATGAAAAATGCAAAATTTCCTTTCTAGATTAGTGTTGGGCTCCACTTTTGGCATATTTTCCGCTACACAAACGCATTCATCATAATACCTTTTTCCCACATTTCGTCGATACTACATGCCTAATTGCACCATAAATCCTAATTAAACACTATCATTTGTCATTATATCTAGTGTGGTTAATACATCATCTTTTCTATGTTTTTAGTGATTAAAAATGATTTTACTTATGTTTTATTGATGATGGTTTTTATCAAAGTTCTATTTTTTCACTTGGTTATGTTCCTGCATTATTCCCACACTGGAATTCATCTGGTACCCACACTAGAGATCATTTGGTACCCTCATTGGAAGTCATCTGGTAACTGCACCAGAAAATTCCAGAAGTCATCTGGTACCTGCACCAGAAAATTCTAGAAACCATCTAGTACCTGCATCAAAATTCATCCAGTACATGTACCCGAAAATATCCATCTAGTACCATCATCCTACAATCATTCGATACCAACATTCTACAGGCATCCGATACTAGATTACAGTTCGAAATATTGGCACACTTCTAGAGGAAAATCGAGGACATGGGTTTTGTCTAGAGTGATGTCAGCATGCTGAAAAATGTGTCAAAAATCACCTATCTCGCATGTGTGGACCTCCAACTCAGGGCGAACAATTCTACAAAAAATAGTAAAAATCTCAAAATGTCAACTTGTGCCTCGATTTCCATGCAAATGAAGGCAGATATCGAAATTCTAAGATATGGGTTTTGTCCAGAAGGTGGAAAATTGAGTTTAACGAGGATAGTTTTCAAAATTTGTAATGGTTCATGAGTTAGAGTTGGATATTCAACTCAAACTTTCCCAAATCAAAGAAAAACCCATATTTTTTGTAATTTGTTCTAAAATTGTCAAAATTGGTTTTCTGAGTTCAAGGGTTTGATCCTATCCTCTTCTCAGCTAATTTCATGTATAAATAATGCTCAAAGGTCTGAGAGATGGTTCAACTTTAAGAGGAGATATCAAAAGGTTAACGGAAGAAGTGAGTGTCATTGCTTTGTAAGCATAGTTTTTTAATTAATACATTGTTAACGAGATTTTGGTGCATCTTCTTGGTTTGATCTAATCTTTCTCAACAATGTTGGCCACCTGAGAAGGGCCCCTCGGTGTGGGTAATCATTTCTATGTTTCCTTTATTTAATTTTAGTCCATTATATTTTCATTTTATTGTATGGTGTGATTTCTAACTAGTTTTATGTTTAATTGCAATTTTGGTTTTTATTCAATATTAATAATACCCAAGAATAATTATTCATATGTGTGAAAATTTATTCCAATTTTATAACACCACTTTGTTGTTTTAAACAATTGAGGTTTTTTTTTTGCTCCTTTGAACATTGTTGACACTAGGTTCATGTGATAGTTATATAATATATTTCAGCAATGTCTTGGCACCAAGTGTCTGTTTTGTATAAACAATATGTTTTTGGTATCATTGTTTGAGTATTTTATCATTATTTTCACCTTTGTCGTATGAAAAAACTTTTCTCTCATTAACATTTATAAATTCACTTTTGAACATTGGATTTGATCCCTACTCATGAGATTTGGAACACATGGTGTATGTCATTTCTTTTTATTAAATCTACATTCTTGAAACATAACAGTACAACATGTTGAGTAAAAGGTATGAATTTCCTTACTCAATCATTTTTATATCTTGCCTGGCTAGGACAAGATAGTTGGGAATTTCACCCGGGGGTTTATAGCCTCAAAATATTCTCTCAAACCGCAAGTATTGATTACAAGGAATGAGACTGATTTATAGTTTAAATATATTGCAAAAATAAAATTTAAAAAACTTCTAGAATGTACACAGATTTTGCGATAAAGTAAACATGGAGATCAAAAATCGAAAAGTAACCAAGTCACGAATACACATATATGAGACAAAATAGAAATTTGATTTTATTTCATTCTGAGATACCAAAAGTGATTTTCTCTTTACAAAACCCCTGTGAAGGCATGGAACAAAGTCTGATTTAGAGATCCTCGATGAACACCATACAAAAATACTCCAACAGTAAAGTAAAACTAAAATTAATAATGTGGATCAGCGTGCCACAATCTTCTACCATTTTGACTCTACAAGATATCCTTTATCAGACATGAAACTTAATTCAAAAACATACAAGAATACATAGACTATCAAGGATGGATCAACACCTCTAAAACAAGCATTTGAAAAGTGTGATTAAGTCTTGAACATTGTTGTCTACAATAAGACCTTGTTGTCAAGAAGAGAATTAGGCCTTGAATAAACTCAGAAATGAATGAAAACTAAAACTATCTCATGTAACTAAAAATCAAACCTTAGTCTTGTTTTCTCCTTCTATTCTCCCCTTGTCTCTTCTTCACATTCAACTTTTATTCTTTCCAAATAAGTTGAAGTAGTTCAACTACTTTCTTTAGTTAAGTTGGTTTAACTTAACTAATTAGTTTAGGAGAAATAAATAATAATAATATAGTTAAGGGTCTTACTTAATAATAACTAGGTAGGTGGGACCCCTTGTGACTCTCGTCATTTCTTCCTTTTAAATCATGAAATATAACACAAAACAGATAATCATTTTGACCATATTCCATCCTTGTAACTTCCTTAAATATCTTTTAAACTGGATATTTAAATATCATAAATAATTTATATTATATCCAAAAAATTATATATATATATATTATCAAAAACAGAGCTTGTTGTCTAAAAATGTTGAAAACCATTAAGAACTATCCTCATCAACTAAAATCATATATAACATAATTTAAAACCCATATTTTCCACTTTGTGAGGCAATTTTCCTTTTTTCACTAATGTTTCCCTTAGACTTTTCTGAAGTAGCATGTGGTTGATTCGACCCTTGGGGTTGTATGTCACTAATCACATGGGAGCATTCATCCTTTAAATGCAAGCGAGAGGACATAGATTCTGAGGAAACTGTGGAGGGAGAAGAAGGGTAAGCAGTCACTTTTCCCTTGTCTTGCAAAGGTTGGGGAATATCAGTTTTCAATCTCTTACTGGCATGTGAAGACTGAACTGACGAAACAGCACAGGAAATATGGACATTGGGATTAGCAGGTGGTGGTAAAGGCAAGGACATAGTGGGCCAACCATGATGGTGAGACACGAGCTAGATGATGAGACACATGTGGAGGCGGGGACTTCAGGCTACAAAGACACATGTGGAGGAATGGTAATTGTTGGGTCTCTGTTTTGACACCCCTCTTACCTTATATTACCATCTATATTGGTCAATTTGACCTATGAACTATGCACAATTTGTCTATTTCCTCCCCAATATACCTTGTGGCCTTACTTATGTGCATAATGAGGTAACTCACATTGAAAGCATAATTTGTTTGATTTCTTAATTAAATTGGGATTAAATGATTGTTGTTTATGCATCTAATTACTTTGATTAATCTAAGCATATTTTATAACAAGGCTTTATCTCATCTGGTACTCAACCTCGGGGCTCGTCCGGTACTCCACGTATTCCAATACTACAATATTGCAACTATGATGATCTAGTACTCCGCCTATTCCGGTACTACAATATTACAATTGTGTGTTGGATCATGTTGTCATTGATGCCAATGGTTTGATTATTTGGGAGATTGTTGGATCATGTGTCATTGATGCAAATGGTTTGATTGATTGATGTCAAGTAATTGATTAATTGATGATTGATGAACAATGTATATTTATTATCCTTGATGAGAATGATAGATGTCAAAGTGGAAACCAATTGATAAAGATAGATAATTGATATGATGCATAGATGAAGATGGATCAATGAGTTGTCATTCATACATGATGATGCATAGTTTGTTTGACGAAAAGATGACTCATTATTGTCTTATTGTGATTGATAAGGTGCACAAATGGATGAACTCCAAAGTGGTCCCCTTATGGTGATATCCCTCACGAGAAGACGCTTTGTGGATTGAGTTATCCTAGAATAATGGTTGGAGGACCCATGCTTGTATATGGAATAATGAGATGAAGATCAACTATCCTAGATGGATAGTGCTTGTCATGCCATTTTCAGTGGTATGTGGAATGTCACATAACTCCTCACGGTTTGAGAGTTATGGACTTACGAAGTTGGAGGAACCCCATATGAAGGCTTGAAGCCCCCAAGGTCAAATAATTCAAAGTGACCTAAAAGAATAAATCATTATTTAAATGATAGAGAAGTGACAAAATCAAGAAGGAATATTTAAATGATAAAATATTGGAGAACTTTCTACTTATGGAAAGTGGTTAACCCTTAAATAAGGAAAATAGGTTAAGTAACCTAGAAATGGGTTAAGTAACCTAAAAATGGGTTAAGTGACCTAGAGGGTGAAAATTTAAATAAGATAGTTATGGTCTCTTGTAAAAACATCATTTTTGTGGATCAATGGAGAGCTTCTTGTGAGAATATCTTTTGGATTATTGATGGAGAGCTTCTTAATGGTGTGGATCTCTTGAGCATGATTGAAGATCTATTCTGAGGAAGAGAGCGAGAGGAGGATCTCATGGACACATCAAAGTTTTGGAAATGTCGGATATCTTGTCGGAAAAAGTCTCGGAGCTTCAGAAACCCTAGTTTCTGATGTATACGCAGGTTGTAATGGACCAGGACGTGTACACACGCGAGCTTTATGAGGACAGGGCATGTACAGTGGATGGAATGATGAAGACTTGTGTTTGAGATGGCGACAAGCTCTTGGATGATGAGGAAAGTTCCATGTCTACATTCTATGGGCTCAGATATATCACTAAGACACCGGTATGGTTACATTATTGTCTTGATGGATACTATTGCTTGATGTGTTGTGAATGCTTAGGGAATTCTTGGTATGGATTCTATGATATGGTTCAGTTTGGATGATTTGGTTGATGGAGTGATCAGTACTCTTGTGATTCATTAGTGACATGATTTTTATGGTATACTAGTTGTTAATACATGATTGAGATAGCATTCATATTGATTTGTTGTGGAGCATGAGCAAGCTATTAGAGAGCTTGGATGTGTTTTGACTGGTTGGTGGTGGACAGTGAGAGACAGAAGAGAATGATATATTGATTGCATATATTTTGAGTTGATCTTGAAGGAAAAACCCTAATAGCTCAGAAGGTATGTGTAGGTTGTTGTATACACTGACCACGTGCATACATGGGCTGTAGTGAGCCAGGGCGCGTGCACACGCTGGTTTCACTACTGACAGGTCATGTACATGTTGACAGATTGATATTTGTTGAGGATTTTTGCCTCATCTCAGTTGGTGATGAGGGTGTAAGATGAGTCTTGAATTATAGAGCTAGTGCTCTTGTAGAGTTGTACTCTATTCAGTTGTTTTTGATAAACCCCCGATTGTTGTCCATAATAAAAAGAAAAATTGTACATACATCTTGTGTTATTTTTGTTCCTTGTAGTGATGACTTGATGATGATATATTGTCGATATATGTTGATGATATATGTTCTCATCTAACTAGTTATAAATGATAGCAATGGGTAATGAATAAATGTTGAATGTTAACTAAGGATTTTTTGTAAAGAGGGAAGCTTTTGGGAAAAGGAGCCCCACACTCATTCACCCCTCTAAGTGTGGTAGGTGTGTCCAACAATTGGTATCAGAGAGGGCCTTCACTACAAGCCTTAAAAATCTTGAAGGAGATCCATAGACACACAAATGGATGATGAAATTCCATTCCTTGAAGAGGAAAACTATTCTACTTGGATAATTATAGAGATGAGAGTGTATTTGAAGACAATGGGAGTAGCTATTTGGAAGGAATCCATTGGTGGATCAGTTCCATTGAAGAACAAGTCAAAGTTTGCATCTCAAAGGGAAGGAAAGAAGAATGATGCATTGGCTCTCAAGACTATTCTTATTGGACTCTCAAGCCCCATCAAAGAGAGCATGGGACAATGCACTTTTGCCAAGGATATATGGCTAAAGCTAGAGGAGACATATCAATGTAAGAAAGAGAAGGAAGACATTGAAGACCACTCCATCAAGGTTATCAAAGGTAAAGAATCATCAAAAACTCTTGAATGAATTATTTCTAAATGTGATTTTGAAAACATTTCAAGTGAAGATAAAGAATCAAGTAATGATAGCACAAAGGAAGATCTTGAAGATGAAGGCAAAGAATTATGTGTTGTTGTTGGCAAAAAGGAAGATAGTGAAGATACTTCAAATGAAGGTAAAGAACCCTCAAAA
>ML777817.1:1341860-1355294 GCA_009831015.1 Picea engelmannii
AGTTTGATGGTAATTATCCCATGAAAAGAATAGAAGAAAATCTATTAAAACTTCAAAAGGAAATTGAAGAAGGTTTATATAGATATAGAAGTGATCATTTTTATACACACTATAACTATCTTTCAGATAACACTAAGAAGTTTTTTAGGAGGATTCAAAGGCACATCTTGAAGTTAAAATAAATGATCAAGGAACAAGAAGAGATCAATAAAAAGGAAGAAGAAATCACAAGACTAAAGAATGGAAAAGAATACATGAATATAGATGATGAGATTGGAAAATGTTTTGAAACCATTGTCCATCTCAAAACCCAAATTAAATAAGCCAAAAGAATAGAGGAAATATTGAAGATTCAATTAAATGAAAAGGAAGAATCATGTTGTAAGTTAGAATCTGAAATTGTTGTCCTTAGAAAGAAGGTGGAAAAGTCAAACAAATTCTTCAATAGCTCATGAATCTTGGATGAGATCTTGGAAAGTCAAATATCATCATGTGATAAATCGGGTCTTGGATACAAAGGAGAAGATACACATTTTGAAGAAAGAACCTCAAAGAAGCATGAGGTAAGTCCATCCAAGAAGGAAGACAATGTTTCAAAGAAACCATCCACACAAGGCAAAGAAAATTTAAAAATAACAAAGCAAGGAAGACATCAAGAAGCTATTCTTGGGACACCAAAGCAAAGGTATGAAAGTGTTTTTCATGGGTATTGTTATTCATGTAATGGATATGGTCACAAAGCTTTTGGATGTAGATCTTATGAAATGAGATATAATGGAAGATTATATAATACCACAAGGTGTTGAAGATGTGATCAAGTAGGACATATTGTTATTCACTGTAACTCCATGAGATGCTATAGTTGTAGTGGATTTGGCCACAAATCCCAGGAGTGCTGGAACACAAGAATAAATTCCATGATGATGACTTCACATAGCATGGCTAGAAGAAGGAATGAAGAAAGGGATACATCTTTGAAAATATGGATGCTCAGAGTTTAAGTTCTGAGGAGAAATATCATCTACAGAAGTGGGTGAAGAAGACAGAGCAGCCAGATCAGAATGACATACTTAAGGGAAGTTCAAAAGTGTCATCTATTGAGGCATACACAGGTGACCGTGGTGATATTCATGTACATATGTCGAATGAACTTGAATAGGTAGCATACATACGCGTTCTATTGTGCAGAAGGTCGCATATATGTGGAAAATCCTTTGGAAAAAGGCAATGCACATGGGTTGCATCTTGATGTGATGGTATAAATCTGTGTTGCAGAGTCTGGCATTGTTTATTGCAGGTTCTGACACTATTTTTTATAGGTTTTCATGGTTCTATGTTAGATCATGTAAGGTGACGATGTAAAATAAATCTTGGATGCATGACACTAACCCGTGAGTATGGATTGATGTTGATCTATTGAGGTACATGGCTGGTACATATTTGAATTTCATTGATATATCTTATGATATATTATTGGAAGCATATGATGGATATCATTGTGCATGCATTTTGCATGTGATTGGGCTATATTGGGGAGTCATAGCTTGTTGATGCATGGTTGATATACTTGCTTGGTGCAAGTGATGATGCATGATGGTACACTCATAGATGGTATTGTTGATAAATGCACATGTTGGCATATTGGTAGATGCACATGGTTGGCATATTGGTAGATGCACATGTTTCCATGTTGATAGAGGCATATGGTTGATACATTCCATGGATGATATATTTTTGCACATGGTTTATCTACATGGGTGTTGTACATTGTGGGCACATTTTTGGTACATGATGTACTTGGTTGATATATTGTTCATGATTCCTTATTTTTATTGTTGACATTCATGATGCATGGTATGGAACAAGTTTGATGGATGAATAGGTCCAAGGATTGTCATATGGTAGCATATTTTTCATCTTGCAGAGAAGATAGGGGGAGACATACCCTTAGGGGGGGTCATTCTTCTTCCCATGATTCTAGGAGGAGATGTTTATCAGATGCATACCTAGAAAAGAGCCCTATATTTGAAGAAAGAGCACAGAAGCATAATTCCAGGAGGAGCGATGGTCACAGGGGGAGTATGTTCGATGTATTTTCAGCATTACATCAGAGTGATATCCCTTGTTCAAAAGGAGAGAGATTATTCAGAGGAAGATCAAGGGGGAGCATCCCCAAGGAGAGTTCAAGCAGGGGGAGAATCCCCAAGAAGAGAATGGCCATTTGCCATTGATGTCAAAGGGGGAGAGTTAATCACATTCATGTGATTGATGTTTATTAATGGGGAGAGATAGTCACAATGACTATTGATATAGAGCATGCCTTATCTACATGTTGACATCAATAATTGGTAATTGGTGTTGACATTAATGTTGGTATTACCATCAATGCCAAAGGGGGAGATTATTGGATCATGTTGTCATTGATGCCAATGGTTTGATTATTTGGGATATTGTTGGATCTTGTGTCATTGATGCAAATGGTTTGATTGATTGATGTCAAGTAATTGATTGATTGATGATTGATGAACAATGTATATGTATTATCCTTGATGAGAATGATAGATGTCAAAGTGGAAACCAATTGATAAAGATGAATCATTGATATGATGCATAGATGAAGATGGATCAATGAGTTGTAATTGATACATGATGATGCATAGTTTGTTTGATGAAACGATGACTCATTATTGTCTTATCATGATTGATAAGGTGCACAAATGGATGAACTCCAAAGTGGTCATTGATGCCAATGGTTTGATTATTTGGGAGATTGTTGGATCATGTGTCATTGATGAAAATGGTTTGATTGATTGATGTCATTGATTGATGTCAAGTAATTGATTGATTGATGATTGATGAATAATGTATATGTATTATCCTTGATTGAATGATATATGTCAAAGTGGAAACCAATTGAAAAATATGGATCATTGATATGATGCATAGATGAAGATGGATCAATGAGTTGCCATTTATACATGATGATGCATAGTTTGTTTGATGAAAAGATGACTCATTATTGTCTTATCATGATTGATAAGGTGCACAAATGGATGAAATCCAAAGTGGTCCCCTTACGATGAAAGCCCTCACGAGAAGACGCTTTTGTTACACATGATTTTGGTCACTCTGGTGATGTTTCTACAAGTGATGTATTCAGGATCCCACAAGGACTTTTTGCCTGAGAAAAGTGACTGCTATCTCCTTCCAAAAACACATTTTTAAGGTGAGTTCATAGGATGCATGTATTACAGGATGCAAAAATCCCACATTCTCGTAGGCAACCTACACTTGGGGTGTGAACTGTTCGCAGTCTGCTCTATAGATAGGGTGCAAACCTGTTTTTTGGATTGAAAAGGAGAAGAGGTCACAAAGGTTTTAGAAGGGGATCTTCTAGAAAATGAGTTGGTATTCACATGGTTGGCATCCTACTGACTTCTCAGATTTAGTGGGATCATCCTCATCCATGTAACCATATCTCCTTCTCCTATATATTGAAATCATTCTCATGGAAAAGGTTAAGCAATATTGAATGGAGAATTGGTGAAAGAATTGTGTGAACTATACCCCACTCCTAGCCTACGAACTCACTTGTGAAAATTTTGGAATAGGTCTTTTGTGTCCTCAAATGCCTAGATTTGTTTGTGTTTCTAGGAAGAACTTATTTGGCCAGTGATTGAATGTTTCTTGACTTCAAATCTCATGAATGATTAGTTTTCGGAAATCGAAATCTCTTCTTGATCATTTTTCTCAATTTTTACCTCTTGACCTTTTCGTAACAAGGGTATAATCTTTGGTTTTGAAATTGGAGTGCTTGTTTGGTTGGGAGCCTTTGATTGGTTTTAAAAGTTGAGTTCAATTGTCCTTTTCGATTGCTTATTACTTGGAAAAGTGTTACCCATGTGCATTTGAAGAGACTAGTCTTATCAGTTTGTTATTTTTGTCTTCATCGAAAGATTGGTTTGGGTGTTAGTTGTGTATTTATTTTTCATTGGTTGCTTGTTTTTTCTTAGTTTCATCCCTGTTGTTTGGTTTCTAATGAAAAATTAAAGACATTTTATTTTTCAAAGCACCCTTGTATTTGAAAAATATTGGCATTTAAGTACTAAAAGACAAAAAATAGAGAATTTTCATTGTTCGCGATTGTTTGATATTGAATTTCAGAGAAGATCATACATCATAGTTTGCATTGTTCTAGAAAACTTCTCTTTCCCTCCTGTAAATAGGATTCATCGAATGAAAAATTTGTATCATTCATTCATATTTATGCATTGTTGGGTCAGAATCTCACACAACATTGGTTTCATTTCCATCTCCTTTTCAGTAACAACAGCCTTTAATAATATTGTGCAATTTTAAAATTTAACTAGTAACTTTTTCTAGGGCTCTTTTACACCAACACTAGCTAGGCTAGAGCTTTGGAATATGTAGTAAGACATACTCTCCAAA
The DNA here is from genome assembly GCA_009831015.1 of Picea engelmannii. Taxonomy (NCBI): domain Eukaryota; kingdom Viridiplantae; phylum Streptophyta; class Pinopsida; order Pinales; family Pinaceae; genus Picea; species Picea engelmannii. The sequence continues at coordinate 1,346,310 of ML777817.1, forward strand.
GCACAAAACACACAATAGCATCTTGTGATAAGGAGTGTCAAATTCCATTTGCATCATTTTGTCCTAGAAATCCCTTCTCACACAAGGATCAAACCTGAGGTCGCATCGAGATTGACAGAGTTACTCACCCTGCTTTGTTGATATTGGTGTAGAGATTGCACATATTACGGGGATCAGTTGAAGGTATACCCACAATGATGAGTGGAAGCCTCTCAAGCTGATTTTGGGCTAGATACCCTGCCCTTGCATGTGGATTGGGCTGGCGACTATTACCCCAGGCATCATTGTTGTTGGTGGTAACTGTAGTAGCCTATCTTCTTAGGGTCTTACACAAGAAGACTGTGAAGGGGAAAGTCTTCACGGTACCTGGAATCGATGTTAGCCAGACTCAATCGGGCTCCTTGGAGGGTATACCCATGATTATGTGTGGGAGCTTGCACTAGGGTGTAAGTCTGTTAAGTAGGTCATCAACGTAACTTTTACACCCTAGCCCAGCCCCTTCTTGTCTCATCATTGCGACGTTGGATTTCATCACCAACTAGTGACTTCGGAACTGGAATGTCTTGTTTTCTTGGTTTTGATTCCTAGATTTTACTAGCGCATGTTTTTCATTTACCCAAGTTGGCCATAGAATTTCTTTCATGAGATTCTAACTCGATCACAATTGACCCTCCACCTCGTTCACGTAGAATGCAAGGCTTACCCCCAGAAGATCTGGAAGGTTCTCAACCCTTTTCTACCAACTCACCGAAGGGATCTCCTCAACAGAGTGAAGTCCAAGATGTTGCCACTCCACAAGTGGAAAGAACTAACTCTCTAGAATGGTTTTGAATTACCAATTCTCGAGAGGACTTTCAACTTCCTCTCAACTCCAAGAGATGTATTGTGAAAGTGAATTCTTCTAGAGATTTAGTTGTTCAGTCTTTTGGATCACCAACCAGACCTTTCATAGAACCTGAGGGTCAAGATCCTTTTTGTACTACTAGCATTTTTAGACAGGATCTCTTTGGCTCAGGAGCAGGCGTTGATATCATTGTCGCACCTGAGCTTCCCAAAACATCTAATCCAGACACAATACCTTTTACTACTGCATATTATTTTCCTGGAACAGACGCTCCGCCATCCGACCACATCTTGACTATCCCCCTACAAACGGTCCATCACACAATGATCCCAAATACTATGAGTCCTCACACCAGGACTATGGTGGTTATCCAAGCTCCCATCAGCATGCCTCTTTTTCCTAGATTCACCCCAACACTTCCACCCAGATATCATGCGTTGAATTCTTCTATTCCCGCTCCTACACAAATCTCATCCGGGACTCCTAGCATTCCCACTCCTTCTGGGCACCATATTCCCAATTTCATTCTGACACTTCCTCCACCCCCTTTTAGAGGACCTCTTCCATCCTCTATCGGAGTCATTAATCCTAGTGGCACCATCCCTTCTTTCACACCTAATTACCAGATTCCTGTTGGTGGACAATTTCACCAAGGAGTCCAAACTCAACCCCCTTTTGTATGACAAATCCCAATTGGGACGCAACCCCTAATTGGAGGGAAACCCCCACCTACCCCACCCTATGGAAAAAACATACCTCCATCCTTGGCCCAGTATTGGAATTATCTTATTTAACATAATCCTCACTCGACTAGGGGGAAACAACCTCAAGTTAGCTCCAACATACCCCCTAGTACGGGCCAACCCTATCTAGGTACGTCTAATCCTATTTGGGGCTCAAATTATCAACCCCATGCCCCTGTTCAAGGGTACAACCCTATGAATTACTTGCCTCCACACCAACAACTGAATCTTCCCAAATATTCACATTATATGCAAACTGCTTATGGTCCTACTGGTCTATTAACGGGACTCCCTCCCCAAAGTCACCAATACCCACATGTGAATAGACAGTTACCCTTCTTAGCCACCCTGGACCTCCCTGATCTGTTGAGAATTTTAAATGATATGATCTGTCACTCTCCTCAATGGCCCACCATACCGTCCAAACTACCATCCGACATCCATAAATTCGATGGTAAACCAGGAGAGGACCCGAACAATCATGTAATGAAATTTCACCTCTGGTGCTCATCCAACTCCTTGATGGATGACTTTATTCATTTACGCCTTTTTCAGCAAACCCTCACAGGTTCTGCCTTGAAGTGGTATATAGAATTACCACGAGGCTTCTTCACCGACTTCAACACCCTTACTATGGATTTCCTCACCCACTACCAGTTACTGATCTGCTATGAAACGAGAACCAAAATTTTGAGTTCTTTAAAACAAACCAAAGCCACTCATATCTCTGATCACATTCATGAGTGGCGACGGAGATGATGTCTCATCAAACTTGAACTTCACGATCAGTTGTTGGCAGAGTGGTTCAGAAAATCATTCCTGAATGACATTGCTCATGACATTGCCATGGGTGGAGTTGTCATAGAAGAACAGGCAATCAGTGGTGCCCAATACCTAGACCTCATTTACTCACAAACGGGTAGTCTTTACGACTTACTCCCTAACGCACCTCATCCTTCTACTTTTGCTACTTCAACCACTCTCGTTTCTTCTCATGCAGCTGACAATGTGATTGGAACTTTCCATACCAACCTCATTCCGTCCAAATCTCCAACAACAACCCAAAATCCATTTCTTCTAATGTTCAAAATGCTTCGTCTCCTACCCCTCCCACCGGAAAGACTTCTGAGGTAAATTTTGTTCAATCTACCCCCACCAGCAAAAATAAATCCAAAAAAGAAAAGAGTAAGAATAAGGAGGATAAAAATAATTTACAAACTGAGAAAACCAAAACACCACCTGTTGATGATAGGGATAAGCACAAACCCCGATACCCTTGTCTTATTTGTGGCGATGATCACTACACTAAGGATTGTCCAAGATGAGCCAAGGTTACTAAGTTCCTTCAAGGGACCCAAAAACCTCCCACTCTGGTCATGTTGTCACAACCCTTCCCCTCTCAACAATAGGCCCAATTGGTCATTCATGACCAACCTTCCCCTTCCAATACATCCTATGTCTTAATGTGTACAGGAGATTCAAAGAAGAATGACATCACACTTACCACTCAAGAGAAATATTATTCTTCCTCCAAAGAGAAGGTTGATGTAATACCTCCTTCGTTGGTCCAACCATCTCCCACGACCCCACCTACCAATGGTGCTCTTCATCTCGAACGACCGATTCTAGATAGTCTTTCATCCTCGTCCAAAGGGTGTCATTCAAAAATCAACATTCAATCCTCATGCACATGCTGCCTAGAACTACAGTATTGTTGAAGATCTGGCCCAAGCACCATCTGCGATGTCAGCCCTCGAAGTCCTTCAGATTTTTCCTATACAACGGAAGGCACTGTTGAAAGCTATTGGTGGAATCGACCCTACGAATGCAAATTTAATAATTTTTGACTTTGAAGATCACATTCCAAGGTTACCCCCTCAACTCACATTCCAAATACAAGTTATTGTCTCCGACAAAAAAAATTGTAGAAGAGTTATTGATGAGGTGCATCGATGTGTGTCTGTCTATTACCTGCTGAAAAGCCATCGGCTCTCCTCCTTTGACTAAATCCCACAACACATTCAAAGCCTTCAATGGCTCTGGTTTTAAGCCTTACGGTGTACTCCCTTCATTGCCTATTACGTTAGAAGGCAAAATGGTCAACATTGAAGTGGAGGTCTTTGACGCTCCTCTCGATTACAACCTTCTACTTGGTCATAGCTAGATCAATTCCATGCATGCAGTTGTGTCCAATCTTTTTCATGTCGTGCATTTCCCACACCAAGGAAAATTAGTTACCGTAGACCAATTGGCCTTTTTTTACTCTGATGCATGTACTAGAAACGTATTGTTCATTGCAAAAACCCCCCCTAGACACGAGAACGTCAGTGTGGGTCTTTGTAAAGATTCCTCGTTGATGGGTACTTTCCCCATCCCACCACCTGATGTTCCACATCTATTTGTCACCTCAATCAACATGATATCCACCTCTGTTCATGGAACCCCTGCGTCTTACGACCCATGGATGGTACCCAACCTCGGTGATCATCTTCGATATGGCAACGAAATGCCTTTGAGTCCAATCAAATCCATTTATCAAGACATTCAATCGGCAACCCCTTCTACCCCCTCCCTTGGTGATTTATCTCCAGATCCATTCCACATCATTTTTCCCACGGACGAGATGATTATGTCTATTATGTCCATGGAAGACACCCCTTGGGATGATGGACATCATCGTTCCATCCTCTTCCTCGAACAACACACTATCAAGGTTTACCAACGGATCTCGACCCTGTCGACCGTTGTCGTTATTTTTACCGTTCCCGAGTCTACACACGATATGTTCTACAAAGGGAACTTAAGTAAGATCTCACCCACCCTCCCTCTCGACATATCCATAAAACCTGGAATTGTCGAAAATGTGCATATCGGAGCTTCATGTTCCCATGATGAAGTGGTCACCTACAAGTCTATATTCCAATAATTTAGTGACGTCTTTGCGTGGAGCTATGAAGAAATGTCGTGTATTAACCCTGACATTGTGGTACATGAAATTAAGACATACCTGGGCACTAAACCCATCCGGAAATGACTTCGTCTAGTCCATCCATGTAAAGAAGCCGCTATCAAAATTGAAGTTGAGAAACTTCTTAAGGCTGGCTTCATCTACCCGGTGGCTCTAATTGACCGGGTTTCCAATCTTGTTCCAATCAACAAGAAACAAGGCACAATCTGCATGTGCATTGATTATAGGGACATTAGCAAAGCTTGTCCTAAAGACAACTTTCCTACCCCCTTCATTGACCAGATCATTGACGATTGTGCCAAAAGTGAAATCTTCTCTCTGATGGATGGTTTCTCCGGATATAATCAAATCAATATCGTACTAGCATACCAACACAAGACCGCTTTTATTTGTCCTTGGGGCACTTTCGCCTATCGGAAACTCCCATTCGGTTTAAAGAATGTTGGTGCAAATTTTCAGCGTGTTATGTCTTATGCCTTTCATGACATAAAGCACATTGTGCAACCATATCTCAATGACTTACCCACTCATTCCATGCACCATGTAGATCATCCAATACACCTCCGTGCCATTTTCCTTCGATGTCAGTTTTACCATATACGCTTGAATCCCCACAAATGTGTTTTCTGTGTAGAATCTGACCGACTTATGGTCTTTATTGTTTCGCATCAAGGGATCAGGGTAGAACCATTGAAGGTCTAGGTGATTCTCAATCTCCCTCCTCCTTCCTCACTTCGCCAGTTACAAAGTTTGCAAGGGAAGGCAAACTTTCTTCGTCGTTTCATCCTGAACTATGTTGAGCTAACTCTTGGATTTGCATGACTGCTTAAGAAAAGTTTTGAGTTTGTATGGGATACCACTACCAACAAATCTTTTGAAGCTTTGAAACTGTCTTTGACACGTAGTCCCCTACTCTTCCCACCTGATTACAGTCGGGATTATTTCCTTTACCTCGCAGCCTCAGACTATACCATTGTTATGGTTCTTGTCCAGGAGGATGATTCTTATGATGAACATGTCATCTGTTACTTGATTCGGAGTCTCACGACTACCGAAACCAAGTATTTACATGTTGAAAAACTGGCCTTGGCAGTCATCCAAGAAGTTCAACATTTCTGACACTATATCCTTTTACGCAAAACTACGGTGATTTCTAACTACAACCCTATGCAACACATTCTGACACGTCAATTGCTAGGGGTAAAATAATCCAAATGGATCATAATACTCCAGGAGTTTGACTTAGAATTCGAACGCGCTAAGTCCAAGAAATCCTTGGTGTTTGTCGAATTGATATGCGACCTTCCCCGCTTTGAGACGAAAAATGTAGCAGAAGATTCATTACCTGATGAATCCCTTTTTATGATCAGTTCCAATGACCTTTGGTATAGGGATATCATCATATATCTCCAGACCCATACTTTTCGGCACAATTTGTCTAGCACTGACCGCTGTCGAATACGCTACCAAGCCCGTCAGTATATTATCCTTGGTAATACTCTTTATCGTCGTGGGATTGACTTCATTTTTCGACATTGTCTCATGTTTGATGAAGCCGAGAAAGCCCTGAATGACTGTCATTATGCAGCATGTGGTGGTCACATGTCTGGGTATGCTAATTCCCATAAAATCTTATGGGCAGGGTATTTTTGGCCTTCTTTATTCAACAATTGTATAATTGCCTTCCAAAAATGCCACACTTGCCAAACCTACAAAAATAAAATACAATCACACCCCGCTCCTCTACACCCTATGGTATCTGTTGGTCCTTTTGCAAAATGGGGTATTGATTTCATGACATGTCACCCTCACTCGGTCGGGGGGCATGGATACATTATAGTATCCGTATATTATTTTACGAAATGGGACAAGGCGATGCCAACATTCGACAATACCAGAAAGACTGCAAAATTATTCATATTCAATCACATCATTGCTCATTTTGGTGTTCCTCAGGCTATCATTACTGATCACAGTAGCCACTTTAGAAACTTCATGATGTCTGAACTCACTGAAAAGTTAGGTCTTTGCCATGAAAACTCAACACCCTATTACCCACAAGCCAACAGCCAAGTTGAAGCAATAAACAAGGTCTCCATTACCATGCTTTGATGAATGATAGGGATTCACAAAATGAGTTGGCACACGATTTTGTTTTCAGCATTGTGGGCTTACCAGAAATCCATTAAGTCTGCTACCGGGTTCACACCATTCCATTTATTTTATGGTCTAGAAACCATCTTTTCGATTGAATGTGAGATACCCTCCTTAAAACTAGTTGTCGAACTTCTCCCGAACACTTCTGTTGAAGAAGAACGTCTGTTGTATCTTATGCAATTAGACGAAACCAGTCGTGATGCCACCCTAGTTATAGAAGCCCAGAAGAAACGAGTCAAAGCCCAATACGACAAACATGTCAGGCCACACATTTTCTCCGAAGGTGATATGGTTCTTCTTTACAAACAAGTTCAGGATATGCTAGGAGCCGGAAAATTTGAAGCTATGTGGGGAGGTCCTTATATTGTCAGACAAGTTTTGGAGAAAGGAGCTTATGCGTTGGTGGACTACAACGGTATCCCTTTGAGTGAACCCATAAATGGGTTGTACTTAACGAAGTACTATGCCTAAGATCATATGTGAATGAATTTTTGTATTTTATTGTATCATACCTTTTGTGTATTACTTTAGTATGCTTTTTAGTTATTTGGTCTCTACCCCCGACCGCTTATCTTACGTTGTGCTTAGTTTCCAAATGTTGGAGTCTTCACTACCCCACATTGGCTTCACTGATGGCGCCAGTCATAGTACTCAGAATCTTGTTTCTACTGCATGGGCAATTTACGCACCTACGAACGAACTGATCAATCTGCGAGGTGTGTGCCTTGGTCGTGTGACCAATAATATTGTGGAATATAGCGTCATCATCGAATTGTTGACTAATGTTATTTTTCTTGGTATCTTCCACCTAGTTATACGACTCAATACACAGCTAGTAGTACTACAGCTAAGTAATGTCTATGTTATTCGAAGTCCTACTTTATTACAGGTATATTTACGAATTTGCCTCTTGGAACGTTATTTTGATTATATTGAGTATCACGACATTCCTAGATGTCTAAATACATTGACTGCTGCTTTAGCTAACTATGTGTTAGACAAACATTTGGGACATTTATAAACCAATCACACATTACATAACACAACACAAGATAAGCCAATAAAAGTCGTATATATGTATATAACGATCAAAATTTTTTACAAAATTTTTTTGTCCAAGGACCAAAATCTCAAAATACGAAGCCCATAGCTTCTACAAAATAGCATCATGGATGACACTCATGATAACACACAACTACTCAGGCCACCCCATGATGAAGTTGACTGATAGACTCGGACACGCCCACAGTATGGCGCTGGTAACGTCTAGGGATCTCCCCAATAGAAATATCTGGGATGTCCACGGTCAACCCCTCCAAGTTCTGTTCCACTACCTCGTAATCTTCGGCATCCCATCTCTCCACTGGAGATGCTTCTCCTCATCGTTGAATAGGACACATTCCCAGAGGTCGATATGGCCCCACGTCTGTGTCATCAAAAAGAGTTTTTTTATTAGTTCTTGGATAAACACAAAAACATTTTATATGATAAAAATTATAAAAACATTTAAAAAGAACAAAATGTGTACTTCTTACCTAGGTCACTGTTGAGCTCTAATCTACCCTAGAAAATTAGAGTGTAATTAATTTTCAATCCGGTGTTTGTAAGACTTAGAGGCATGTCCAAAGTATATGGATTTTAGAGATAGTTTTTATCTTTTATGGAGATAACCCAAAAACTTATTCTAAGGCTGAATGTGAAAGAGATGCTAAGCTCCTATTCAGAAGTCATCTTCATAGATCTCATGACAGTGATCAGCACTTGCTTTTCCAAATGGTAAAAACAGTAAGCATAAAACCTATTCTAAGGATGACTGTGCAAGAGGCACTAAGCTTCTATTCAGAAGTCGTCTTCATAGTCCTCATAACAGTAATCAACTTTTGTTTTTCTAAAGAGTGAAAACAATAAGCATTCAAGAGAAATTTTAAGATCTATCAAATGTTGGAAGAACAAAACTCTTATTCAAGAGATGCATTCATTGTTCTTCTTCCATTCCTTCATTAACATCAAATCAAATCAAAATACTGAAAGCATGAAATAACTCAAAAGCATTCAAAACTATCTTAATGCTTGAAGTCTAACTGCTCATTGAGTTCTCATTCAAGAATCCATTCACAATGATGAGTAAGACTTGAAAACATTAAGCATGTAACTGAACTGTGAAATTCATTTACCTACAGCAAGATAAAATTCATCTACAACAAACAAGATCTAAAACATGTACTTGAAAAATAACAAAAAGGAAAGAGTGTACTAGTTGGCAATGGGGGCCC
>ML777817.1:1356464-1384347 GCA_009831015.1 Picea engelmannii
TGGGGCCGCAACCAGTCAAAAAATGAATCATTATACTTGATTATAGGCCCTGCTATGTGTCAAGCCATGAGGTTGCACCACCTCAGCATCCTCGGATCCTGTGGGGCCAGTAAACCCCAATCAACCTGCAATCGCAACAATGGGACCCTCTAGAGGAAGAAGGACACCAAAAGTGATATGTACCTGAACTGCTTCAAGTCACCCTTTCTGCACTTCATTAATTGCCTCTTCATACTGCGAAGAACTGCATTCGACCAGTTGAAGACCCGAGCTTCTATGCACTCTATGGAATATTGGAAGTAGCTCTGGAGAGCCATTTGTGGAGATGCACTCCTAGCCATACGTGCAATAGTAAACAAAATGGTGCATAGGTTCAAGTATTGGACCCCCCAAATGGTAATCTTACCCTTTCTTATTTCTGCCTCAGGAACACAGTACTGGTGACAATACTCACTCATAGGGAGTCTGTCACCTCGGCCACCGGTCAAAGTAGCGTGGTATCTGCACCACAAAAACCCTGTTAGAAAATAGATATCCTCGATATCTAGGGTCATTGTATGGTCTCCCACGTGAAATAACTATTGGTCCACGTCCCACATATGGACCAGGTATTCCAACAATCTGAGTTGGGCTCTCATGCCCAGAATCCTAAATAATTTCAAGAGCCCATAGTCCTGGAGGGCAACGACTGTACCCGGGTCATTCTTGGCAATGGCATCATCTTAATCATGTTATCTTTCTCACCACTGAAACATTGTGATGGTCAAACACCTGCACAAAATAAATGAGAGAAGAGTCAGCAACTTGTTTCAAACTTTTGCATAATTTTTATTGAGAAAAACTTAAATTTAAAATCCACGTCTTGGCCCTCGCAGGTGAGCCTTTAGTACAGTGTGAGATTCTCATAGGTCCCGCAAGGTCTTCCTGCAAGAATTCTCAAGTGCATGGTGTGGCCCTAAAACGGACTTAAAACCAAATAAATTGCCAATAAAAACTAAAAATGAACCATGAAAAGTTGAAGGATCAAGAGCTTACCTCCTTGGCTGAAACGGTTCGCCAAATGATCGTTTGTGCCTCCCGCAATTGAGCAAAGAAATTTGGGGGAAAATGAGGTATGTTGGACAAGTTTTTGGCAAAATCACAATGAAATGGTAAAAAGCCCTTTTTACCCATATTTATTCACTTTTTACTATTTTTTATTGATTTTTTATATATTATTTTTATTTTGCTTATAAAACCTAATGCCCTAATAGCCTTGTGAGCATGGTTTTTTGCAGGTATAGCAACTTCAAAGTCCGAACAAGGGGGTACGGGTGTTTTTTCTTTTTGTCGCATATACGACTACTTTTTTAGGGTTTTTATAGGAAAAACCTCGAGCTCAATCTTCGTTTGTTCTCGCGCTCGAAAATATATGAGAACGTAGCTGAGTATGCTTTTTCTTGCATTTTAGTACTCATCATAGTAACATGAAAATGATGAACCTAAGGGAGTATCCTTTAAGCTCTTTTCACGCTCCATAAAAATGAAAAGATTGTCGAGCGATCTTGTTCTCTTCACGCTCGTTAAAGTATTTGAAGAAAATGTTTGACGGGCGATAGTTTATCACTTTTTTGGTATCATCAAACTTATTTATGAAAAAGGAACTGGGAGAGTTATCTTTAAGTGTTTTTCAGACTCTTAAAACATGAAAAACTCCCGAGTTTTCTTTCCTTGGAATCGTAAAACAAACATCGAAAGGCCCATATGGGACCGAGCCACTCATTTATAGGGTTCGTTGAATATACTCTGAGGGACTCGTCTAAAGTATGAGCTTACATTAACAATCATATGTTATCCTCCTCAATCTTGTGTAAAAATAAAGAGGTACTCGCCAGAAATGGTGGGGGAAATTTTGGGAAAGGGATGTGTTTTCATATTCATATTAATGGCAGTAAGCATTGCTCTTGAACATGACACCCCCTATTCGTAATTTGAATCCAAGTTGGGAAATCCACTTGTCTCTGGTTCGACTTGCTACAAGGTCATATCTTGGGTCGTCTTTGAGTCAGTGTTTCCAGGTCCTTGGTCATGTCATTCATATGTTCAGGAGAAGTTTAAACGATCCCTTTATTGAGTCGGCCATCTGCAGTTGTCCATTCTTACCATGTCGACCTTCCCTGTGTCCATTTCAACCCTTATTCATACTTTGATTCACCCTCAAAATTTGTTACTTGTTTCATGTCATTGATGGGGGATACATCAAGTCCCTCCTGTGACAAGTCTTATTTCATCAACTCCAACTCATTATCTAGAAATAAGACTTAGAAATCATTTAGTACCTTGGAACTTGCGTGCTTTAATGGCAGGTCTCTTCACTTTCGACAGGGGTTTCACATCATTTATCCTTGATTGAGAGATTCTATCGAGTTCTCAATGTCATCTCATTCATTCACATTCGTTCGGATTGTACTTCAGTACCTTGGAAGTCATTGACATCAATGGTGATTTCCCTCTCACTTGTTAACGGTTTTCATCAATGGCCAGTAATCAAGTGGTTTCTACCATGTTCAACTTCAATACATGTAATCACATGGCTAGATTCATACTTTCAGGTGACGGGATTGAAGACCCTGGATCTCATCTTTTTTATCTAGGTTGCGATGGAGTATGTATGATTTGTATCGACACATAGATCCACTTTGTATGTCTCGTGTCTATGTCATTATTCAAGTCTTCTCACATAGATCCATAGTGTATTCCTAGTGGCTATGTAGCATGTTTGATGACATGGATCCATGGTGTATGATTGGTGGCCATGACCTAAGGTTATGATTCTACTCATTTGTGATCTAAGTATGGGAATGTCTACCTCAGAACCGATATTATATTCTGCAGATGCTTGGTTGTTTACAGGTTTTCGACTAGGTGCGCTTCTTGTTTCTGACACACACATGCATTTTACAAAGTATTTCGACTGTCACAAGTTTCGGCCTCATACTTTGGGGGGCATTCTGTTACACATGATTTTTGTCACTCTGGTGATGTTTCTACAAGTGATGTATTCAGGCTCCCACAAGGAATTTTTGCTTAAGAAAAGTGACTGTTATCTCCTTCCAAAAGCACATTTTTAAGGTGAGTTCACAGGCTTCCTGTATTACAGGATGCGAAAATCCCCCATTCTCGCAGGCAACCCACACTTAGGGTGCAAAATATTCACAATCTTCTCTATAGATAAGGTGCGAACCTGTTTTTTGGCTTGAAAAGGAGAAGAGGTCACGAAGGTTCTAGAAGGGAATCTTCTAGAAAATGAGTTGGCATTCACATGGTTGGCATCCTACTGACTTCTCAGATTTATTGGGATCATCCTCATCCATCTAACCATTGAAAGGATTCTCATGGAAAAGGTTAAGCAATATTGAATGGAGAATTGGTGAAAGAATTGTGTGAAGAACCCTGCTTGGATAGAAGCTTGGAGACTCTTTTTGGCCCACCAAGTTGTATTGGATCTTCTTCATGCAAGTGTAGAGCAAGTGTGTGTGTTGGAACCAAGGGTCACTGAAAGGAATCTTGCGACATCAAGGTGATCCAGTTGTATCTTCTACTTTCAATTAATATAATACAGTTGCATGTCCCTTTCCCATAAAATTACTCTTATTTTGTTGCATAATTCCTTGATCATATGCATAGGTTGACATTGAATATAATTTTCTATATTCACTTTGGTTGGTTTGTGTTGTCTTGGACTTGATTTTACAACATCACCAGAGAGAAGCAGGAACAACAGAGACCTAAGAAAGCGATAAAAATGAATGTCCCTCGTTCCTTCTTATTAGTAGATTCAATGACTACAACTTAGGGAAAGATTTGTGTCCTGTCCTATTTTGTTCTAGATCCAGGTGGATCTAGGAAGATCTATTAGTGTCTGCACCTATCAATTTATCCAATAATAGCTTTACAGATTGAGTTATCCTAGAAGAATGGTTGGAGGACCCATGCTTGTATATGGAATAATGAGATGAAGATAAATGAAGTTGTTGGTGAAACTATCCTAGATGGATAGTGCTTGTCATGCCATTTTCGGTGGTATGTGGAATGTCACATAACTCCTCACGATTTGAGAGTTATGGCCTTACAAATTTGGAAGACCCCCATATGAAGGCTTGAAGCCCCAAGGTCAAAAAAAACAAAGTGACATAAAAGAAGAAATCATTATTTAAATGATAGAGAAGTGAAAAAATCAAGAAGGAATATTTAAATGATAAAATATTGGAGAAATTTCTATTTATGGAAAGTGGTTGTTATCGGACTAATCAGTAGGTGTGGACACTAACAGATCTTCGTAGATCCACCTGGATCTAGAACAAAACAGGACAGGACATGACTCTTTCCCTAAGTTACGACCATTGAAATAGCTAGTAAGGAGGAACAAATGACATACCTTTGTATCGCTTCCTTAGGTCTTTGTTGTTCCCGCTTTGCTCCGGTGCTCTCATGAGGTCAAGACCAAGACAACACAAACCAACCAAAGTGAAGATAGAAAAATGTATTGAATCGTCAACTTATGTGTATGGTCAAGGAATTACACAATAAAGTAAGAATGACTTTATGGGAAAGGGACTTGCCGATGTATCATATTAATTGAAAGTAGAAGATACAACCTGATCGCCTTGATGTCGCAAGCTTCCTTTCGGTGACTCTTGGTTCCAACACACACACTTGCTCTGTCTTTGCATAAAGAAGATCCAATTCCTCTTGATGGACCTACTAGAGTCTCCAAGCTTTTGTTCAAGCTCGATTCTTCACACAATTCCCTCACCAATTCTTCAATTAATCTTGTTGAACCTTTTCCATGAGAATCCTATCAATATATAGGAGAGGATGAGATGGTTACATGGATGATAATAATCCCAACAAATCAGGGAAACCAGTAAAATGATAACCATTTGAATGCCAACCCATTCTCTAGAAGATTCCCTTCTAGAACCATCGATACTTCATCTTTTTTCCAAGCTTGAAAACAAGTTCGCACCCTATGTATAGAGCATAGTGCGAGAAGTTTGCACCCTAGCTGAAGGTGGCCTGCGAGAATGGGTCATTCTCGCACCCTAGGCTATAAGCAGCCTGCGAACTCACTTTGAAAATATGTTTTCTGGAAGGAGATAAATGTCACTTTTCTCAGGAGAAAGTTCTTGTTAGGAGCCTGAGTACACCATTGTAAATACACCATCAAGATGACCAAAATCATGTGTAACAGAATGCCCCACAAAGTATGAGGCCAAAATCAGTGACAGCCGAAATACTTTGTAAACTACGTGTGTGTGTCAGAAACTAGGAGCGCATCTAATCGAAAACCTGCAAACAATCAAGCATCTGCAGAATATCATACTAGTTCTGAGGTAGGCATTCCCATACTTAGATTATGGACAGATGACATCATAAACATAGGTCATGGCCACCAATCATACACCATGGATCCATGCCATCAAAATATCGCATAGCCACCAAGAATACACTATGGATCCACGCAAGAAATTTCAAATAAAGACGACATAGCCACGAGACATACAAAGTGGATCTATGTGTCAGCAAATTATACATATTCCATCGTAGCCTAGATCAAAGAGATGAGACCCAGGGTCTTCAATCCCGTCAAATGAAAGTATGAATCTAACCATGTGATTACATGTGTTGAAGTTGAACATGGTAGAAACCACTTGATTACCGGTCATTGATGAAACTGTTAACAAGTGCGAGGGAAATCACCATTAATGTCAATGACTCCCAAGGTACACTAGTACAATCCACCAAATGTAAATAAATGAGTTGAGGTCGAACATTTGACGGAATCTCCCGATCAGGGGTCAATGATGAAAACCCACTGTCAAAAGCGAGGAAACCTACAATTGAGGCATGCAAGTTCCAAGGTACCAAATAATTTCTAAGTCTTGTTTCTGGATAATGAGTTGGAGTTGATGGAACAAAACTCGCCACAGGAGGGCCTTGATGTATCCCCCATCAATGACATGAAATGAGTAATAGATTTTGAAGGAGGAACAGAGTATGATGTAATTTGAACTGGACACAGGGAAGGCTGACACGGAGAGAATGGACAACTGCAGATGGCCGACTCGATAGAGGCTTCAGATGAACTTCTCTTGAACATATGAATGACACGACCAATGATTTGGCAGCATTGACTCAGAGATGACCTAGGATATGACCTCGTAGCAAATCGAATGAGACACAAATGGATTTCCCAAATGGGCTTCAGATAATGAATAGGGGGGTGTCATGTTCAAGAGTGACACTTACTGCCAATAATATGAATATGAAAACACATCCCTTTCCCAAATTTTCCCTCACCATTTATGGCAAGTACTCTTTATTTTTACGCAATCTTGAGGAGGATAACATATGCTTGTTGATGTAAGCTCATCCTTCGGATGATTCCTTCGGAGTATGTTTAACGAACCCTAGGAAGGAGTGGTTCGGTCCCATTATAGGTCTTTCGATGTTTGTTTAACAAGTCCAAAGATAGCAAACTCGAAGGTTTTTCATGATTATAGAGTCTGGAAAAAAACTTAAAAGAGAACTCTCTCAGTTCCTTTTTCGTAAAATAGTCTAATGAGACCGAAAAAGAGATAAATTATTGTCCAACAGATGCTTTCTTCAAATACTTTAACAAGCGTGAAAATAGCAAGGTCGCTCGGTGATATTTTCATGTTTAGAGAGTCTGAAAAGAGCTTAAAGAGGACTCCAGGGGGTTCCTTTTTCATTTAACCTTGTTGAGCCCGAAAAAGTGATAAAAGTATGCTATATCACATTCTCATGTATTTTTTAGCGTGAGAATGGACAAAGACTAAGCTCGAGGTTTTGTGCAAAAAACCATAAAAAATAACTTAAACATGTGATGAAAAGAGAAAAAATATATGTATCCTTGTGCATGAACGTCAAAGTCGTCATGTCTGCAAAAATTCGCACTCATAAGGGTATTAGGCATTAGGTTTTAATAAATAAAACAATTATAAAAACCAACAAAAAATGGTAAAGAGATCATGAAGAAGATGATGCTATTGTCGGGAATAACCCGGGCACCATTGCCACTTTGCGAGACTGTGGTCTCCTAAAATTCTTTCATATCCCGGGTATGAGGGCCCAAGTCAGGATATTGGAGTACCTCGTGCATATGTGGGACATGGACCAACAATTATTCCACATAGGGGTCCACACATTGTCCTTGGATATTGAGGACGTTTACTTCTTGACAGGATTGTCATGGCGTGGGTACCACACTAGCTTGACTAGTAGCAGAGGTGGTGGGTTACCTATGAGTGAATACTGTCATTTATACTATGTTCCAGAGGCAGAAAGGAGCAAAGGAAAAGTGGCCATTTGGGGGGTACATGATTTGACCCTTCGCACTATTTTTTTCACCATTGCTCGTATGGTTGGGAGCATTGCTCCACACATGGCTCTCCAGAGCTACTTTTAGTATGCCATAGAGTGTACTGGGCCTCGGGTCTTTAACTGGGCAGACGTTGTCCTTCGTAGCATGAAGAGGCAGTTGACCAAATGCAGGAGAGGTGACCTGAAGAAATTTGGGTATGGGTCTTTTTTGGTGTCCTTCTTTCTTGAGAGGGTTCCCTTGTTGAGGTTGCAGGTTGAGTGGGGTTTATTGGCTCCAAAGGATCTGAGAATGTTGAGGTGGTGTAACCTCATGGCCAGGCATGTATCTGGACCAATCATCAAATGTAATGATTCCTTCTTTGACTGGTTGCGACCACAGATGTTGATGGTCGATGATTATGCCTATGTCGGGTTGGACTTCTGAGGATATCCGGACTTGGCTTTGCTCAAGGGTGCTCAGTGGGGAGATCTTGGTAAGAAGTACACATTTTTTACTTTTTAAATGTTTTTGTGAATTTTATCATATGCAAATGTTTTTATGTTTGTCCAAGTTCTAATTACAAAAATTCTTTTTTGATGACACAGACGTGGGGCCTTATCGACCGTCAGGTACGTATCCTATTCAACGACGAGGAGAGGTGGCTCCAGTGCCACAATGGGACATTGAAGATTATGAAGCAGTGGAACAAAACTTAGAGGGTTTGACTGCAGACATTCCAGACATGCCTCTTGGAGAAGTTCCACGATGTTATCAGCGTCATACGATGGGGGTGTTAGAGTCTATTGGTTGACTGCTTCATAGGGTTTTGCCGGGCAGTCATGTGTTACCATGAACGTCATCCATGACGTCACTTTGTAGAAGCCATGAGCTTCAGATTTTGAAATTTTGGTCCTCGGACAGAACTTTTTTGTAAAAAACTTTTTGATCGTTATATATACATATGGCTTCTACCGGCTTATTTTGTGTCATGTGATACTTGTGATGTGATTGATTTATAAATGACCCAAATGTCTATCTAATACATAATTAGCTAATGATTCAGTTAATGTATTTAGACATCTAGGAATATGTTGATACTCAATATAATCAAAATAATGTTCCAAGAGGTGAATTCCCAAATACACCCGTAACAAAGTAGGACTTAGAATAGCATAGACATTACTTAACTATAGTACTATGAGCTTCGAATCGAGTTGCACAACCAAGTGATGGATACCAAGTGAGATAGCATCAATCAACAATTCAATAATGGCGCTATACTCTGCAATATTGTTGGTTGCACAGCCGAGGCACACACCTCGTAAACTGATAAGTTCATTTGTAGGGGTGTAAATTGCCCACGCAGCAGAAGCAAGGTTCTAAGTACTACGGCTAGCGCCATCAACAAAGCCAGTGTGGGGTAGAGAAGACTCCGACATCTAGAAATCAAACACAACGTCACATAAGGGCAGAAACCAGATAACGAAAAAAGAAAACTAGAGTAACACACAAGAAGTATAATACAATAAAATACAAGTACTCATGCATGAGTGATCTTATGCATAGTACTTCTTCAAGTACAACCCATTCCTGGGTTCACTCAAAGGGATACCATCGTAATCTACTAACTCATAAGCTCCTTTCTCCAAAACTCATCTAACGATATAAGGACCTCGCCACATGGGTTTGAATTTTCTAGCACCTAGCATGTCTCGATCTTGTTCGTAGAGGAGAACCAGATCTCCTTCGTAGAAAATGCGAGTCTTGACATGTTTGTCATATTGGGCCTTGACACGTTTCTTCTGGGCTTCTATGACTAGGGTAGCGTTGCGTCGATTTTCGTCTAATCGCATGAGATACAATAGACGTTCTTCCTCGGTAGAAGTGTTTGGTAGGAGTTCGACAGCTAGTTTTAAAGAGGGTATCTCGCATTCAGTCGGGAGAATGGATTCTAAACCATAGACTAACTGGAAAGGTGTAAACCCAGTAGCGGACTTAACGGATGTTCTGTAAGCCCATAATGCTGAAAACAACATTGTGTGCCAACTTGTTTTGTGAATCCCTATCCTTCATCGGAGCATGGCTATGAGAACTTTGTTGATCACTTCGCCTTGGTCGTTGGCTTGTGGGTAATAGGGCATTGAGTTTTCATGATGAAGAACCAAATTTTCAGTGAGTTCGAACATCATGAAGTTTCTAAAGTGGCTACCGTGATTAGTGACGATATCCCAAGGAACACCAAAATGAGCTATGATGTGACTGAAAATGAATAATGTTGTGGTCTTTCCAGTATTGTCAAATGTCGGCATCGCCTCGGCCCATTTCATAAAATAATCTACGACTACAATAATGTACCCATGCCCCCTGGCCGAGTGGGGGTGACATGTCATTAAATCAATACCCCATTTCGCAAAGGGACCGATGGAGACCACAGGGTGAAGAGGAGCGATATGTGCCCGTATCTTATGATTATAGGTATGGCAAGTGTGGCATTTGATTATGCAATCGTTAAATAAAGAAGGCAAAAAATACCCTTCTCGTAAGATCTTCTGGGCAGTAGCATACCCGGACATATGACCACCACAGGCTCCAGAATGGCAGTCATTTAAGGCTTTCTCAGCTTCATCGAATGTGAGGCAGCGTCGAAAAACTGATTCAATCCCATGATGATAAAGAGTATCCCTGAGGATAATATATTGACGGGCTTGGTATCGTATTCATTGTCGGTCATTACTGGAAAAATTGGGCTAGAAAGTCTGGGTTTGGAGATATATGATGATATCGCCATACCAAAGATCATCGAAACTAATTAGGAAAAGGGATTCATCAGGTAATGAATCAGCTGCTACATTTTCCGTTTCAGAGTAGGGAAAATCACATATCAACTTGGTAAACACTAAGGACTTCTTGGACTTGGCTCGTTCAAATTCCAAGTCAAACTCCTGGAGTATCACGATCCATTTGGAGTATTTTTCCCCTAGCAATTGACATGTGAGAATGTGTTGCATAGGGTTGCAGTTAGAAATCACCATAGTCTTGCGAGAGAGGATATAGTGTCGGAAACGTTGAACTGCTTGGACGGCTGCCAAGGCCAGTTTTTTGACATGTAAATACTTGGTTTCAATAGGCATTAGACTTCAACTCAAGTAATAGATAACATGTTCATCTTGAGAATCATCCTCTTGGATGAGAACCATAGCAATGGTGTAATCTAAGGCTGCGAGGTAGAGGAAATAATCACGACTGTAATCGGGGGGGAAGAGAAGTGGAGCACGTGTCAGGGACAGTTTCAAAGCTTCGAAGGCTTTGTTTGCGATGGTGTCCCATATGAACTTAGACCCCTTTTTAAGTAGTCACGTAAATCCATGAGCTATCTCGGCATAGTTCGGGATGAAACGACGAAGAAATTTTGCTTTCCCTTGCAAACTTTGTAACTGGTGAAGTGTAGAAGGAGGAGGGAGATTAAGAATCACCTTGACATTTAAAGGATCTACCCTGATCCCTTGACGTGAAACAATAAAGCCTAGAAGTCGGCCGGATTCCACGTAGAAAACACATTTGTGAGGATTCAAGCATATATGGTAAAACCGACAGCGGAGGAAAATGGCTCAGAGGTGAATTGGATGATCGACTTGCACATCGAATGAGTGGGTAAGTCATCAAGATATGGTTGCACGATGTGATTGATATCATGGAAGGCATATGACATAGCACGTTGAAAAGTGGCGCTAGCATTCTTCAGACCGAAAGGGAGTTTCTGATAGGTGAAAGTGCCCCAAGGACAAATAAAAGTAGTCTTGTGTTGATCCTCGGGAACAATATTGATTTGATTATATCCAGAGAAACCATCCATCAGAGAGAATATTTCACTTCCAACGCAATCGTTGACAATCTGATCGACGAAGGGGGTAGGAAAGTTGTCTTTAGGACAAGATTTGTTAATATCCCTATAATCAACGCATACACAAATTGTTCCTTGTTTCTTGTCAGTCGGGACAAGATTGGAAACCCAGTCAGTGAAGGCCACCCGGTAAATAAAGTTGGCTTTTAGAAGTTTCTCAACTTCAAGTTTAATGGCGGTCGCTTTACGTGGGTGAACTGGATGAAGGCGTTGTCAGACGGGTTTAGCGTCTGGGTATGTCTTGATCTCACGTATTACAATGTCAGGGTTGATACCCAGCATTTATTCATAGCTCCAGGCGTAGACGTCATGAAATTCTTTGAAAAGTGACTTATAGGTGACAATTTCATCAGGGGAACACGAAGCTCCGATGTGCACATTTTCGACAATTCCAGGTTTGATGGATATGTCGAGGGGAATAGTGGGTGAGATATTGCTTAAGTTCCCTTCGGAAAACACATCGTGTGTGGACTCAGGAATGGTTGAAATGATGACAACGGTCGACAGAGTCGAGATCCATTGGTAGCTCTCGATGGTTTGTTGTTCCAGGAAGAGGATGGAACGGTGATGTCCATCGTCCCAAGGAGTGTCTTCCATGACAGACATAATCATCTCATCCATGGGAAAAATGACACGGAAAGGATCTGGAGATAAATCACCAAGAGAGGGGGTAGAGGGGGTTGCCGATTGAATGGCCTAATAGGCAGATTCGACCAGACTCAAAAGCATTTCATCGCTGTAACGAAGATGATCTCTAGGGTCAGGTACCATCCATGGGTCATGAGACACAGGGGTTTCGTGAATTGAGGTGGAGATCATGTTGATTGAAGTAATGGACGAGTGTGGAACATCGAGCAGCGGAATGGGGAAAGTACCCATTAATGAAGAGTCTTTGAGAAGACCTACACTGACGTTCTCGTAACCTGATGGGGTTTTGGCGATAAACGGTATGTTGCCAGTATGCGTATCCGAGTTAAAGAAGGCTAATTGGTCGACGGTAATGACCTTTCCTTGATGTGGGAAACATACCACATGAAAAAGAGTCGACACAACTACGCGCATGGAATCGATCCAGCTACGGCCAAGCAAAAGATTGTAATCGAGATGAGCGTCAAAGACTTCCACTTCGACTTGGACCGTTTTGCCTTCTAGCATGATTGGAAATGAAGGAAGGACACCGTAAGGCTTAAAACTGGAGCCATTGAAGGTTTTGAGTGTGTTATGGGATTTAGTCAAAGAGGGATATTTGATGGCTTTCCAGTAGGTAACAGACATGACACACGTCGAGGCACCCTCATCAATGATTGTTCAACAAATGCTTTTGTCGGAGACAATCACTTGGATCTGGAACGCGATTTGAGAGGGTAACCATGGAATGTGATCTTCCAAGTCAAAAATTATTAAATTCGTGTCCGTCAGGTCAATTCCATCGATATCTTTCAACAATGCCTTCCGTTGTGTAGGACAACTTTGAAGGACTTTGAGCGCTAACATCGCGGAAGGTGCTTGGGCCAGATCTTTGACAGTGTTGTAGTTTTGGGCAGCACAAGCATGAGAATTGAAAGCCGATTTTCGAATGACACCCTTTGGAGGGGATCGAAGAACTGTGTCAAGTCTCGGTCATTTGATATGAAGAGGACCATTGGTAGGTGGAGTTGCAAGAGTGGGTTCTACCAATGAAGGAGGTAGATCATCAACCTTCTCTTTAGAGGTAGAATAATCTTTGGCTCAAGTAGTGAGTGCAATGTCATTCTTCTTTGAATCACTAGTACACATCAATACATAGGAAGTAGTAGAAGCGGTAGGTTGGTCATGAATGACCAATTGGGCCTATTGTTGAGAGGGGAAGGGTTGGGACAAAACGGCCGAAGCAGGTGGTTTCAGGGCTCCTTGAAGGAACTTAGTGACCTCGGTGTGCCGTGCACAATCCTTCGTGTAGTGATCATCACCGCAGACAAGACAAGGGTATCGAGGTTTGCACTTATCTCTATCGTCAATAGGCAGAGTTTTGGTTTTCTCTGTTTGTAAAGTATTTTTTTCCTCCTTATTCTTACCCTTTCCTTTTCTGGATTTGTTTTTACCGAGTGGGGTAGATTGAACTGCATTTACCTCAAAAGTCTTGTCGGTGGGACGGGTAGGAGACAGAGCATTTTAAACATTAGAAGAAGCAGGTTTGGGGTTGGTGCTTGAGGCAGAATGTGGTTGGGCATGGAAAGTGACAATCACACTGTCGATTGCATGAGAAGCAGCTAGAGTAGTTGAAGTGGCAGAAGTGGAGGGACGAGGTGCATCAGGGAGTAGGTCGTAAAGGGTACCTGTTTGTGAGTAAACAAGGTCGAGGTATTGAGCATGACTTATGGCCTGTTCTTCAGTGACAACTCCACCCATGGCGATTTCATGAGCGATGTCGTTCACAAATGATTTTGTGAACCACTCTGCCATCAATTGATCAGGAAGTTCGAGTTTGATGAGACGTCATCTCTGTCGCCACTCATGAATGTGATTGGATATATGAGTGGCTTTGGTTTGTTTGAAAGAACTCAAAATCTCAGTCCCCATTTCATAACGGATCGGTAACTGGTAGTGGGTGAGAAAATCCATAGCTAGGGTGTTGAAGTCGGCGAAGAAACCTCATGGTAATTCTATATACCACTTCGTGGTAGAACCTGTGAGATTTCTTTGAAAAAGATGTAAACGAATAGAGTCATCCATCAAGGAGTTGGATGAGCACCAGAGGTGAAAAGTCATGATGTGATTGTTCAGGTCCTCTCCCGCTTTGCCATCGAATTTAAGGATGTCCGATGGTATCTTGGCTGGTATAGCGGGCCATTGGGGAGAGTGATGGATTGGATCATTTAAAATCCTCGACAGATCCGAGAGGTCCAAAGTGGCCAAGAAGGGTAACTGTCTATTCACATGTGGGTACTGGTGGATTTGGGGAGGGAGTCCCATCAGCAAACTAATGAGACCATAAGCAGTCTGCATATAATGTGAAGAACCAGGCAGATTCAGTCGTTGTTGTGGAGGAAAGTAGCTCATGGGATTGTATCCTTGAACAGGGACGTGAGTTTGAGCATTCGAGCCCCAAATAGGATTGGATGTACCTCGATATGGTTGGCCTATACTAGGGGGTATAACAGATGTAGCTAGAAGTTGTCGCCCCCAAGTCGATTGAGGATTATGTTGTATCAGATGGTTCCAATACTGGGCCAAGGATGGAGGTATGTTTTGTCCATAGGGTGGGGTCAGTGGGGGTTGTCCTCCAATCGTCGGTTGTGTTCCAATTTGGATTTTTGTTCCAATAGGAATTTTCCCTACAAGGGGGGGTTGATTCAAACCTCCTTGGTGAAATTGTCCACCAACAGGAATCTGGTAATTTGGTGTGAATGACGAAATGTTTCCACTAGGATTAGTGCTTCCAATAGAGGATGAAAAAGGTCCTCCAAAAGGGGGTTGAGGAAGCATCGAAATGAAGCCAATAAGAGAGTGCTCGGAAGAAGAGGGACCACCAGGAGTTTCGGATGGGGTTTGCATAGGAGTGGGAATAGAAGCATTCAATGCACGGTATCTAGGTGGAAGCGTCGGGGTGACACTGGGTGAGAGCGGTGTGTCAATGGGGGCTTGACTAGATACTGTAATCCCGATGTGAATACTCATAGTATCTGTGTAATGGGCCATTTCTAAAGGGATGGTCAAGATGTGGTAATCTTGCGGAGCTTTTGTACCAAGAAAATAATAAGCAGTAGTAAAAGGTACTGCGTCCGGGTCAGAGGTTTCGGGGAATGCAGGTGAGACGGTGATTTCAACGCCAGATCCTGCACCAAAGAGATCCTGTCTAAAAATGCCAGCAGACCAAAAAGGATCTTGGCCCTCAGGTCCTGGAAAGGGTCCAGTCAATGATCCAGAAGACAACACAACTAGGTCTTTGAAAGAATTCACTCGCATAATACGTCTCTCAGAATCCGGGTGAAATCGAAAGTCCTCTCGAGCATTGGTAATTTGGAACCATTCTAAAGAGTCATTTCTTTCCACTTGTGGAGTGGTGACGTCTTGGACTTCACTCTATTGAGGAGAGCCCTCAGGTGAGCTTGTAGGCAAAAGTTGAGAACCTTCTAGATTTTCTGGAGGTAAGCCATGCATTCTATGTGAATGACGTGGAGGGTCTATTGTGAACGAGTTACAAACTTACAAAGAAATCCTATGGTCAACTTGGGTAAACAAACAGCATGTGCTAGTAAACAAAATCTAGGAAACAAAACTAAGCAAACAAGACCTTC
This sequence comes from Picea engelmannii, assembly GCA_009831015.1. Taxonomy (NCBI): domain Eukaryota; kingdom Viridiplantae; phylum Streptophyta; class Pinopsida; order Pinales; family Pinaceae; genus Picea; species Picea engelmannii. Next base: position 1,372,009 of record ML777817.1, read on the forward strand.
TAATTCTGAAGTCACTAGTTGGTGATGAAATCTAACATCGCAACAACGAGACAAGAAGGGGCTGGGCTAGGGTGGAAAATTTACGCTGACAACCTGCATAATGGACTTACACCCTAGTGCAAGCTCCCACACATAATCGTGGGTATACCCTCCAAGGAGCTCGAGTGAGTTTGGCCAACGTCGATTCTAGGTACTGTGAAGACTTTCCCCTTCACAGTCACCTTGTGTAAGACCCTAAGAAGATAGGCCACTAAGGTTACTACGGACAACAATAAAGCCTGGGGGGACAATCGATAGTCTGATCCACACGCAAGGGTAGGGTATCTAACCCGAAATCAACGCGAGAGGCTTCCACTCATCATTGTGGGTATACCTCTAAGTGACCCCCGTAATATGTGTAATCTCTACACCGATATCAACAAAGCAGGGTGAGTAACTCTGTCGATATCAATGCCATCTCATGTTTGACCCTTGTGTGAGAAGGGCTTCCCAGGACAAAATGTTGTAAATGGAATTTAACACTCCTTAACTGCTATTGTGTGTTTCGTGCTTTGGAGAGTGTATCTCTCTGCCTATTCCAAAGCACTAGCCTAGCTAATCATTGGTGTAATAGAGCCCTAGAAAAGAGTTACTAGTTAAATTTTAAAATTGTGCAATGTTATTCAGGGTTGTTGTTACTCAAAGGAAACGGAGATAAAACTAATGTTGTGTGAGACTCTGACCCAACAATGCATAGATAGGAATGAAATATATCAATTTTCGTTCGATGAATCCTATGTACAGGAGGGAAAGAGAAGTGTTCCAGAACAATCTTGAACTACAATACACAATCTTCTTTAAAATGCAATCTTGAACAAATCACACAATAATGACAATTCTATATTTGTCTTCTTTCAACAATTGATTTTCAATATTTTCAAAACGAAAAATGCTTTTAAAAAGAAAAATGTTTTTTACTTTTCAAAAAGATCTACACCATGGTGGTGAAAGTAAGGAAAACCAATAACTAACGAAAAAGAAATAAACAAAACCCAGACCAATCTTTCAATGGAGACAAAAATGACAAGAAGACAAGACTAGTCTTTTCAATTGCATGAGAACAATGATTTTCCAAATGATGAGCAAATGAGAAATACAAACAATCCCAACCTTTAAACCGATCACCGGCTCTTGACCAAACAAGCACTCAAATTCTAGGGTCAGAGATTATATCCTTGCAAAAAGTCAAGAGATGAGAGTTGAGAAAAAGATGGACAAGAAGAGCCTTTGATTTCTGAAGACTGATCATACACAAAATCTGAAGTCAAGAAACAATCAACCAGTGGTCCAAGAATTTCTTTTCAGACACCTATACTGATCTGGGCATCTGAGCATGCAAAAACCTTAAATCCAAAAAATTTAAAAGAGGTTTCATAGGCTATCAGTATTGTGCAGTGTGAGAATGGATCATTATCGCAAGCTGGCTTTGAGCAAGGTGCGAGAACCTTGCACTGGACTGAAAGGAAAAGTGTGAACTCAAGGTGTTCTCACAGGCCATTGTGGGGTTCAGTGCGAGAAGGCCTGAAACTAGGAAAAATTTTGGAAAAAGACAAAAAATTTGAAGGGAATTCTGGACCCAAAGAGTCTATCAGGGTGTCCTGAAGACTCAGAGATTGATAGAAATGAAGAAAGGTAAGGCAAGAGAAAATGGCCAAGGAAAAACAAAAAAAACCACTAAAAAATGGGTTGCATCCCCAGTGGAGTCGCCAATTTTGTTATCAAACTAATCGGTAGGTGCGGACACTAATAGATCTCCCTAGATACACCTGGATCTAGAACAAAACAGGACAGGACATGAATCTTTCCCTAAGTTACGACCATTGAAATAGCTAGTAAGGAGGAACAAATGACATATCTTTGTATCGCTTCCTTAGGTCTTTGTTGCTCCTGCTTCGATCTGGTGCTCTCGTGAGGTCAAGACCAAGACAACACAAACCAACCAAAGTGAAGATAGCAAAATTTATTCAATCGTCAACTTATGTGTATGATCAAGGAATTACTAAAATAAAGTAAGAATGACTTTATGGGAAAGGGACATGTCGTTGTATCATATTAATTGAAAGTAGAAGATACAACCCGATCGCCTTGATGTCGCAAGCTTCCTTTCGGTGACTCTTGGTTCCAACACACACACTTGCTATGTGTCTTTGCATGAAGAAGATCCAATTCCTCTTGATAGACCTACTAGAGTATCCAAGCTTCTGTTCAAGTTGGGTTCTTCACACAATTCCCTAACCAATTCTTCAATTAATCTTGCTTAACCTTTTCCATGAGAATCCTATCAATATATAGGAGAGGATGAGATGGTTACATGGATGAGAATAATCCCACCAAATCAGGGAACCCAGTAAAATTATAACCATTTGAATGCCAACCCATTCTCTAGAAGATTCCCTTCTAGAACCATTGAGACTTCATATTTTGTCCAAGCTTGAAAACAAATTCACACCCTATGTATAGAGAACAGTGCAAGAAGTTCGCACCCTAGCTAAAGGTGGCCTGCGAGAATGGGTCATTTTCGCACCCTAGGCTATAAGCAGCCTACGAACTCACTTTGAAAATATGTTTTCTAGAAGGAGATAAATGCCACTTTTCTCAGGAGAAAGTTCTTGTTAGGAGCCTGAGTACACCATTGTCAATACACCATCAAGATGACCAAAATCATGTGTAAAAGTGATTAACCCCAAAATAAGGAAAATAGGTTAAGTAACCTAGAAGTGGGTTAAGTAACCTAAAAATGGGTTAAGTGACCTAGAGGATGAAAGTATAAATAAGATAGCTATGGTCTCTTGTAAAAACATCTTTTTTGTGGGTCAATGGAGAGCTTCATGTGAGAATATCTTTTGGAGTATTAATGGAGAGATTCTTATTGGTGTGCATCACTTGAGCATGATTGAAGATCTATTATGAGGAAGAGAGGGAGAGGAATATCTCATGGATGCATCAAAGTTTCGGCAATGTCAGAGATCTTGTCGGAAAAAGTCTCGAAGCTTCAGAAACCCTAGTTTATGAGGTATACGAGGGTTGTAATGGGCCAGGGCGCGTACACACGTGGGTTGTATGAGGATAGGGTGCATACAGTGGATGGAATTATGAAGACTTGTGTTTGAGCTGGTGTCAAGCTCTTGGATGATGAGGTAGGTTCCAGATCTGCATTATATGGGCTCAGATCTATCACTGAGACACTGGAATGATTACATTATTGTCTTGATGGATGCTATTGTTTGATGTGTTGTGAATTCTTAGGGAATTCTTGGTATGGATTCTATGATATGGTTTAGTTTGGATGATTTGGTTGATGGAGTGATCAGTACTCTTATGATTAAATGGTGACATGATTTCTATGGTATACTAGTTGTTTATACATGATTGAGATAGCATTCATATTGATTTGTTGTGGAGCATGAGCAAACTATTGGAGAGCTTGGATGTGTTGTGACTGGTTGGTGGTCAGATTGGACAGTGAGACACAGAAAAGAATGATATATTGATTATAGAGATTCTGAGTTGATATTGAAGGACAAACCCTAACAGCTCAGAAGGTATACGTAGGTTGTTGTATACATTGACCACGTGCATACGTAGGTTGTAGTGAGCTAGAGCGCGTGCACATGCTAGCTGCACTAATGGAAGGTCGTGTACATGTTGACAGATTGATATCTGTTGAGGATTGTTGCCTCATATCAGTTGGTGTTGAGGGTGTAAGTTGAGTCTTGCATTATAGAGCTGGTGTTCTTGTAGAGTTGTACTCTATTCAGTTGTTGTTGATAAACCCAGTATTGTTGTCCATAATAAATAAAAAATTGTACATATATCTTGTGTTCTTTGTGTTCCTTGTAGTGATGACTTGATGATGATATATTGTCGATATATGTTGCTGATATGTGTTCTCGTCTAACTGGTTATAAATGACAGCAATGGGTAATGAATAAATGTTGAATGTTAACTAAGGAGTTTTTGTAAACAGGGAAACTTTTGGGGAAAATATCCCCACACTCATTCACCCCCCCTCTAAGTGTGGTAGATGTGTCCAACACTGTGTTGATCTGGTACTTTGCCTATTCTGGTACTCCATCTATTCTGGTACCCAACTTTGTGTTGATCCAGTACCAATATATTTTACTGTGTTAGTCTGGTAGTGGATCTGCTTCTACAGGATTCTTGTTTTGAACAAGTATGCAAGCGATAGCTCCAATAAACTTGTTGGCTGGAAGAATATTTGGTTCGTTTGAAGACCATAATAGACTAGGATATGCTTCATTACTCATGCACTTTGTGTCATGAGGATGAAGCTCTTTCCATAAGATACGATTTGATAACCAATTGTAATATTTTCACAAACATTTGATATTATCTTTATACGTTGGTTGTAATGATTGATCTTCTTTAAGAAGCAGCTACGTAGATTCTCGAGGAGAGTTTGAATATATTGTTATACTGAGAAACTGAGTTTTGAATTATTGTATACTTGTCAATTGAAGTAATATGAAGTTCATTTTAAATTCATGGATGTAATTAAAGTTTGTGTTCTGTAATTTCCTAGAGCTACCTTGTTGGTATGGAAAGGGCCCACCGCCCAAACCAAGGTAATTCTCTTTGTATTTGTTTGTGTATGGATTGGAGCTGATTTATGTGTGTATGAGTAGGACAATTGTGTATTATAAACAATTCTGAGTGAGTAATCTTTCCTGAGCACAACATATATTTATGAATAGATATTTGTTGATTTTTGGATGAGTGTGAATGAATAGTTTATAATAATCACAGTATATGATCCCATCTATGTTTTTGCAGTGTAAGATTTAGTTGACAAAAACTGTGTAGATGTTTATGATTGTTAGATATGAAATTATCATTTTCTGGGTTTAGAAGCTTTAATATCTATGTTGTTTGAAGTAAGTGCAGGAAAATGACCCAGACTCCATCTCTCACCCACATACACCAAGAATGGAGTGTCTTGTATAATGCTTCCTGTGTAGGAACATAAGTCCTTTCAAAACATTGATTGTGTTATGAGTGGTTTTTCTGTTGATTATTGTTGAAGTGTGCCCAGATCTTGTTGTTATTTGTTGTCAAGAGTAGTAGCTACAGATAACTGATTCAAATTCCATCTTTCCATTTCATGTGCTTGTAAATGGACAAGTAATTATCTAAGAAAGATCTTTTGAATGCATGGTTGTTAAGATTTTGTTTGCAAGTTTTTCTTTCTAATTTTTAAAACTGTGAAAAGGTAGAGTATTGAGTTTTGAATTTTTTTTCTTTACTCTATACTCATCAGACGTAGTTAGATTACCTATTGTTGGCACATATAGTGTAACAACTCTATTGATTACAAATCTCGATCGATAATTCATGATTGGCAATATATGTTGAATAGATAATTGCACCAACATTTTGGCCTCGTTGTTGGGGAGTTGTAAACAGTAATAGGTAGTGTTTTTCATTAGATTGTTTTTATAGTTTTGGAGTGGTTTTAAGGGCAACTTGAGGGCGGGGAAAATACGGTAAGACGTGAGGGAAGATCCCACTCATCCACTTTAGTGGGGTTTCTCCAAATTGGTTGTCCTCTTAACCTTAGTAATTGAATTTTGTGTGAATTAGTATTTAGATCTTTTTATGCATAAATGTAGAGATAGAAAAGGTAGATTTGTTACATATAGAATTGCACAAAATTCAAGAAACCCCCCCAAAGTTATAGAAAAATCAAGAAAAATCCCCCATACTAACTCGGCTAATGTTTGTGTAGGAAAAATCCTGAGGGGAAAGTTCAAAGGTAGTAATTGCAACTACAACTAAAGGTACCAAATCTGAAGCTACTATCCAAATTGAAAACAAAGTCCAGCAAGCAAGAAGGGAAGCATTGGCGACCCAATCAGAAGGAAGGGATGGAAAAGAGACAAAGGTAGTGGTAGAAGAGGCTACATCTGCCATTGGGGAAACACACAAGGTATTGGAACAATTGGATATACCAACCAACCCAATGGTTGAACCATCACTTAGTGGGGAGACATCCCCATCACCCTACAACGTGTTATTTGGAAATATGGTGGATGAAGAGGGAAATGTAAACAATGAAAAAGAGACATTTGGATTCCCAATACTAGACATTACCAGAGATGTTGCCATGAAGAATATTCCACTGTCATCACTACCTCACTTCCATGGTATGTCAATAGAAGATCTTGATTCATTTTTGTTTGAATTTGATATACTATGTAGGAGTTATAATTACACTGATAGTGCACAAAAACTAAAACTCTTTCCAACCACACTTAAATATGTAGCATTAAGGTGGTTTATGAGCCTAGGAAAACACACTATCTTATCCTGGGATGGAATGAAGGAGACCTTCCTCTAGAAATATCAAGACTACTATGGACCTAGGGATGGTATGAATGACATATTTAAAATACAACAGTCTGAGGAGGAAATCTTGGAAGATTATCTAGAAAGGTTCCTATATAACTATCAAAAGACAAAAAAAAACTCCTTAGGCATAGCCACAGTTAGGACCATATTCCTAAAGGGTGTAAGGGATTACTGTATCGAGGTACTAAAACTCATGAGTTCTAGAGATGTGTATCATAAGTCATTTGCAGACATTGCAGAGTATTGTAAAAGGTACTCTCGCAGCCAAGCCAAAACAAGAAAAAGTGTAAGAGAACCTATAGGCAGATCTAACAAACCTGATCCATGAGGTGTTACAAGGATAGAATTAGGGAATCTACTTGAAAAATTCAAAAAATATATCCTAAATACAATCAGTATCCAATTAGACACCATGAAAATAAAAAATAAATAAGAAAAATAAAATGCTACTTTAGCAATTTTCTGCCCTCGGTGCAGGAAGAAGCACTATGAAAAATAATGTCTTATTAATGTTATCGAAATCTTTGGCCTTTGTACAGAAGATCACCCTACCAATGAGTTCCCTTATTTACCTAGACTAAAATCCATTTTCAAGGGAGGGGGAGAACCTCAGGAAATGTCATATCCCCCCAAGAGATCATGGAGACAACAAAATCCTAACATGTTCTACAACCCTACCATGCAATACCCAAAACAACATTTGATTCCTCCAATGCCTTATCCTCAATGGACACATCAACAACCACAAGTCCAACCTTGGAAACAAGGATGGAGAAGCACTACATATGGGAATGTTCTTTTTCAAACACCAATTCTTCCTACTTATCAACAATATCCTTCAAATATCTCTTAGTTTTTGCATGGATTTAATCCACCTGCTTTACTTCCACCTTCCCAGCTACAACCACAACTCACCTCACCTTTGAACCCAAATCAAAAGCAACAAATCCAAGTTGCACCTAATCCAAACCCCTCTTGGCCTACCCCTATTCCTGCACAACCCATCCCTAATCCAAACAATAGACCTACTCAACCTGTACATAATCTTGAAGCAAAGAATTTCCCAACTTATGTAATAACTCCTACTTCACTAAATGAAATTCAATTAAGATTTGGGAAAGTCTTGAACAAACTGAATTCTACAGTGGCTATTAGATAAGAAGAACATATAGATGACCAACCCAATAAATAAGAAGACATCTATGTACAAAAGGAAATCCCCCCTCACACTCCTCAACCATCAGAAATACCTCAGGAAGCTAATCCTCCACCCTATCCAGAAAGACTATTTATGAAGAAACCTAAGGTACCTCTAGGAAATGACTTAGAAGTTGAACTAAGAAATGTATGTGTAAAGATTCCCCTACTCCAAGCCATTAAAGATATTCCTATCTATGATAAAATTATAAGGTATCTTTGCATCAAAATTGCTGGAAGGAAGAGGAAGGAACCTCCTGTCATAAAAGTGGATGGACAACTATCAGAACTTATATCACAAATGCCATCCAATTATAATGATCTGGGAAACCCAGTGGTGACTGTAGAAATTAATGGTATTTCTATGGAAAACACCCTTATTGATCTAGTAGCAGCAATAAATGTTATGATTGTTGATACTATGTGTATGATGGAACTAAATCATTTAAGGCCAACACAGACCTTGTTGGAATTGGGAGACAAATCAGTCATGAGCCTAGCAGGATGCCTAGATGATGTAATGATTTTCATAGCTTCCTGAGAGTATCCTGTGGAATTCTTGGTAATTCATTTAAAATCCTCAAAACTTCGGCATCCAGTTGTGCTTGATTGACCTTGTCTGGCCACTGCTAATGCATTTATTAGTTGTCGGTCTGGAGAGATCACAATTTCCAATGGAACCCATTGTTAGAAAATTGTTCTCTTTCCTCCCACCCAACAAGCCACTGAAGTTCCAGTATGAATGGAGAATCCTTATGGGGAGGCAATCTATGCTCAACTCTTTTTAACACTTGAGAAAGCAAAGTAAGTTCAAGAACAAACTAAAGAACAGATTTTAAGCCTATTTTTAACTAATGCAGAATGCATTGAGTATCCTCAATATTTCCCAGAATTCACACATATTTTCAGCCCTGAGTTTTAGGAGATTTGGAATCCCTCCACTTCTACATTATTTACCATATCATAAATAAGTGAATAAGAGAAATCAAATCTCCAAACTATTGAAATCAGTCACGGGAAATCTGTTGGATTACTGAGAGAGGGGGTGAATCAGTAATAGAGTAATTTAATCATTTTTAACCATATAATCCAAGTGTTATATCAATGAAGCATTATCATCCAATAAATGCAGAGTAAATAAGCAATGAATAAATGAAAAAACATACACATACATAGTACACCAGTGTTTTACGTGGAAACCCAAATCGGGAGAAAACCACGGAATTCTTTTTCTTATATATCTTGAAGAATTACATTCATTGGAAGCACTAACTTCCTTTGTTTTCCAGCTGCAACTGGAAGGAGGCTCCAACCCCCTAGTTTCTCAAGATACAACCTGAGGGAAGCTCCAACTCCCCAATTCTCTAGCTACAACCAGAAGGAGGCTACAACCCCCTATGTTCCCCAGCTACAACCACGTGTCCTTGCCCCGTCCTACCACCCTGAAGTAGAAGTAGAATGATGGAACCATTGTCAACCTGTCATTGTGAGATATGTCATTGTAAACCTTTTTGAACAAGATATCCTAACTGAGAGGGGGGGTGAATCAGTTAGATAAAATTTCTTTCTTTTCTTTAAAACAGATTACTCAATGAACATAGATTATGCCTTTTACTATATGTCTTTGCTACAAATCATTCAGATCAATTAATATACACTCACATAAATAGACAATGACAAAAATATTTTCATGAGGAAACCCAAAAGGGAAAAACCTCTTCTTCTTATGAATGAAAGGCAAGCTCTGTTGGAATATTGGTTGTTGTCATTGATGTCAACCCTAGTCATGGGTTTTGGACCGCAAGATTGATGAAGGTATTTGGACATGGAGGAAAATGCACATGCATATACAACACCCATGGATGGATAGTATACAGCATGTTGTTTCCGATGGTATGTGGAACGTTACGTGGATCCTCATGGTTGAGGAGAAATGAATTTTTGAAGATGACAAAGTGAATTGAAGAAGGAAGTACATGTAGGCCCTGAAGATAATTAAAAAAAATAATTACAAAATAAGAAAGTGTCAGGTCGGCACTAATGTTAAAAGGAAGTTACATAAATGGTATAAATACACATCATTATACATTCATTTGATACAAGTTGAATTTTAGAGGAAATCAGAAGTAAAGAAGGCCGGATTTCAAGGGAGGAAGAAGTCTTTTGGTGATGTGTTCTAAGGTATGTTATTTTCAAATCATCTTACCATTTTTGCTATAATTTTTTTTCTAGAACGATTCAGATGGTGAAATTGATATGGTATTGAGAAGACATATCAAGGTACATGTTGTAAAACACTCATCTCTTGATTCGCTATAATTATGGAGATACACTCTGTGGAAGATAGGGTTTGTGACCAATCTTGAAGCTAGTCAATAAACAGGTGTTTCGGGTAAAATAGTCATAACTTCTTCATCAAGAATCCAAATGATGTGGGATGAATTTAATTGGAAATAGTACAGAATTTAATTTATTTTTTGCGAGTTTCAGAATTGGATGTTAAATATTGAGCGTGGGGCATTCTGTACAAGTTCGGTCTCCTGGATAAACCATAATTGAACAAGGTTTACCATTCTCTCTATAACTTCTTTTTGGGGAGGATTCAAGGAGTGAAACTTGGAGAAGTTTCAGAGAATAAATTGAATAATATTATCACAAGATCAGATTATTCCAAGAATTGAATAATTGTATAAATTGAAGATGTCTCAAGAATCATTATTAGGTTCTATGTGATGGTTGGTTGATGGTGATGATTTAATGTGAAGTTTTATTATCTCTCATATATTATTGGGTGGAAGGAAAGGACAAGGATGGAGAGTTCAGATCTCTCTTGATATTGGAGGATTGTATCTTCCTCTTGGAGTTTTATCCCTCCCTTTACATTTGGAAGTTGTAGTTACCTCTGGAAGTCATTACTTCCCTTGAACAATAACTATTGATTATTTATCATATATTGTGCATGGTGTATTGTGGTGTATTGGTGTAACTCTTATACTATTGTTCATTTATCATTGGATATAATTGAATGGTTTAAGTATAAGTTGAAAAACATTTTAAATTTTACTTGATATTGATTCACCCCCCTCTCAATATCAACAATTGGTATCAGAGCAGGTTACCTTCAGTACAATTTAACCACTGGAAGGAAGATCCTATGCAGAAATGGAAGGCAACATTCCAAGTGGGATTCCACCATTTGATGGAAGAAATTTTGAATACTGGAAGAATAGAATGGAAACTTACTTGAAATCTCTTGGGGAATATGTTTGGTTCTCAGTTGCTTCAGGATACAATGCTTTTAAGAAAACAAAGACTGCAGCTCAAAAGGAAGGAAAAAGGAACAAAAAACTGGCAATAGATACCATCCTGGATGGATTGATAGATTCAATGAAATCCAAGGTGGGGTCATGTGCATCAGAAAAACATATTTGGAACAAGCTACAAGAACTTATGCAAGGGAAGAAGCAGAAGAAGAAGAAGAAGTTGAAGAATATTACAACATCTCAAATTTCAAAGAAGAAAATAGAGGTCAGTTCTTTTACTTTAATTGTGAAGGAGTAGGACATGTTGAATTTGAATGTCCTCATCCAAGGATTGAAAGAGATGACAATGAAGAAGAAGAAAATCATGAGGTAGAAATGATTCAACAAGAAGATGAGAATCTTAAAAAATTGAAGCATGTTGAGATTGAAAATAGCAAGCTCAAAGACACGCATAGAAAACTAAGAAGTGAATTGGGTAGTTATGAAAAGACGGTTGTAATCTTAAAGAAACAATTAGAAGACTTTCATAAACAAAGAGAAGAAACCGTTTCCTTGAAAACTCTACTCGAAGAAGCAAGAAGAATAGCATAAGTAAAGAAGGTCCAAATGATAAAGAAAGAAGAAGATTGTGAGAAACTTGAACAAGAAGTTGTCTCATTGAGGAAGAGCTTAAGAAAATTTCAAGTTCCAAAAGAATTAATACATCTTGGACGCATGGGTGAAACTTCATACAAAGAAGATGCAAATACCAACAAGAAGGTTGAAGAAAGAGCTACACAGACAGTTGATGAGAAGTGGACCAGGATACTAGAAAGAAGGAATGATTACAAAAGATATGAATATCTAAGAAGACCTCCTACCTTCAGGAATCAAAGAAGCTTCAATCAGTATGAAGGAAACTACAGAAGAGTGGATCATGAACTCATATGGATTACATCACAAAGAAGGTCACTTACTCCTAGGTATCAAAATTTCTTTCTTGGTCATTGTTATACTTGCAAAAAATTTGGACATAAGGCAATTAATTACAGAATCAATGAAAGGAACAAATACGCAAGAAACATGAATGGTGTAAACAAAAGATATGGAAATAATCATGGATTTGTCAACAGAAGTTATAATTCATTTTACCCATTGATGGACAAAAATATTGTGTGCTACAAATGCAATTATCTTGGTCACAAAGCACGAGATTGTAGATATATGAATGAAGATGTCCCTATGCGAACCACAGTATGGAGAAAGAAAGAGATTCCAAACAATGAATATTGTCGAATAGCATTAATCACTAAAGAATGTAAATAAGAAGATGAATGGTACATTGACAGTGGATGTTCTTCACACATGACCGGGGATCAAGACAAACTCATCAGCTTGAAGAGAAAGGGTGGCAATGTTGCATTTGGAGATGACTCATCTACCAAAATACTTGGAGAAGGTGTAGTAGAGCTTGGAAGAAAAAATGTAAAAG
>ML777817.1:1384553-1405289 GCA_009831015.1 Picea engelmannii
ATGGATAGTATACATCATGTTGTTTCTAGTGGTATGTGGCACGTCACGTGGATCCTCATGGTTGAGGAGAAATGAATTTTTGAAGATGACAAAGTGAATTGAAGAAGGAAGTACATGTAGACCCTGAAGATAATTAAAGAAAAATATTACAAAATAAGAAAGTGTGAGGTCAACCCTAATGTTAAAAGTAAGTGACATAAATGGCATAAATACACATCATTATACATTCATTTGATACAAGTTGAATTTCAGAGCAAATCAGAAGTAAAGAAGGTCGGATTTCAAGGGAGGATGAAGTCTTTTGGTGATGTGTTCTAAGGTATGTTATTTTCAAGTCATCTTACCATTTTTGCTATAATTTTTTTTCTAGAACAATTCATATGGTGAAATTGCTATGGTATTGAGAATAAATATCAAGGTACCTATGGTAAAAATTTCAACTCTTGATTCGCTATAATTATGGAGATACACTCTGTGGAAGATAGGGTTTGTGACCAGTCCTGAAGTTGATCAATAAATAGGTGTTACGAGTAAAAAAGTCATAACTTCTTCATCGAGATTCAAAATGATGTGGGACAAATTGAATTGGAAATAGTATGGACTTTAGTTTCTTCTGTGTGAGTTTAAAAATCTGATGTTAAATATTGAGCGTGGGGCATTCTGTACAAGTTTGGTCTCCTGAATAAACCAGAATTGAACAAGGTCTACCATTCTCTCTATAACTTCTTTTTGGGGAGGATTMAATGAGTGAAACTTGGAGAAGTTTCAGAGAATAAATTGAACAATATTATCTACAGGATTAGAGTATTCCAAGAATTGAATAATTGTAGAAATTGAAGAAGTCTCAGGAAGAATTATCAGGTTCTATGTGATGGTTGGTTGATGGTGATGATTTAATGTGAAGTTTTATTATCTCTTGTATATTCTTGGGTGGAAGGAAGGGGAAAGGATGGAGAGTTCAAATCTCTCTTGATATTGGAGGATTGTATCTTCCTCTTGGAGGTTTATCCCTCCCTTTACATTTGGAAGCTGTAGCTACCTCTAGAAGTCATTACTTCCCTTGAACAATAACTATTTATTATTTCTCATATATTGTGCATGGTGCATTGTGGTGCACTGGTGTAAATATTATACTATTGTTCATTGTTCATTGGATATAATTGACTGGTTTAATTATAAGTTGAAAAAGGTTTTAAATTGTACATGATATTGATTCACCCCCCTCTCAGTATCAACAAGCTCCAAATTTTCTTTACATTCTTATTTTGTCTAAGCTACAACCCAGATGAGGCTGCTACCTTCGTTTCTTCAGCACCTACTGAATGGAAGCTACAACTCCCAGATGTACAAGCACCAACTTGTATAGAATACTTTTACAGTCTCTCCTTGCTCCTCCCTACCACCCTGGAATCCTTCTCTGTCACTAAGAACCTGCAAACCAACTCTTTATCTTCTTTGTCAAATATTAAGCATTCAAATCCTCTTTGTTTATATATTCATATCAGAATCCATTCTTGACAAAACCACTTAGATTTATCAATATTTGCATATGTATTCTCTCCTTAATCTTTGCTCTATCTTCATCATTTACTCTCACCGTCCCTGTATAATTTTATTTTAGTTTATCTTAATTTACCTAAATGAATTTTAATTTTCTCCTCTATGTTTTTTCAGAGCTTCGGCTCTACCATAATTCCCCTACTATCACACACAATTTCACTTGTATTTACCCTATACATTCATAGCACACACTGGAACCCTTAGGCTTCGAAGATTCAGTTACAATAACTGAATAACTACCTTACAGTGATCATCATTGGCCAAGGCATCAATAAGAACAGTATCCACAAGATCAATTTAAATATTTAATTAGCACCATTCGATGAACATACGTTTGTTTTAACTTTTCATCATAGAATAACCCTCAAGCACTTTGGCAAGACACTTGTGCTAAACCATATGCCCATTGGTTGTGACCATAGGCTAATCGAAATGTGTTTCGCATTTCGCATTTCGACAATATTCTGTCAAAGGGTCTCAACACTCCAAGTTGTGATTTCCAAAATGGAGCGTAGCTTCGTGCTATATCTTCCCTCTCACATGCCATCGGTGATAACCACTGCCTACACCAAAAATGCATTTCCCATTTCAGCATTTTTCATTTTGGCATTTCAGCGTTTTGCATTTCGGTATTTCGGCATTTCACATTTCGGCATTTCGACATTCCGCATTTTGGCATTACGGCATTTCGCATTTCAACATTTCAGCGTTCCTGTGATGAAGTGTTTCGACACTCCAAGTTGTGATCCCTGATATCCACTTTTCTTCGATCGAAGGCCCATGGCCTTTCATGATCAGACAGTCCTAATCTCATCGGGACTTTGCATTTCGCGATTTCGCGTATTGCAATATCGGAGGTTGGAGCACCTCCTTTATTTGAATTTCCGGTCAGCAAAAAGTTGATCTGTGACACGTTTCCTACCCGAAGATGGACGGTCCTCCTGCTTTCGAGATTTTATAAGCCCACTTCACTTTGCACTTTAAAGAACATGCAAGTTCTCCTGGATCTGACAATGGTCGAGCCTCACGCTCGGATCTAACGCCTGAGATCTATTTTCTTCTACTGTGCGCTCCTTCCTTTCTGAATTCTCAACTCCTTGCTTTCTAAATTCCCGAGTTTTGAAGTTTCCTTTATGCTAACCACCGTGCAACTTCTTCTCTCAATCTTATGGATTTTAGTTTGACATTAATGACAAAACCAAGCCCTATGCAAATTGACCAAGAAATGCCCCCTTTGGCATTGATGGAAAACATGGCAAACTTTAAATCTCTTCTCCCCCTTTTGACATCTATGGTAAAGGAAACAACCATACTCCCCCTGATCAATGAAAAATAATTGTAAAAATGTGTCATTTCAACAGCAACTCCTCCTATCAAAATAATCAATAAACCTGTGCAGTCTAATTTTATTATGAATCCCTTGCAAACTTCGAGAGTGAAATGAAATTACAGAGGGTAAACCCCCAACTGATCCCTGAGACTATCAAATTTCATTTTAGGTAAAGGTTTAGTAAATACATCTACAATCTGATCCTTTGTGCAAACATATTCCAGTTTAATAACATTAGGCATAACCTGCTCTTTTAGAAAATGAAATTTGATGGGAATGTGCTTTGTTTTTTAATGCATAACAGGATTTTTAGAAATACTAATTGCACTGGTATTATCACAGAAGATAGGTATAGGTTCATCATAATGAATATGGATATCTTCCAACATCTGTTTCATCCATAGAACCTGATTGCAATAAGCTGCAGCTGCTATGTATTATGCTTCAGCAGTAGACAGAGACACTGTTGATTGTTTTTTACTTGACCAACTTACAAGACATCCTCCAAGAAAAAATGTTTCTCCACTAGTACGCTTCCAATCATCAACACAACCTGCCCAGTCAGCATCAGTAAAAGCATATAAATCAAGTTGATTACCTGTAGGATACCACAAACCATACTCTGTTGTCCCATTAAGATATCTGAAAATTCTTTTGACTGCAAGTAGATGAGAATTTTTTGGTGAAGCCCGAAACCTGCCAACTTGACAAACTGCATGCATAATATCAATTCTTGTAGTTGTAGCATAAAGAAGACTACCAATCATAGATCTGTACACTGTCTGATCAACATATTTAGTATCATCAAACTTACTTAATTTACAGCCAGTAACCATAAGAGTGTCAATTGGTTTAGAATCTTCCATCTGAAATTTCTTAAGCATTTTGTTGATATATTTGGTTTGAGAGATGGAAATACCTTTATCAGATTGAGTAATTTTCAAGCCTAAGAAAAAATTCATTTCTCCTAGCATGGACATTTCAAACTCTTTTTGCATACTTTCATCAAACTTTTTACTAAGCCTATCATCATCACTACCAAAAATGATATCATCTACATATATCTCAATAATGATCAACCTATCATTTTTTTCTTTATTGTAAAGATTATTATCAGTGTTACCTTTCCCAAATCCTTGCTGCCTCAAGTAATTGTCAAGTCTAGAATACCAAGCCCTTGGTGCTTGCTTCAACCCATACAAGGCATTTTTTAACCTGTAAACATATTGTTATGCTTCTTGTACCTGAAAACCATATGGTGGTTCCATATATACTTCTTCCTCTAAATCACCATTCAAAAATGTAGACTTTACATCCATTTGGAAAACTTTAATGTGTTTAGAACTAGCATAAGCTAGAATCAGTCTAATGGATTCCATTCTTGCAACAGGAGCAAAAGTTTCTCAATAATCTATTCCTTCTACCTGTGCATACCCTTTACTAACACATATATGTTGTTTGGAGTTATTGCAGCTATACCGACCAATTTCCCTGAACCTTCTTTTCTTATCTTACACTTTTTTGAATCGCAAGTAAGTTTATGACCTTGGTCACACATTTGACTCACACTTAGAATATTATGTTTCATATCTTCTACCAGTAGAACATTTTGTGACTTTTCATTCTTGTTCCCAATTCGGACTGTGCCTTCTCCAATGATTCTAGATGAATTATCATTTCCAAAGGAGACTGATCCATTTTTTTCTTTTCGTAATGTAAGAAATTTGTCTTTATCACCTGTCATGTGTTTTGATCATCCACTGCCAACATACCAATCATGTTTCTTCTGCTTAACTTGTAGAGAGATTGTGCATTCTTCACTGTTATATTGATCTTGCTTTCTTATCCATGTCGTTTTCTGAGGTTCTTATATGTGACTATTGTTATTCTATTGAGGTTCTTTAGGAGGGATTGTCATTCTACAATCCTTGGCCATGTGTCCAAAACTGTTACATTTGTAACATTCCACTTCAGTGCTCAAAGATTCAAACATGTTGTAACTTCTTCTTTGTGTGTCACTAGGTCTCCTTGAATAATCCCTTTGTGTATAACTCTCAAATTTGTTATTTTTCTCGTTGTTAGCTCTGCAATTCACAGCTTTATGTCCAAAATTATTACATGCATAACATAAACCAAAAAATATAGTTTGATACCTAGGAGTTGAAGATCTTCTGAAAGGAGGTGCTCTTATGAATCTTTCTTCTTCTTGAGGCCTATCTGTCTGTTGTTGATTATGAAATCTGAATCTTTTTGGTGGAGGAGTGTCCATGTAATCTTCCTTGTATATCTTCCTATCCTCTTTCATTGTTTCTACATAACTCTTTGGATTTTTTCCTTGCTCTGTTGTTTTGGAGCTTGATCCCTTTTCTATCTGATTGTATCCAAGTCTAGACTTGTCAAGATGAGATTTTTCACTGTTGATAATGTCATTCAGAAATTTTGAGCTATTCTGCATATTTTTCTTTTGAATATCCTTTCTTAGTGTGACAACCTATGCTTCCAAGTTTCCAATGATCTTTTCCTTTTCTTCTAGTTGTTTTTTGAGTGCTTCTTCAATTCTTTTATCTTCTTCTATTTGAACCTTCAATTTTGTGATCATTTCTTCTAGTCCTTGAGTATCCTTTTTCTTGTCTAGTTCTGCTTGTAGTTTCTTGTTTTTCTTCTTTTCTCTTCTGATAACTTCTATGGCACACATTATTTCTTCTCGATAGTCAACTTCTGCCTCTTAAATTTCTTCTTCGACTTCTTCACATTCTTCTTCAGCTTCTTCATAGTCTTCTTCAAAGTCTTCTTTGTCAAAGTCTTTTACTGCCATGAATAGAACTCTTCATGTCTCATTGTCACTGACTTCATCTTCATCTGATGATGAGATGTCTTATTTGGTGTATAAGCTTTTCTTTATATGTGTGTTTTCCTTTTGAGTAACCTTCATCGTTTCTCTTTTTCTTATGAGGACATTTGTTAGCAAAATGACCAATACCATCACAATTAAAACAAATTAAAGGGAGCTTACCTCTATATCTACCGTTGGTTCCCTTGTTCAGTCTTTTGACAAAGTTGGCCACTTCCTCATCATCTTCTGAGGTATCACTGATGCTGTTATATTCTTCTTGTTCCTTTTTCTTTTTCTTTGATCTTTTGGATGCCTTGAAGGCTGCTTATTTTACATCTGGATTTTCCTGCTCAGTTCTCATTTCATATGTTGTGAAGATTCCATGTAGTTCATCCATTCTTATTGAGTCTAGATCCAATCTTTCTTCTAGTGTTGATATCTTAGGGTTGAATCTCATAGGAAGAGATCTTAGTATCTTTTGAACAATTACAGATTCTTCAATTCCTTCTCCCAATCCTATGATTTCATTCATTGTTTCATTGACTCGTAAGAAGTAGGCTGTGATATCTTCATATTCCTTCATTTTTAGTTGATCGAACTGACTTATGTAAGTCTGAATCTTTGCTACTTTGACTTTTGTATCTCCTTCATAAATATTTTGAAGCTTGTCCCAAATCTCTTTAGCGGATTTAAAGTGTGCAAATT
Organism: Picea engelmannii; assembly: GCA_009831015.1. Classification (NCBI taxonomy): domain Eukaryota; kingdom Viridiplantae; phylum Streptophyta; class Pinopsida; order Pinales; family Pinaceae; genus Picea; species Picea engelmannii. The sequence goes on from ML777817.1 coordinate 1,390,982, forward strand.
TGGTGAATATTGTATCACTGAGACCATTCAAAAGTGCATGTGTGGCTTTGGAATTATTCTCACCGAGTTTTACTGCTTTGTCATTTGTTGGTGGAACTGTCGGTGTTGTGTATCCATCTACAATTGATTGCCAAACTTGAAATCCCTGTGCATGTATATATTTCATCATCCTTATGCTCCAAAAAACATACTTTTGTCCATCAAACTATGGTATTCCTTTCAATGGTTAAACTGATTTCTAAAGGAACCTTCTCTGATACCAATTGTTGGATTACTGAGAAGGTGGGTGAATAAGTAATAGAGCAATTTAATCCTTTTTAACCATATAATCCAAGTGTTATATCAATGAAGCATTATCATCCAATAATTGCAGAGTAAATAAGCAATGAACAAATGAACAAACATACACATACACAGTACACCAGTGTTTTACGTGGAAACCCAAATCGGGAGAAAACCATGGAATGATTTTTCTTATATGTATTCAATAATTACATTCATTGGAAGCACCGAATTCCTTTGTTTTCCATCTGCAACTGGAAGGAGGCTCCAACCCCCTAGTTTCTCAGGCTACAACCTGAGGGAAGCTCCAACTCCCCAATTCTCTGGCTACAACTAGAAGGAGGCTACAACCCCCTATGTTCTCCGGATACAACACATTTCCTTGCCCCTTCCTGCCACCCTGAAGTAGAAGTAGAATGATGGAACCACTGTCAACCTGTCACTGTGAGATATACTATTGTAAACCTGTACGAATAAATTTGAACCATGCATCAACCTGTACCTCAACCTGTAATTAATCTGTACCATAAACAAGTGCATCAACCATGCACCAACCTGTACCAAATAACATGTACCATAAACAAGTGCATCCAACCATGTACCAAGTATGTACCAATCATGTGCCAACTACTCATCAACTATGACTCATCAATATGTACCAACATCATCAACTATACACCTCATGTGTGTGCCAACTCATCAACAACTTGTCACAACCATGTACTCAACATGTACCTCAACCAAAAGCCCTCATCAATTTCATCATCCAAATCTGATTTGTAGCTCTGTAATAGACCTGGTGTATATGATCACATTCCTGCAAACCTTTCTTAACTTCAACAACAAGAGACTACCATTTTCATCAAACTTTTATTTAGTCTCACATGCCTAGTTTTGGATTAGTCAACAACCCTAACTTGAAATAATCATAACTTTGTACCTGTAATGTATAAATATATGAAACTGATACAAAATTTTCTTCAGTGTTTTTTGTGCCATTCTTCCAGGTGTCACTACTTGGAACCTCTCATAAGAGGAGTTATAGAAAAAATGGCATACCTTGCTAAATTCTATATTATTCTAGAGATTGACCTTGTAGAACGTGCCCCACATGGAATATTTGTTTAATTGATATGAATTTGTGAAAAAACATACTAAAAAATATACCCTAACCAAAACATTTGGTTTCACTAAATTTGGATCTGTATAGAATAAGTTATGATTTTTTTACCCGAAACACATGTTTTTGACTAGTTTTAGGACTAGCCAAAAACCCTATTTTCCATGGAGTGTAAATCCAAAAATACAATGACCCACAAGATGAATTTTTTACCACAGATACTTGGATATGTTTTCTCAGTGGCATAGAAATTTCATGGTCTGAATGATTTTAGAAAAAAAATTATAGCGAAAATGGTGAGATGACCTGTAAATAACATACCTTAAAAAGCACCATCAAAACGATTTATCCTTCCTTGCATTTTGACCTTCTTTTCTTCACCTTCCCTCAAAATTTAGGCTTAGATATCCTTTGTTACCTCAGAAACCTATATATATTCAATATTCTCAAGTGTTATTAAAATTAGAAAGCCTTGCCTCTTATTTATACTCTCCAAGTAGCTTCCTTAAAAACATCTTCTATGTCACTTGGCCCCACTTTCCTTATTTTAGGGTTAACCCACTTCTAATTTCTCCATTAAATTTATTATTGAAATAATTTATTTTGTATTCACTTTGAATTATAATACACTCATTACTTCACTTTATTATTTACCTTTTAAAATATCTTAAACCACTTTGACTACTTTGACCTTTTGGGGCTTCTAGATGACATATGAGGGTCCTCCAGCTTCGTAAGGCCATAACTTTCAAACCGTGAGGAGTTATGTGACGTTCCACATACCACAAGAAATGGAATGAAATTTAATATCCATATATAATATTATTATCTAAAAATATATCATAACTCATATTGTTATCCATCAAACAAATGTGGGTCCATTACCCAAATCTGGGGTCTCCAACTTCTCATGGCCATAACTCTCTAACCGTGAGGAGTTATGTGACGTTCCACATACCACAGATACTTGGATAGTTTACTTGAAAAATTCATTGTCCTTCATCTCATTATTCCATAATTAATCATGAGTTCTCTTACTCCGCAAAGCGTCTTCCCGTGAGGGATTTCACCATAAGGGGACCACTTTGGAGTTAATCCATATTTACTTCTTATAAACCATGAGAAGACAATAATGAGTCATATTTACATCAAACAATATTGGGTCCATTACCCAAACCTTTGTCATGTGGGTATTTCTTCAAGGGTTGACATCAATGACAACCAACCTTAATCAACAAAATCCTTGTGTATAAATTCTAGCCTAGAATTAGATCAGCAACAAAAATTGATCTAAATGATCCAAGGAGAGTCTGGAGCTTTTGCATGGGATTAGTCTGATATGAAAAGAATTCACCTCGATACATGTATACACCATATTTACACTAATGATCAAATCAGACCTGTTAGGCAGCACCAAATAAGAATGAACCCAGCTTTAAAAGACATAGTGAAAGAAGAGCTCCAAAAACTCTTGCATGTTAATTTCATTTACCCTATTTCAGAAAGAAAATGGGTGTATCCATTAGTCATTGTCCCTAAGAAAAATGGAAAGTGGATAATTTGTGTGTACTTTAGGGGGTTGAACAAGGATACCTATAGAGATTATTTTCCCTTACCTGTCATAGACCAAGTCTTGTACACCTTGTCTGGGAAGAGGTATTTTTCTTTCCTAGATGGGTTTAATGGGTATAATCACATCCAAATTTCCCTTGAAGATTAGGAGAAAACCACATTCACTTGTCCATGGGGTAATTATTCTTATAGGGTTCTTCCCTTTGGATTGTGTAATTCCCCTACCACCTTTCAAAGGGTTGTCCTAGCAATTTTTTTTTATTTAACACATGACTATGTAGAATACTATATGGACGACTTCACAATATATGGGGATGATTTTCAACAAGAATTAGACAATTTGGAGAAAGTATTGATCAGGTGGTAAGAGAATAATCTCTCCCTCGACCATGAAAAATCTAGAATGATGCTCACTAAGGGGATTGTCTTCGGTCATCATATTTTCGATACTGGCATACAGGTTGATCCTGCTAAAATTGACATTATTTCTCAAATCAGAATCCCTAGCTCACAAAAATAAGTTAGAAGCTTCTTGGGGCATGTTGGATATTACAGGAGATTTATTCAAAATTTCACAAATTTGGTTGCCCCACTATTCAAATTATTAGCAAAGGATGTTGAATTCCATTGGGATGAGAAATTTCAAATTTCTTTTGAAATTTTGAAGAAAAATCTTTCCAATGCCCCTGTGTTAAGAGGACCGAATTGGTATCTTCCCTTTCATATTTGCATAGATGCATCAGATACCTATTCGGGAGCCATGCTAGGACAAAAAGAAAACCAACTTCCCTATGTTATCTACTTTGTCAGCAAAAATATCTCCCCTACTGAAGTGAATTACATTGTCACTAAAAAGGAATTTGTATTAATGGTTCATGCCATTAATAAATTCATACACTACATAACATGTTATGAGGGTTTTGTACAGATAGACCATTTAGTTATTACGTTTTTAATTAATAATCCTGTGACAAATGCTAGAGTTACTAGATGGTTGCTATTATTGCAAGAATTCAATATTACTATCATTGACAAACCTGGAAAAGATAACCTTGTTGTTGATTTCCTATCTAGACTCATTCATACAGGTGATAGTGCCCCAGTGGATGAAAATTTTCCAGATGAAAGTCTATTTTCTATTTCTACTTACATTCCTTGGTATGATGATGTGGAAAACTACCTTGTGACGGGGAAATTACCTCCGAACTTGTCCCTCTGATAAAAATAGAGGATTATTCAGCTGATCGCAAATTATATGTGGCATGATGACTTTCTATTTCGTACAGGACATGATTTGGTGATTAGAAGATGTGTACGAGAGGATGAGATGTATTATATTCTTAAAGCCTGTCATGATGGCCCATGTGGGGGGCATTTTGTTGATAAGAGGACATCATACAAAATACTGCAGACGGGATACTATTGGACAACCATTTTCAAGGATGCAAAGAAATATGTGGCTAGTTGCGATGATTGTCAGAGGATGGGAAAACCAACTGCAAGTGATGAAATGATTCTCCAAGATCAAGTAGTAATTGAACCATTTGAGAAATGGGGTTTGGAATTTGTAGGCCATATCAACCCCATGTCTAGAAGAAGAAGTTATATACTGGTTTGTACAGATTATGTGACTAAATGGGTAGAGGCTAAAGCCTTGTACTCTACAAATGAGCAATAGATTGTTGATTTTCTATTCGAAGACATCTTTACTTGTTTTGGTGTGCCTCGAGAAATAGTGATAGACCAAGGAATTCAATTTACCTCCAATCTGGTCAAAGCTATTACTGAACAATATCAAATTAAACATAGGAAATCCTCACCTTATCACCCCCAAGAAAATGGATAGGTAGAATGAACCAACAAAGTGATAGAGTCTATACTTGCCAAGACAGTTTAGTTACACCATAAATATTGGGTGGATTGGTTGCTTGAATCCTTATGGGCCTACAAAACAACTTGGAGACACACCACAGGCCATACACCTTATGAATTAGTGTATGGGAAGCAGGTGTTACTTCCCATATAATTTCAAGTAAAAACTTTTAGGAATACTATGCAATTGGGAATGGATTTGGATGAAGCCCAAAAATAGAGGATACTGCAACTTAATGAACTTGATGAAATCATACAAGATGCTCTGCAGAGGACTACACTTATTTAAGAACAAAGGACCAAATGGCATGACAAGTATATCAAGAAGAAATATTTTCATTCTGGCTATTGGGCCCTTTTATATGACAGTAGGTTCAAGAGTTTTAAAGGTAAATTGTCCACTTGATGGTTGGGACCTTATGAAGTAGAAACAGTTTATGAAAATGGGTCAGTAAAGATAAACATTATTGATGAAGATCAGACCCCCTTTGTTGTGAATGGGCATCGATTGAAAGTATATCATAAGCCTGTTCCTAAAGAGGATTTTATCAAACAAGTTCTTCAGAATTTAGAAATTCAATTGGTAAGCAAGAGGGGTTCCCCTCCTACTGAACCACCACTGTAATTTTTTCGTTGTGTGATTTAATTTAATTTTTTACATATATGTATATATAGGTGTGTGTTAGATAGTGATTCCTTTGTAGTGTTACTAAAAAAGGCATAATTGATTATGTTCTCATGTAGATAGGCAATAAAGAAGACGCTTTCTAGGGGTGAGTTTATTCCTTTACCCAACCCTAGTAGATTACTCATGGGAAAGGATCCAAAATGAGTTTTCTTTAAGTTTTTCAGACTCCTAAAAATTGAAAACACCGGGGAGCACTAACTGATATGGGCTCGAGAAAAATCCACAAGACAGTATAAGAAGTTTTCTTTAAGTTTTTCAGACTCCTAAAAATTGAAAACTTCTATGAGCACTAACTAACCTAGGCTCAAGAAAAATCCATAGGACAGTATAAAGATTTTTCTTTAAGTTTTTTAGACTCCTAAAAATTGAAAATATCGGTGAGCATTAATTGATTTGGGCTTGAGAAAAATACACATGACAGTAGTAGTTAGGATATTGTTTTCAATAAAATGGGAGTGGCAATGAAAACAGTGGTTTGTATGGTTCCAAAAAGAGGAGGTTGTGCACCTCTAAAGGGGGATGTCCAACTGCATTTACCTTCTTTTTATAGAGTTTGGAGCCCAGTCATTGAATTTTTTTGCCTCATTCTTTTACTTCCGTTGCAATTTTAGAGTTTATGTACCAGTGTGTTGTCTGTTGTTTTACCTATATGGTCCTGTAGCATAATAAATTCACATGTTCTCCTCCATAAGCAACATTATATGCGAGTAATCACTAAAAAAATGCATCCTACAAAGTTCCAGTCTACAGAATACGCCACCAGGTGCCTTATCCAATTTTCATGGGTACCGGAATAAATATCTATGTTCATCTGGTACTAGACAAGTCTTTGTATTGTTCTGGTACTGCAACAAATATTTTCCTCTATGTTCATCTGGTATTAGACAAGTCTATGTCTTGTTCTGGTATTGCAACGAATATTCGCCTCTATGTTCATCCGGTACTGAGAAAGAAGGTATGTGTTCATATGGTACTGCAACCATTTTTAAGCAGTGGTCCAGTACAAAGTTGTGGTTCGGTACTGATAATGAAGCATGGTATCTCGTATCCTATACTCAATAATTTCCCTACTTGATACAAATGTTTCATGTAATAAGAGGTATAAGCTCACTATTTATTCTTTTTATTAAGAATCATGTTAATTTTGTACTAGACATGTGGTTACTCTCATGCATCTGCATAAGTTCCCTACCATGAGCTTCTGCAAGTCCTCATGTATCTTTCCTACTAAAGAAATCATTCTCAAACACTCTTGTTAAAGGCTCCCATTCATATGATGAATAAATAAAATCGTTCCATTGTCCAACATTACATCGAGTTAATGATTAGCTTAAACTATGTCATAATACACTCTCCTTACATGAATAAAAAGTTGGCTCAAAAATTGACACAAGATACATGCAAATCCATCCATAACAAGCCATTCATTAATTTCCATGTGAACAGGGAGCGATAGGGTTCATGGGAAATAAGGAAGGAGTGTAGTTAGCAAAAAATGGTAGAATGATAGGGAATGCATATACGAATATTGTTGATTAAGGTTGGTCGTCATCGATCTCAACCCTTGAAGAAAGCCCGGTAGCACAAAGGTTTGGGTAATGGACCCAAGTTTGATTGATGTAAAGATGACTCATTATTTTTTTTTCATGGTTGATAAGAAGTACAAATGGATGAACTCCAAAGTGGTCCCCTTATGGTGAAAGCCCTCATGGGAAGACGCTTTGCGGATTGAGTTATCCTAGAAGTATGGTTAGAGAACCCATTTTTAATTGTGGAATAATGAGATGAAGGTCAGTGAATTTGTCAGTGAAACTATCCTAGATGTATAGTTCTTGTCATTTCATTTCAGGTGGTATGTGGAACGTCACATAACTCCTCACAATTAGAGAGTTATGGCCATATGAAGTTGAATAACCCTCATGAGTCATATATAAGCCCCCAAAAGTCAAGTGTTTGCAAAAGAAATTATTTAAATAATAAAGTAAATGCAGAACTCCATAAAATAAGGAAAGTGTAATGCTACATGAAAGTATAAATAAGAGGCAAATCTCTCTCATTTAATCACACTTGAATATCATTGAATATCTATTTTTGTGAAAGGTTATTTGGGCAGGGATTATTGATAGAGAAAATTTGTAGCAGAAAAAGTGTGGCAGGAAAAGTGCGGCAAGAAAAGTGAGCAGAAAAAGTAAAAGTGCGGCAGAAAAAGTGTGACAGGAAAATTGCAGCAGAAAAATCATGGTACAAAAAGTGCGACAGAAAAAGTGTGACAGAAAAATCACGGCAGAAAAATTGCAGCAGAAAAATCGAGGTAGAAAAAGTGCGGCAGAAAAATCACGACAGAAAAGTGCAGCCAAAATGTTGTGCTACTTATATGTTTAGTATAATGCACTCATTAATTATCAATCCAGAATTCGTAATCCACGAAGTTACAAGACACCAGTAAGAAAGGTAATTCTAATGCCATGAGTATAGAACTATTCTAAATTAAGCATGCTGGAAATAAAACAAACTAGCAAATCAAAACACACTTTGGTTATCTTTCACAAAGAGGCTATCTACTCCATTATGGCACATGAAAGTATGAGATGGAGTTCTTTTGACAGATCAACTCTGCTATCTGACCCATAAAACTAACTATGCAATCACACTTTTGAAAGGGAAATAACACATCAATCATCAAGACATCGCATGGGTAGTTCAATAGTCAATATACTGAGTATGTTGTGGTTCACAATGTGTTGTTGTAAACTTCACTAGTTATACTCAAAATATGTTTGACTACTGCTACCAACATTTATGTCCATGAAACAAAATCAACTTCATAAAAACAGAAACATAACATATGCAAAACAGAGTAAGTAAAGATCTCCAAACAATCGTATGATCGAAATCCTAGTCTAAACTATATTGCTATCATCTAAAAGAATTAAGATTTAGCTAATCTAACATATATACTATTGAAATCAACTACTAACACTAATCTATAAGGATGCTAACCTTTGTTGGGTGGTGGGCCCTTGCCGCTTCAGCAGTTCAATGACTGGAGTCTATAGTAAGCTTTCTTTCAATCCACACATTCCTCTTACTTAAATTTCAAAACATAGAATTAAACTATGCTAACAACTCAACTCACATTCATTCATAAATGATCAAGACCTGGAAATAATTGGCATCCTTCTATTAAAATTCAACTCAGAATGTGTTCTACAATATGTAATGATGCTTCACATACTGTGTTATGCTAATTCTCTACTACCTCCACCATCCTTGCCATGACTATTTAAACAGTCTTAGTAGTGAAACACAAGGAGGTGAAATCTTTAGCAAATCAGTCAATTGTCAAATTTATATATTCAGTTACATATTCTAAGCTTCATCCTCATGACACGAAGTGTATGAGGGTGAAGCAATAGACAACAATCTTATCATAACCTTGCTATAGTTTTAATGATTCAGCAAACATCCAACAATTATCTTTAGTACGATCTGGAGCTAAACTTGGTATATTCTACTTCCTATATCGGTATCGGATCGTGATAGGTGAGATTCGGTAAATGGTACAGGATCTGAATAGTGCACAAGTGGTTGGTACCAGATCGCGATAGTCTACGGTCGTTGGTATCGGATCAACAGGTGAGATTCGGTACTAGATCCGAATGGAAGGTGCGCTTGGTACCGGATTCGGACAGTGGCAATCTGGCGCATAAGTACCAGATGGTTGAGCTGGTACAGAAAGGCTGGACTCATCTAGAGGTCAAAGGTTATACATGGAAAATTGAAACATTAGTACATGAAACATTTAGTCTCCTAGCTCAATAAACCACAAAAATGCATGAATTAATTATACTTTACCTTATGACCTCATCAATGGCTAATGGTAGTGTTCTTTGTCATTTATCCAAGCTTAGCTAAGCCAAAAAGGTATATATAAGGAGTATAATAGGGTAGTGGGGATGTCAATTTAGAGGCTCAACATTCCCCCATGCCAAAACCATTGCATGTCCTCATGCAACTGAAACAAACCCAAAAATTTTCAAAATTTGAGACTCCATTCTTTATTTTTGTGGATCAATGATGTTGATGGTTGAGGCTTCTGCTTTCAGCTCCCTTTTTATGACCCTAATGTATTGTAAGAGTATTAGTACCTTCTTGAGCTTATTAGAAGTCTCTTCATGGTCATATTGAATTTGTTCACTGGTTGCTTTCAATTGCTCGTTTTCCTTTTTGATATACATGTCCAATAGTTGGTATTCCTTCACTTCTTGTTTGAGTTCCTGGTTTTGTTTTTGCATCTCCCCAATCGTTTTCTTCATATGTTATTTTGTTAAGGTCCTTGTTGACTCCATTGTTTCTAGCTAGATGTATTCTCTTTCCTCCACTTCCTCCCTCATCCCACATAAAGTAATAGTGACTTGTTCCTCGGTAAAACTAGGGATGTCGTCCTGGACTGATAGGTCTTCAGAAGGGGAGGTCAGATATATTGGATCTTCATGTGTATGAGGATTGACAACTGCTTTTCCTTTCTTTGTCATGCTCCTTGTGGTTCTTTTACAAGGGGGTACTGGATTAGGGGTGCTCACAGGATTCCTTTTCTTCTTTTCTATTTGTGGAATGGTTACAAGGGATTGTTCTATAGACTATTCACTTTTATTTTCTGAGTTGTTTTTCCCTTTCCTTACAATTTTTGTCTTATGACCCTTCTCCTCAAGTGCTACTATTGAAGTCTCCTCTACTAATTTGGTTTTACCTTTTGATTCTTGACTTTTAAAAGTCTTATTGATTGTGGAAGAGGGCCCTGCTTGTTTACTAGCTTTTTCATTTTGGCTCACTGTTCTGGATGATAATGGAGTTGCCTTATCTTTCTTGCCCTTTTTATTTTGAGGTTCCTTATCTTTCTCTGGAGAAAGATGGGCTTCCTCCACAGGTTTTTTTTCTGTGGGAAGGTGTTGAGTGATGAGGATTTTCTAGCTAATCCTTTGCTTCCTGATTTCATGTAAAACTAACATCTTAATAAGACCTTGATGGTAAATGTTAGTCTTCTCAGTTTTGGATAGGGATTTGATACCTCTTACCATCTTGTTCAGAATCATCCATAAAAAATATGGGAAATAAATTTCAGGGCCTCCTTCAAAGTGTAATAGAAGCCTAAGATAATATATGAAAGTTACAGCATACCTGCCCTCACAAGTGAGGAATCGTTGAAGACTAGAAAGCATTGGATGATACTCTTCCTTGATATAGTTCCTAGGGATCCCCTTTTTCCAATCAGGGTGTTGATGGTCTTCTTTCAAAAATCATTGGCACGTTTCCTTTTTTATTCCTAATCCTTTGAAATACTTGGCTCCTCTATTAGGTAATCCTGTGACCTCCCTTAAAGTTGCTTCATTGATTGTTAGTTGCAGACTTCCTATATGCGCAATATCTATATCGTAACCCTGAAAAAATGAGGGAGATACCTTCTCATGCCAGCCTGTGAATTTCTCCAAAAATGGCATCCATCCCGATCTAGCATACTTCTCTCTACACAGTTGGAACTCCTCAGTCTCTCTATAAATCTGGAAGACCGGTTCATGTCTACTTACAACCATGTTTATAAATTGTGAAAAAAAATCGAGCTGTAGTGCAAGGATTTAGTCAGGTAATGAGGGTAAGGGTTTGGTACCGGAGATCATAGGGAGAGGTAAGTCTTGGAACTGGAGAAAGGTTGGTAATGGAAAAAGATATGGTGATTTCATTGCTAATTCGAACAATGAGTTTAAGTAAAGATGTCGCAAAGGGAAATTAAGACAAGATGAGGCTCATCTGAATGGATTTTCCACCCAAATAAGTCATTTCATTTCTACCTGTTTAGCGTAATGATGGGGATGGAACGTTGGGTGTCGAAACATCATTGTTGTTTGGGATATGTGATTGGACCTCTGAGTGGTGAATTTGATGTTGAATCATGGCTCATGACACAAGATAAGTTCATGATTTGCTTAAGGATGAAGCACGTTCATGGCCCATCATTACTAGACATGCTTCATATTCATACTTTTGATGTGATTTTTCCCTCAATCATTTTCGAGTGCTTATGTGATGAGAGGATTGATTAAGGTTAGGCATATGGGTATGAGGGATAGGTGCATGGTTTTAACACTAAGGTAATAAGATCTAGTATACATTTTCATACCTATTGTAGTTTTATAAGCAAAGGAAAATAAATAATACCATGTTACCTTTTCTTTTACCATTGTATGATCGATACCCATAACATATGTGACTACCTTTGTATTTGAAGCTTGTATATTGTCAGCGTTCATCTTTTTAGGCTAGAGTTTTCTGGAAGCTTGGTACTAGAATTTCCTGTACTTCATGAAACTTCTTTATTCTGTGTTTATCTTCTTTTGTGTCTGGTTCTGCAGGGTTGTAGGGTGATCATGCTAGTTTTTGAAGATGAGATGTGAGTCTGAAAAAGAGTTATGAAGGGGCTCTTTGACCCTCCCCCATGCCAAGGATGTTGCATATCCTTATGCAAGAAGATTCAACACTATGTATCATAATGGAGAAAAGATTATAAGAGAAAAGAAACCAAATCAAATTCTGGAAGTACATTTATCACCTAGCATATGATCACATGCCTAAAAAAAATTGAAATTGCCTTTATTTTGATGACTTATTAACAAGGGTAGCATTCAGCAGTGAAAACAGGGAGGTTTTTATATTTTTTCCAGAAGAACAGATCCAACCTAACTTGCTTCAAAGATTTACTATCATTATATGTTATGGATAAATTTCACAGTATTAGATTAGACTCTCTAGTTAGGGGTCCACTCTTAAGAAGTTTCCTTATTAGGTAATGTAGGATTTAGATGTTAGACCAGTAAGGTTGACTTAGGGTAATTCTCAAATGGACATTTTCTTGTAATAATTATCTTTGTTTAGTAATCTAGAGTTGTATCTCATAAATGTTAACAATGAGATTTTCTTGTAGTGTTCATCTTTTAGATGACAAAAGTGGATTTTTCAATCAAACAAGTATAGATGAGACATTTCTCAACCAGAACCCACTACCAACAAGCCTGTTCAGTACTCTGGTGGGGCAGTTGTGATAATTAGTGAGAGACATCCCTTCCCTAGGCAGAATGCCCCATTGCCAATAGGCTTGTTCAGTACCCTGATGGGTTTTCCTAGTCATACCACATACCGGTACCCATTGCCAACAAACCTTTTCAGTATCCCGGCGGGTTAGTCTCTTAAACCCTTTTTCCATCAGAGGCTTCTTCTCCATAGTCACCTATTTCGATTTTATTAAAGAGTTCTTTTGCATGGTGACAGGGGAGGCTCGTCTGAAAACCTTTTTATAGGATGGGATGGTATTGGGTTGGAAGGTGTATTCTCTTATTTGGATGTCTTTAAAGATTTGTCTGAAGAAAAAATAAAAAAATAAACTTTTGTATTTCACATTGGATCCAGATGTATAATTTTATCTGTGTTTGTCCATAAGAAAATGACCTAAAGTTGCCTTAGGCTATTGATACATCCTCTTCGATAAAAGTTTTCCTATTGTGCCCATGATAGAGAGTGTTCATATACTCATATGTTACTCTTTAGAAAAGATAATCCAATGAATACTATTGAAGTCTAGTTAGGGTGAGATAGTTACTTGTAGGCTAATATAGTTTTTATCCTTTTAATCATGTTGAAATACTAAAGGGAAATCTCTAGACTTTAAAGCAGATTAAGCATGGTTCTTTTAACAATCATAGGTAAAGATTATGTCTTCTTTGTCAACCAAAAGAAATTAAAATTCTTCCTTTTAGCTAGCAACAGAACCAAAAAAAATAAAAAATTCTTCCTTTTAGCTAGCAACAGAACCAAAATAAATTAAAGATACTTCCCTTTAGTCAGCAACAGAACCAAAAGAAATTATTGCTTCATAAGAGCTGTCATTTGATGTTTCATTCGGCTTCTTGGTTCTAGATTAAGTGGTTGTTGCATGGCTTCACACTTCATATTAATTGACATAAACTTTTAAAATATGCATAGCATTCCTTGTCAATTAGGTGATGTGCCCTGATAGTACCGTATAAGGACAGACTTCTGGTACCGAACCAGCACAGGACTACTGGTACCAGACCAGAGTAGGATTTCTGGTATCGAAGTATTGTTGATGCCTACAAACTAATGTTTATGAAGTTCTTGAAGGATCAAATAAATTATAGAAATCTACTTACAAAGATAAAATGCAAAAGTAAAACAAAAGGAGGTAAGAATCCCTTGTTACCTTCAGCTTATTAACAAAACACAATCCAAACCTATTGTTCGTGCTCGAATCGTCGTCGGGTGAGCAAGAATGGGAGCACTAGCATGCCCTGTTGGGCTCAGCAAGGCAGAACAGGTTTGTTGTGGATCAAAATGGGTTAACAGTGAATAGAAAACAAAATGAAATAAAATCTACCTACGAACTGAAAAACAAATAACATTACAGCCATAAACAAAAATTCAAACGTGAGACAAGGGAGTTCCCAGTGGTTTCAAGGCTTGATCTATTAACATAAAAACCAAAGCACACGCTGTAGAAAGGGACAATGGTTCCTCTTCCCTCCAGCGGAAGGTCCTTCAGGAATCCTCAACTGTATGCTTCCCTTACAAAATGAACAAAGCAGAAATGAAATGAATGGTGAGAGAACTCTGCACTGCACAGCTGATGAACTGGTGATCCAAGACTTGGGCTTAGAAACATCTGAGCAGCGTAACTCTACTATGAATTCCCTGTTGAAACAATGAGC
>ML777817.1:1416366-1443725 GCA_009831015.1 Picea engelmannii
ATAGTATTTGACCCTTCTGGAATGCTGTGACTAGTGCCATGAATGACTTCATTGCTATTTTGATGATGTAGAGTTCTTGTCGCTATGTGCAGATGATGTGGAGTTCTTGTCGCCATGTGCAGACGAAATTTCAGTGCTAACACCTATGTACAAAATTTTTAAAAATAAACCAATCAATCAATGTGGATTGGTAGGAAGGTCTTCTTCCTTACTGATCACCTGTATATCTGAACTATGTAGTATACGAGTCAAAAATTCCTCTCTTGATAGGGGTTTGTTATAAATTCTCAATCGGTGACCATTCACAAGCAGTGGTGTATGTTGTTCGTCAATTGTATTTATCTTGATTGAACCATTGTCATAGACAGTGTCAATTTCATAGGGTCCCATCCAACAAGTAGTTAACTTACCTTTGAAGTTCTTGAATCTGCTGTCATACAACAGGGCCCAATCTCCTTGTTGAAAATTTTTATTTTTGAGATACTTGCTATGCCATTTTGTTCTCTGCTCTTGAATGAGGGTGGTTCTTTGAAGTGCTTCCTACCTGATTTCATCCAACTCGTTAAGCTGCAAGAGTCTTTGTTGCTGGGCTTCATCCAAGTTCATGCCAACTTGTACTGTAGTCCTAAAGGTTTTGATCTGGAATTCTATGGGGAGAAGTACCTTCTTCCCATACACCAACTCGTAGGGTGTATGTCTTGTTGTATTCCTCCAGGTGATTCTATAAGCCCATAAGGATTCTAGTAATTTGTCAGCCTAGTCCTTATGGTGTAGCTGTATTGTTTTGGTAAGAATGGACTCAATAACTTTGTTGGTAGATTCTACTTGTCCATTTTCCTATGGATGGTAGGGTGTAGATTTCCTGTGTTTAATTTGGTACTGTTCTGTAACAGCTTTGACGAGATTAGAGGTAAATTGTGTTCCCTGATCAGTCACAATTTCTCGAGGTACACCAAATCTAGTAAATATGTCATTAAAAAGGAAATCTACCATTGATTGTTCACTTGCAGCTGGTAAATCTTTTGCTTCAACCCACTTAGTCACATAGTCAGTACATACAAGTATGTACTTTTTCTTTTTAGATGCAGGGTTAATGAGCCCTACAAAATCTAATGCCCATTTATTGAAAGGCTCAATAACTACTTGGGCTTGAAGTGGAATTTGGTCTTGTGCAGTAGGCTTACCCATTCGTTGGCATTCATCACAATTGAATACATAGGTTTTAGCATCCTTGAAAATATGAGGCCAATAATAACCAGATTGTAGAACTTTATAAGCGGTCCTCTTGTCTACAAAGTGTCCTCCACGAGGACCATCATGGTAGGATTGCAAGATATCATGAATTTCATCTTCCCTTACACATCTCCTGATTACCAAATCTGGTCATGTTTTGTAGAGACAATCATCGTGCCACATATAGTTTGCACTTAGTTGAATTACTTTCTGTTTTTCTCTAGGAGACAATTTCTGAGGCATCTTCCCTGTCAGAAGATAGTTATCTACATCTGCATACCAAGGAGTGAATGTAGAAATAGAAAACAAATTTTCATCAGGAAAGTTATCTTCTACTGGTGTGTTATCTCCCAGATGAATCATTCTAGATAAGAAATCAGCCACAAGATTATCCTTACCAAGTCTATCAATAATGTTGATATTGAACTCTTGTAATAATAACAGCCATCTTGTCACTCTAGGATTTGTTACAGATTTATTCATTAAGAATTTGATGGTTGAATGATCGGTGTGTACAAAAGCTTGATATCCTGTAATATAGTGTCTAAATTTATTTATAGCATGGACCACAGCTAAAAATTCTTTTTCTGTGATTGTATAATTAACTTCAGCTGGAGACAAATTTTTACTGACAAAGTAAATAGCATAAGGCATTTGATTTTCCCTTTTTCCAAGAACTACCCCAAGAGCTATGTATGAGGCATCGGTACAGATATGAAAAGGAAGGGACCAATGTGTTCCTCTTAATATAGGGGTAGTTGACAATTTTTGTTTTAGAATCTCAAAAGATATTTGGCATTCATCATCCCACTTGAATTCGGCTTCTTTAGATAATAACTTGAATAAAGGGGTAGCTAGGCTTGTAAAATTCGGAATGAATCTTCTATAGTAGCCAGCATGCCCTAAAAAGATACGAACTTTCTTTTGTGAGGAAGGTATTCTGATTTGTGTGATAATATGAATCTTTGTCGGATCAACTCTCATTTTAGAACTAGAGATGTGATGTCCCAAAACAATACCTTCAGTGAGAAACATTTTTTACTTTTCGTTACTTAGGGAAAGATTAGTTTCCTTACATCTAATCAAGACTTTTTCTAGACTGGTCAAAGCTTCCTGGAAGTCTTTTCCATGGAATGTAAAGTCATTCATGTAGACTTCCACGCAATCATTGGTCAAGTCAGAGAAAATGGCTAGGATAGCCCTTTGAAAAGTGGTTGGGGCATTGAAAAGTCCAAAAGGAAGAACCCTATAAGAATAGGTTCCCCATGGGAAGGTGAAAGTGGTCTTCTCCTAGTCTTCGGGTGCTATTTGTATTTGGTTATAACCACTAAACCCATCCAGGAATGAAAAATACTTATTTCTGGACAAGGTATCCAACACCTGATCAATAAATGGTAAGGGAAAATAATCCCTATGGGTGGCTTTGTTCAACTCCCTGAAGTCTACACATATTCTCCACTTACCATTTTTCTTGGGAACTATGACAAGTGGAGACACCCATTGACTATCTGAAATGGGGTATATGAGATTGGCTTGAAGGAGTTTTTGCAATTCCTCTTTTACAATATCTTTAAGGGTTGAATTCATCCTTCGCTGAGGCTGTCTAACTAGTCTGATTTGGTCATTAGTGTAGATATGATGTGTGCATGTTTCAGGGTGAATTCCTTTCATGTTTGCATAATCCCATGCAAAGGCATCAAATTGTCTTTGGAGCATTTCAATTACTTGTGTCTTTTGTTCTGGTTCCAAACTAGAGTTGATATACAAAGGTTTTCCTGGGCTAATATCAACAAGTTCAGTACTTTCTTCCTTCTCTGAGGAAGCTAGTGATAAAGTATATAATTGAGTGATATCAAGGTGCCAAGTTTGTTGAAATTCAGAACTGAAAATGTGTGACAATTCTGCAAAAGACCTCAGGTATTCAATACAATTTGTATCAGTCAAAAATAAACTTAAGACTTGTTCATCTGATTATTCTTGCATTCCTCTTACCTGTTGAAGTCTTAACAAGGGTTTGATGCAATCTTGTTCTCCATAAGGGTTTTCTAACCAGACAAGTATCTCCTGTGTCGGTTGGGCAGGAGGAAATAGGACAAGATTTTGGTTATGTGTGCCATTGGATATAGTCATCTCACCAGACCGACAACTGATAAAGGCATCTGTTGTGTCCAGCCAAGTACGGCCAAGAACCACAGGGTGTCTTGGTTTGGGGGATGATTTAGAGTATATGACTAGAAAGTCTACTGGATATTCCCAAGAAGCTAGAGTCACTGTGACATCATCTAAACTTCCTGCAGGGCTAATGATTGACTTATCTTCCAACTCTATCATGGTTTGGGTTGGTCTTAACTGGTTGATTTGGATCTTTTGCATAGTGTCAAAAGGCATTACATTAATTGTTTCACCCAAATCAATGAGTGTGTTTGGTAAAGAAATACCATTAAGTTCAACAGTGACTATTGGGTTCCCAGGGTCATTATATTTGTATGGCATTTCATAAATAAATTCAGATAATTGTCCCACCACCTGAACAAGGGGAGGTTCCTTCTTCTTCCTTCCTGGTTTTTTAAGGCAAAGATCCCTTATGATTTTGGAATATATGGGGATATTCTTAATGGCTTGCAGTAGAGGTATTTTTATACATACATTTTGTAATTCATCCTCTATATCTTTGTGCAAGGGTGGGTCAGGTTTCTTTACTAATAGTATTTTGGGGTAGGGTGGAGTATTAACTTGTTGAGGTACTCGTACGGACTGAGAAGTTATTGGAATACGAGGGGAAGTCTCTTCTTCTGCAAAGGTGGTTTGAGTGTTTTCTTCCTCAGAATGATTATCATTTTCTTCCTGAATTATTACTACAGGATTTGATTGATTTACAGTTTTCCCTGATCGTAGTTGAATTTCATAGGTGGGAAAGGTTTGAACTTATGTATTTTGCACAGGGTGGGTGGGTCGATTATTGGGGTTAGGGATTGGTTGGGCAGGGATTGATGTTGGTCTCGGAGGGTTGTGGACAGCTTGGTTTTGTGGTTGTTGATTGGCATTTATAGGTGCTTGTTGTTGCTGGTTAAGGTTCAAGGGGGTTGTAAATTGTTTTTGTATAGGAGGTGGGAGTAAATCTTGCATCTGTGGTGGGTTGAATCTAGGTAGTAATTTGGAAATGTTTGCATGATACTGTGGATATGTAGGGTAAGAGGGATTTCCATACACAGGCCCCCTCCAACCTTGTTGCCAAGGTTGAGTTTGATATTGTTGAGGTGTCCATTATGGATAGGTCATTGGGGAAGGACCCCATTGTTGTTTTTGATACTGTGCATTAGGGTCATAAAATGCATTGGAGTTTTGTGCTCTTCAAGGTCTTCTGGAAGGGTATGATTGTTCTTGTGGGACTCCTTCTCCTCTATACATGGCTTGTATTTCAAGCAAAGTTGGACACTCAGATGTGGGGTGCTCTAGTGTACATAGGCCATAGATTTCTATGACATTTAATGGACATTCTTTCTCACCATGCCTCTTTCAACATCTAGGACAGAATAGTGCTAAAACAGTCTCTTCTTCTTGTTTCTTTTTCAGTTTTAGGGTATCTAATTGGTTATTGATTGTGCTCAAGAAGTATGTTTTAACGTTTTTTGATAAGTTTCCTAACTCAATTTTGGTGACAGTTCCTGAGATTTGTCTTGTATTTCTGCTAAAAGAATCTCTTGGTGCTTTTCCTATTTTAGCTTGTCCTCTTGAGTATCTTCTACAATAATCTGTAATCTCTACAAAAGGATTTTGGTGCACATCTCCTGAACTTAACAAATTTAAAACTTCTATGCAGTCATCTCTAATACCCTTCAAAAATACGGTTCTTACTATAGTTGGGTCCGTGGTGAATAATTTTGATTTCTGGTACTTGTATAAGAACCTTTCTAAGTAGTCTTCAGGGATTTCATCTTTTGTTTGCTGCATTTTAAAATTTTCATTTTTAGCATTATCCTTACAATAGTCTCGGTATTTCCGTAAAAATGTGTCTTTCATCTGATCCCAAGAGAGGGTTGTATTTTCTCCTAAGCTCATGAACCATCTTAAGGCTTAATCTTTCATTGTAGCAGGAAAGAGCTTAAGTTTTTGGGCATCGTCTGAGTAGTTATAGCTTCTACATAATATATCAAACTTGAACCCCACTCTAGTGGCCGCGTGGCTCTTCACTCACATCTTGAACGTTTTATCCTCCTCCCTCAAACAGCCTTTAAAATCATTCAAAAACTAATGAAAACAATCTAAGCTAAAAAAAAATCACTTCCTACTGTTTGCAACTCCCCGGCAATGGCACCAAAATGTTGTGCAACTTATATGTTTAGTATAATGCACTCATTAATTATCAATCCAGAATTCGTAATCAATAGAGTTACAAGACATCAGTAAGAAAGGTAATTATAATGTCATGAGTATAGAACTATTCTAGATTAAGCATGCTAGAAATAAAACAAACTAGCAAATCAAAACACACTTTGGTTTTCTTTCACAGAGAGGCTATCTACTCCATTATGGCACATGCAAGTATGAGATGGAGTTCTTTTGACAAATCAACTCTGCTATCTGACCCATAAAACTAACTATGCAATCACACTTCTGAAAGGGAAATAACATATCAATCATCAAGATATCGCATGGGTAGTTCAATAGTCAATATACTGAGTATGTTGTGGTTCACAATGTGTTGTTGTAAACTTCACTAGTTCTCCTTCAAATATGCCTAACTACTGTTGCCACCATTTATGTCCATGAAACAAAATCAACTTCATAAAAACAGAAACAGAACATATGCAAAATAGAGTAAGTAAAGATCTCCAAACAATTGTATGATTGAAATCCTAGTCTAAACTATACTACTATCATCTAAAAGAATTAAGATTCAGCTAATCTAACATCTATACTATTGAAATCAATCCACACATTCCTCTTACTTAAATTTCAAAACATAGAATTAAACTATGCTAACAACTCAACTCACATTCATTCATAAATGATCAAGACCTGGAAATAATTGACATCATTCTATTAAAATTCAACTCAGAATGTGTTCTACAATATGTAACGCTGCTTCACATACTGTGTTATGCTAATTCTCTCCTAGCTCCACCATCCTTTCCATGACTATTTAAACAGTCTTAGTCATGAAACACAAGGAGGCGAAATCTTTAGCAAATCAATCAATTGTCAAATTTATATATTCGGTTACATATTTTAAGCTTCATCCTCATGACATGAAGTGTATGAGGGTGAAGCAATAGAAAAACAAGATTATCGTAACCTTGCTAGAGCTTTAATGATTCAGCAAACATCCAACAATTATCTTTAGTACGATATGGAGCTAAAATTGGTATATTTTGCTTCTTGTATCAGTACTGGATCGTGACAGGTGAGATTCGGTAAATGGTATCGGATCCAAACAATGCACAAGTGGTTGGTACCGGATCGCGACAGTCTGTAGCCATTGGTACCGAATCGCGACAGGTGAGATTCGGTACCAGATCTGAATGGAAGGTGTGCTTGGTACTGGATTTGGACAGTGGCAATCTGGTGCATAAGCACCGGATGGTTGAGCTGGTACATAAAGGTTGGACTCATCTAGAAGTCAAAGGTTATACATGGCAAATTGAAACATTAGTACATGAAACATTTAGTCTCCTAGCTCAATAAACCACAAAAATGCATGAATTAATTATACTTTACCTTATGACCTCATCAATGGCTAATGGTAGTGTCCTTTGTCATTTATCCAAGCTTAGGTAAGCCAAAAAGGTATAGATGAGGAGTATAATAGGGTAGTGGGGATGTCAATTTAGAGGCTCAACAGCTACACCGATATAACACTTGCATTATATGGTTAAAAAGGATTAAATTGCTCTATTATTGATTCACCCCCCCCCCCCCTCTTAATAATCCAACAAATATTGTTCAACAATTAACCAAACAATTTAACTGTGTATAAAAATATCAAAATATCAGTCACCAACCCTTGTTATGTTATCCTTTTTGTCGTTTCCACACAGACTTTTCTTTTTAAATTTATTTCACAGAATAGGGATGCAATAAGTGAAATCGAGATTGTGAAGGGAATGTAATTAGTGAAAAATGGTAGAATGATAGGGAGTCAATATGGATATTGTTCAAGTGAAACAAATCAAAACATGCTACCTTAAACGCAATCAAAACGTATCTTTGTCCAGAATTTCAAAGTTTAACAAGTGTTCCTTTTCCAAAACAATAATCCAAACTGGTGTCTTCTTTGAAAAATTTGCTTGTTGGCTTCCGAATTATTTTACATAATAATCTATATGCCCAGAAGTATTTAATCATAGTAACTAGTGTACCCACATTATCATTATATGATAATCATGATGAACAACATCATAATCGCTATAAGAAAAAACAATAGCCTTTGAGCCACGACCATAACATCAACTCCAGTAATAATCTTTTAAATCCAAAAGGGACACGTACAGTGTTTACAAATAACTCATATCCATCATTTATTTAACCATTGTTCAATGCATTTTATTCTGGACATTATCACTCTATTTGAGCCTCAAACATTTTGAACACAGGTGCCCCATTTTTAACAATCAACATAATGATTGAACCCAAAATAAAATTCATTATTTGGAACACAAGCTTCAAATGAATAGGTGGGTACAAATTTCTTTCCAGAATTGCCAAGCAAGGGACCAAACAAAATTGTGCCCAGGTAACTACGCAAGCACAGTGCTCCCATCAACTTCAAACTGGAGTAAATACACTTTCAATTTAATGTTTAGGGTTCACTATAGTAAGTGGTAGAGACAACAGGGAAGTTTGACTAGAGATTTTGTCAGTTGAATGGCATAGACAGCTCATTCCATAGGTTCCTTATCATAGTAGATCATAGAAACAATAATATGCAACATTTCTCTCGACTGCATGGGCTTCAAACAACATACTACAACTTCCAAAACAAACAAGTGAATCCAACCCTTTTTTCAACACTGCATAATGAGAACCAAATAAAAACTCGTGCCCAACAAAAAATCACGAATAGTGCTCTCATCAAAATCTGGGTAGAAATGTTCTCATACTATATAAAATTTACTAGGCAATAGTGATGATGAGGTTACAGCAAGAAAGCCAACAACTGATGGTTTTTCCAAGACAAGGCACAAAATGTTCTAATCTTTCCTCATAGTTCACATAAAAACCCACAGGGTCGAAACATGGTTTAGGTACACTAGCCACAAAGACCAGTAATCACAATCTATAGGTGGGGTATTTGCAAATCCCAGAGTTTAGGAAGATTGCGATAACCAATTTCAACAGAGAGGCTAAAATCAAAAACAAAACCATGGCAAAGCAGGCTCCACTGCAATCTTTACTTAACAATTCCCTACAAATGATTACACATAGCAAGGACCACGCGACCAACTTTTAAATGCCAACAGCCCCAGACAACCACCACAAGAAACCAACGATGCAACCATAACACACAATTCCAAAAACATTATAACATATTGAGAATCACAAAGACCACGAACAACTAGAGCCAACATTTGATTTAAGGTCAGAGCAATTCTCATGGATGGAAAAGTAATAAAACCTCATACCTGTAAAATTTTGTGAGAGGAGAAAACCCAAGACTGTATACTTCCTCCACAACCGGGCAAGGCAAAGTAGCAGCAACTACTAGAGCCAAAAATGCAAGAATGACTAGGGTGACGGGCCCGAGGGGAGTTTGAGTGACATGCATTTATTTCACATCGCTTCTTCCTTCATATCCTCATTCAATTCTTAGTACGATCAAATCCTACTAGCCAACTCACCATAGCACTATATTCAAAATCATTAATCAACCAAATATCCAAACTTTCCATATTACTTTTTCAAAGTGCATGATAGTTCAAAGTGTGCCACCCCTTGCCAATATCAAATTTCTTCAAATGACAACTTGCTAGGAACACAACCCAATGTGAAACTAATACAATGCACATAACCATAGTATCAAGGTTCGATATCACCCAAACTCTTGTCATGAATAGTACAATATCAAAATCAAAACTAGATTATAATTATTTCATCCACAAGGGAGCATTATCATATTTTATGAGAGATCATCAAAGCCATTTAGTGCCATGTTTTAATCACCCAACCACCACATATTTCCATAAACATTTTAAACCATGATCTGAAACAAATGAATTGTAGAAAACTATGTTGCTACCATCACATAGGCAAACAAAATATAAGTGTTATTATCCACCATAGTGCCATAAGTATAGAAATGGGGTCCCACCTACTAGTATATTATTAATATAGTTAAATAATAAGTCTTGGCAATCATTTGCGAGCATAGTATTCATCGTTGCATTTTCAAGCGTCAACAAACCGGTGACTCCACAGAGAAATCTGTTTCCAACAGATTAAGAACTCAAATTATCAGGTTTTGCAAACCAGGTGAATAGTAGATCAAAGAATTATTTACCAAAACGATTATGCAACAGGGGAAGTGAGGCAGTTTAAGGGGAAAAAATGATCTGGGACTTAGGAAATACCTCATAAAAAGTGTTACGTATGAGGGGGTTTGTTACTATATGCATAACATTGGATTGGTCACAATAAAGTGTTTCTCATTTTAAGGAGAAAAATTTCTGGTATGCTCTCTTAAATCTCAGGATGGAGGGAAGAAAGGGATAGCAGAAAGTAGGGAGGAAAATATAATATCTATCTAACAGCAGTACTGGAAGAAGAAATCAATTTCAGTGATGTCTACAAGGGGAACATCATGATAAATGTGTAACTTGATTATTATCGATCAACAGTACTCACAAAATAGCATCGTTGTGGTGAAATTGATCCAAAGTTTATTTATGATAACCAAAAGGAAAAACAACAAAAGAAAAATAGCGGAAATGAAACAACAGAAAATGAAAAACAACAAAGCAAAATTAAAACAGTGGAGAAGAAAATTATAATACAATAGTGACCTTCATGCAGCGTTTAACTTTCAAACTGGTTCCACATAGTGTTTCAAGTGGGAACTGTTGGTACTATAGGAAAATAACTGCTCTTCCAAGTCTTTTAGAAGATAAGAATTTGCGCCCAGGGAAAAAGTGATTTTAAAAGGACCCAGCCATAATTTTTGAAACTTCAAATGTCTTCCTCTGTCAGCATGGGAAAAATCTCAAAGAAAGACTTTCTCATTTACTTTAAACCTGACATCTTTTGCGCTTTTTTTTCAAATATTTCTTCACAGTTTGATGTCATCTCTTTATGTTTTCAAGGGAAAAGATTATTTGTTCCTCTAAAGATAACAGTGCATTTATCCTTTGAGGGACATTAGAAGAATTTAATTCTTCGATCTGTAGCATCATCCGTAGAGAATAAAGTTCTAGTTCAATAGGAAAAATAGCTTCTTGACCATAAACAATATGAAAGGGAGTGCAACATGTGCTTACCTTGGTAGTAGTGTGATCTGCCCAAAGGGCATAAGTGAGGAGGGTGTGCCATTGATGAGGATTATATTCAATGTGCCTCTTTATGATCCTAACCATATTTTTATTAGTAGACTCGACTTTCCCATTTCCTTGAGGGTAATAAGTTGATGAAGTGAAATGTTTGACTCCCAACTAAGCTAAAAACTGAGTCAACTTAGTGGAAATGAAAGCGGGACCGTTATCTATAATAATTTCTAAAGGAATGCAAAATCTGGAGAAAATATTAGTTTCAAGGAAAGAAATGACCTATTCATCGTATGAGTATTTAAGTGGGACAACTTCAGTCCATTTAGTGAAATAATCTGTGGTTGTCAAGACAAAAACCTACCATGTTGAAGATGGAGGGTTAATAGGACTGATAAAGTCCAGACCCCATTTTGAAAAAGGAAAATCAGGGAGGATAGGTTGCAAATTCATGGTAGAGAGATGTTCTTTCCCAGTGAATTTTTGGCACTTGTCACAAAATCTTGAAAATTCATAAGAATCTCGAAAAATTGAGGGCCAATAATAACCTTTTCTGATGATTTTAAAAGCAGTTGTTTTAGCAAAAAAGTGACCACCTACATGAATAACAGAATCTGAAGATCCATGAGTTTCTTGTAACAATTTATGTGCTTCCTCCTTATTTACACATCGAAGTAATATTCTATCGACAGATCTCTTGAACAAAAAGTCTCCTAAAATAATGTATCTGGAAGATTCAAGATGAAGCCTTCTCCTTTGATGAGTATCTAAATCATCTGGGCATTTTGGATATTGCAAGTAATACACCAGATTTTTATACCAGGGATGTTCATCTATATGAAGGGTTTGACTCTCAATGTAAAATAGTATTGAAAGAGGATTATCATGTTCTTCAATTTCTTCACGTGCTTCATCATGTTGAGATAAGTGAAGGGCTAAGTCTCGTCCCTTAATCGTTTTCGAAGTCATGATGGTTAAATCATTCTCCTGGATCTTGGAAAGACAATGTGCAAGCTTCCCTGAAAGATAAGTTTGTGAAAGCAAAAACTTGACAACAGGAAAAGGGACTTTTACTTGTGCGTGCTTACCTAGAATAAAGTGGCGAAATTTCTCCACAACTTTAACAAGAGAAAAAGCATGTTCAATATAAGAATACTTGAATTCATCATATGATAATCTTTGAATAATGTAATCTACTAGTTTTTCGTTATTCTAGTCATCACATTGTAGGAGAATAGCAGAAACTGCTTCCTTAGTGGCATTAGTGGATACGATAAAATCTTTCTCAAATTTTGGTTTCGCCAAAACCAGTGTGGAACTAATTGCTTTCTAAATCCTTACGAAATCATTTTCGACGTCTTAAGTTCAAGAAAAGGAGCGATCTTTCTTTAGAAGATTATGAATTGGTTTGACCATTAAATAAAAATTAGGAACAAATCTACAAACAAAGTTGATAATTCTCGTAAAGGATTGAACCTCCCCTTTGGAAGCAGGGGTGGGAAGGTTGAGAATAGCAGCGATCCTTTCGGGATCTATACTTATTCCTGAAGCAGAAACAATATGCCCAAGGAGCTTTCCCTTGGTAACACCAAATATAGATTTAGAAGGATTTAAATAAATACCGAACTTTCTGCATCGCATGAGAACTTTTCTTAGATGATCAAAATGATCCAATCGGTTCTTTGAATAAATAGTCAAGTAATCAAGATAAACCTAGATAATATTACCGATCAGATTGTCAAAATCTATCTGCATAAATCTTTGGAAAGTGGCACTTGCATTAGATAATCCAAAAGGCATGTGTTCATAAGAAAATGTGCCCCAACGTGTAGTGAAAGTGGTTTTGCACCTATCAAACCTTTTTACTTTGATCTGTCTATAACTAGAGAAACCATCAAGTAAGGACATCATTTTTTACCCTGCAACTTGTTGCAAAATCATTTCCATGTTAAGGAGAGGATAATGGTTTTTTACGCTCGCTCTATTTAATGTGCGGAAATCAATGCTCAATCGGATCTGACCAGTTGTCTTCCGAATGGGGAACAAATTTGAAACCCACTCTGAATACTTAACTGGGAAAATTATACCAGCTTTCAAAAAAAAATCAAACTCCTTCCTAATAGTAGCTTCAAGTGTGGGGTTAATGGGTCTTTTTTTTCCTAACTTGTTTTATCCCTTCCTTGATAGGAATGGCATGTTGTATGAGAGCAGGATCAAAAACATGAAGATCCTCATATGACTAAGCAAAAACATCTTGAAATTCATGAAGTAAATTAGTGAATTTCAGCTTTTCTTCATCAATACATTGGGCACCTATCTTAAAATTCATAGGGGAATCGGGTGTTCCAATAATCAAGGAAATGGTTTCACCCACTTTCCTTTTTTACTCATCTTATTTATGCATTTTTTTGTTGCCTACATCACTCGATGAAAATGAACTTTCGACAAGAGTCAAGCCTTTCAGAATTTTGTTGTTTTCCATGGATATAATCTCCTTGGACTTAAATGGTTCATTTTGTATGAAAGCACAGATGCCTTCATCAATAGGGAAGACCTTCCATGACTCTACATTGTCAGGAATGTGAGGACGATATAAATATTGAAAAGTACAATAAAGTCTTTGAGGCAAAAGTTACCGAATAGGAGATGTTGCAAATACAGCTAACCTGACAGCCATTGAATTAAGTTCCCTTTTAACATGAGTGATGTTAAATGATAATAATTTTGAAATAAGTATCCAAATAGATTGGGTGTATCATTTCATCAAATTATTGCTAGGAGAGTATACTTTACATGCAAGGTTCAAAACAAGTTCAAAGTCCCCAAAAACTGTACGGTGTCCACAACCTAAATTATAATCATTTTCAATGCCTAGCAATAATGCTTCAAACTCGGTAACATTATTCTTGCAAGCAAATTCTAACCTATAAGAAAAGTTGTGAATTTTACCTACATGTGAATATAAGATAATGCCAACTCCATTGCCTTCATTGGAGCATGAGCCATCAAAGTTCATGTGCCACATACCATCCTCCAGGTCAATTTGTTCCAGGGCAGTGTCACCCTCATCTGCAAAGATGGAGTACACCCCTAAGTCTTCCTCAACATGGTTTATGTTAGGCTATGGAATACTCTCTATGTATGGTGAGATTCTTCCTTCCCTTAGGACTATAATATTATTTCCATTCCGAGGAACGGATAAGTGTGTTCTGTCAAGAGAAAGATATCCACCTGTCAAGGCCTGCCAGTCTCTTCCTAAGATGATAAATAGTTACTTATCGACATGTCAATTACCTGGATGTTGAGGGTTGTCCTTATTTCAATATGTTCACACAAAACCAAAATCATGTCTTTAATTTCACCTATAGTCGACTGCTATATATTGTTATATGAGAGCATGCTTCTAGAATTTTCATTAGTACATGATAATCCTATCTCTTCCATGATGATTTTCAACATTACACTTGGACCCGAACCGCTATCAATTAGGAATAATGAGCTATTTTATCCATAATGTTTACAGAAATGAAAAATGGAGGGTTTTTTACAAGGTGTCTAAAATTATTTACACCTACTTTGTCTACAATGGAATCCTCTTCTTTAGCCTCTTGAGAAAGATTGGCTACGGTGGAAGATTTTCCTTCCATAAAAAATTTTAGATGCTTTTGTTGTTCAAGGAAGGAAACCATGTCCAGAAGAGTAGCATCGGCCTTGATATTAGCCAATTGGTTGAGAATGTTATATTTGGAAGAGGGAAGAGGGGAGGGAACTCCTTGAATGTTGGGATTTTTGGTATCTTTTACAATGGCAGGTTGTGAATATGAGTTTGGACTAGAAGAAGTTCGAGGGGGATCATATTTTCCTTTTGAAGCATAGGATTTATTCCTAGTGTTTATGATCATGAAATCTTTCGGTTTTTCCCAATCTAGAACAACAATGGTGGTTTCATGATTTTTGCCAAAGATCTTATCTATGGCACTCTTCTTTACCTCACAAGTACTTTCTTCGTGATTTTCCCAAAAGTTACACCAACTGTGAGACATGATGGATTTGGGATGAAACTTTTTTTCATTGGTATTCCTAAAAGGTGGTGAGGAAGAAGA
This sequence comes from Picea engelmannii, assembly GCA_009831015.1. Taxonomy (NCBI): domain Eukaryota; kingdom Viridiplantae; phylum Streptophyta; class Pinopsida; order Pinales; family Pinaceae; genus Picea; species Picea engelmannii. The sequence continues at coordinate 1,431,176 of ML777817.1, forward strand.
TGATGCCCCAGGAGTAAGTGAAGGAACATTTCCCTTTCATTCGTATGTTATCATCTGATTTTTCATGTCATGTACAAGTTGTAGGAGGGAAGACATGTTTGTTTGTTTAATTGAGTCCCCCTTGGGGAGATCTGTTCTTTCTAGTTGTTCTTCATATTCTAGACAAGTATGAAGAGCGGAATCAATATTATCAATAGATTTTTTTCAAGCCTATGCCGATAAGGAGAAGGTAGAACATTATAGTAATTCATAAAGGCAACTTGGTTCTGGGGGCGAATAAGTTCGGGAATTTGATTATACAACTTGGTGTAACGAAGGTTGAAAGACTTAATAGTCTCACCAACCTTGTACGCAATGTTATTATATTCTCGTAATTGTTCGGTTTGGGACTTGAACCAATAAACTAACTCTTCCCAAGTGGAAAGAATCTTGGGAGTGAGATCAAAAAAATATGTATTTGCTTTCCCTTCGAGAGAGTTGACAAATAGGCCCATGCAAGTATCATTATCATTAGCTCTTATATTGTGACAAGCATTACAGAATGCTACCAAGTGTTAGTCTGTAGTGACTGTATTATTTCTGTAAAATATATTGATGATTACAGCTGCGTGAGACATCCCCCGGGACACAGACCTGAGAAAGAGCCCCTGAGTTGAGTGTGTGGTTCATATCTGAGACAGAACTAGAATGTTGTGATTTCCTCCTCCTTGAAAAGTTTAGATGAACTCCAGATGATTATCAAGTGTAACACAGTGAGAAAGAAGATCTGTTAAGTTGGACGTGCATGTGGCTGAGTACAGGTGAATGTGTGAAAACCCATGAGTTGGGTGCATTGTTCTGAGACAGAAATGAAACGATGTATTAGCCTCCTATGAGCAGAGAGTTGAGATGATGGACTCCAGATGACTCTCCTATGTAATGCAGTGAGAAAGAAGATATGTTGAGTTGGACGTCCTTATGGATGAGCATAGGTGAACGTGATCATAGTGGCTAAGCACTAGTGAGTGTGGTTCTCTTGTAAGACGTGGTGAGATAAAGATATGGACATCCATGTGGTTGAGAAAAAATGGATGTACCCCTAGTGGTTGAGCACTAGTGGGTGTATGATATTCCTTGCTATATTTTTCAAGAGTCAAACTTACCTCTAACCCTATTTGTAATGTAAAGGGTACAGGTCGGCCCCACCTGAATATAAAATATAATTAATGTAAATCATTATTAATATGGTAATTATTAATTATATTATAAGTTATTGAGGTTGGACCTGTTGTTCCAATAGACACTACTTTTGAGAGGTTCAGTCTAATATAATTAAAGGTAACTTCCCCATTGAGTAATCATATCACAAGTGTGAGTTTGGAAATTTCAGCAAACACTTGTTCTTGGGAAAAGTGTGCACCTCTCTTGGGCACTAGTCTTCTATGGTTTGTAAGAACCCTTTTGTGTGCTAGGTATTTGTGGTGATGGAGATATTTCTCTTGAAGAATATAGCAAAGGATTGGTTGGGTTTTCTTCCCTTGTTGAGAAGGGATTCCCAAGATACTTCTTGTGTACTTGTGCATGGTGTTTCTTCTTGTGATCTTGGTTATTGCAACAAATTGTCTTTGGTTTAAGTAAAATGCTAAAAATGGAATGAAATTCATTCTTAAGCCTAGATTATTGAAAAATCAACATGTTTTTAGAGCATGGGTCTTGAAGAACCCATTTCACAAGAAATTTTCATCCATCTTCTCTCTCCTGCAAAACCGTATGGCCCTCCTAGGGTTTCCAGAAATTTCGTACGCCCTGCCTTTCTGAGAGGTTTCAGCACTTGGCACTTGGATGTTGGGGCTAAAAAGAGCATAGGAGGGTACAGCCTCCTCCAACGCACCTCCAACAAGCTTCAAATTGCATTTCCGAGCATTTTGACATTTTTCCCTAGGGTTTCTAGGGTTTTGCTAATTTCTACATAGAATTCAAAATTAGGGTTTTTGCAACTCATTGAAGGAGCTCTTCTATCTCACCAGTGTTCTCCTATACTTCAAAGGCTTATTGTTTGCATTCATAAGTCCAAAAAAACCTAAAAGTGCTAGCCTAGCCTAGCCATTAGGTTTTCTAGCCCAGTTGACAAGGGTTTGTGAAGAATCTAAAATTATGATGAACATAATCATGATGGAAGACAAGCTTGATACATCAAGAAAACTCAGTTCCCGGAAGACAAGACTTCAAAGGAAGACTTATTGTGGGTGATACAAAAAGTTTTACCAAAGACATCTATCGATGAATGGAAGGAAGATGACGTCAAGACAAGGAAGACAATCATCTACTCATGCTCTTACATTGAAGGGCCAACTTCAAAATAACAAGATGACAAATGGTGACACTGTGACTACCTTCTTCATGAAGATCTCAGATGACAAAAATCAACCAGGTGCCATTGGATAAATCATATCATCACCCTCAGGTATGCACTTGTAGGAGGAAGGAACCTTTGTTGAAGTCATGGATCCAGAGGGATCTCAGTGCATTCAAAGGAACAACACACTGAAAGTGAAAACTCCGGGTTTGATTGTTTTAATTATCATGTCTCTAAACTACATTTCTAAATATTGTTAAATTACAAGTAGGTGTTGTAGTTGTGGAAACAATCCTTAAATTTTTTTTTATTCTAGAGATATACTCATTATTATCCTTTATGAGATATTCTTGTTTTGTTTCCCTTTGTTTGTTTTCTTGTTCCAGACAGGTTAACAACAAAGGAATATGGTTATACTTCAAACTTCAGAGGGATTCAAAACTATTTGAGAAGGATGAAGAATATAACCATCATTGAGGCAACCAATGCAATAATGCATGATCAGAATCCTTCTATGATTCTATGGTCAAAAGCATGCATGACATGGTATATGTTCAAAACAGAAGTCTTCACCAAATTTTGAAGAAACATAACTTCCAAAGAAGCCTTCACCAAAGTGAAGCCCGAGATTGAACTCTTCAGGATATTTGGGTGCCTAGTGTATTCTCATGTACCCAAAGAGAAGAGGTCCAAGATAGACCATTCAGGGAGAAAGGATACATTTATGAGATAACAAGTGAATCTTAGAAAATATATCATATCTACATTCCTAGTCAGAGACAGATTGAAACAAGCAAAGATGTTGTCTTTGAAGAAGAGATACCCTGTCAAAGATCCAGATAATATCAAATGAAGATTGATAATGAGACAATACCTTCTCACCCTTCAGTAGTTCACAAGGAGACTAACATTATTCCAGCCTATCAAGTTGCTCTAGTTGATATGCCCAAAGATATTGCAGTAGGGCATAAAATATCTTCCTAAGCTCTACAAATTCTATAGGAGGCAGAGGAACATACAAGTCCCTCAAGGGACATCTAGAGAAAGAAAAAGAGATTTTCGAGCTACCCTTCAGCGATGAACCACTTCATTGATTCTAAGGCTCATTGTCTTGGAGAAGCAATAGGAGAACACGTATGGAAAGATGCCATAACAGAAGAATACTAGTGTATCTTAAAGAATGATGTATGATACATTGTTTTGAGACCAGTAGGGAAGTCTATGGTTACTTCCAAGTGGATCTATAAAATCAAGCATGTTATAGAAATATTTGCCTCACCATTGCTATCTTGCACAGAGGGCCTTTTTCCATTTCCCTATGCAGACTTGTCATCCCTTTTTGATGAATCCAAAGCTAAAAATACACATTTTTCCAAATATACGCGACCTATCTACTACACAGCATGCGTATACGTAGGATGCTACACTACAGCCCGCGTACATCAGGATTTGTGCCAGAAAATACAAAAATGAAGTCGGGTTTCCATGTCACGACATGAGATCTCTGATCCTTGGCCTTCCATATACTGGAAACGTTCTGACTCGGCCCTTTAGTTTCATTTTGAAGGCTATAAAATCATAATTCCAAGCTATGGAAAAGAGGAGAAAGCATTCAACTTTAAAAGCAAAGTTACTCTGGAGAAATTACTTCATATTGAGTTTGCATCCCTTTGTTCCTCAAGTATGAACACAGTGTTCAGCCCCCAATATCTTTCACTATTGTTGAGATAACCTCATTGTATCCATTACATGAGCTTGCCTTTGGCAGAGGATTGGAGTGGTGGAGGCCCAGCTGGAAGGAACCTGGTTTCTTGGTTTCGAACCGTGCCGACACGGAAGTTTGTAATGTTGTCACTTCTGCGGATCATTTATTAATAGAAATACTCCTTTCCCATCCTATTGGTATCATGCAAATATATGATTATTATCCATGGGCATGTTTGTAATGTTTATTAATGGATTATGTTATCTAATGTGCTAACCCCTTTATATTATCACTATATACTTGCTCTACTTGTTTGTTGAGAACTTGTTGTAGGTATAAAGCTTTAGGTCGAAGTGTTCAACAGTGGAACATCATCGAATGTTGGATCGAGGTAGGACTCTTTCCTATATTTCACATTAGTTTATATAGCATACATTGTAATTGAGTTGATTTCTATAGTCATACCTATCTATTGTGGTTTACCCTGGCCATAGAAATTTTTTCCCTCATAACAGAATTGGCAACTCCATTGGGGATAGATCTTCCTTCTAAGGGTTGAAGTACTTTTTCTTCTTGCATTGCTCTTTTTCCTTTGTGTTTATTCTTATATCACTGCTTGACAGATTCTCTTCACTATGGATCTGAGTTTTCATCCTTTTTCCCTTTCCTGGCCTTGTTTTAAATCCTGTACGTGCCTTTTTCCTTGACAGTCGTGTATACACACATGTTGTCTCAGTGTAAGCTACGTATATACAGACTTTTCTCCTAAACAACCACGTATACCACTTTCCCTTGCTTGTTTGCTTGGTTTAGTGATTGTTGGGTGGGATTTGATGATTGTTGAGCCTTCTTAGGTCTCTGTAGTGCTTGTTGAGATTCTTTGGGTCGACAGGAAACCTGTTTGGAGTTGAATTTTTGGGCGTAGTCTTTCTCTTTGTTTTTCATTTTTTGATTTGTCCTTGTACTCTAGGTTGTTTGTTTGGCTGCTTGGTATTCTACTTGAGTTATTTCTTTTATACACAGTAGAATTTTATATATCAGGTTGCTTATCAGTCCATGCATTTTCTTTTTTAGTATATTGAAAATACAAAAAATAGGCATTTTACATTGCTTGTCGTTTTTGTCTTTTGAATCTTTATCATTAGCTTAGTGCATTTAGTGAAAGATTGCATTTCACTTCTGAATTGCAGAGTTGAAATTGAAAATTGCACTATTTTTATACGCATATCATTCGTTGAAAAAGTTAAAGATAGACTTTGCATTATATTCATATTTATTTTCTTGCAGAGTCATAACATCATGAGTTTCACTTCCATACCTTTTTGAGTAATCACGGCCAATAAAATTTACGCTTTAAATTAAAATTGATTAGTCACGATTTTATTTTTTAGGGTGCACAAACTAGTCTAGGATTTAGTGCCTTGGAATAGGATTTTGTAAGTAAAATTCTCCAAGGCAATTAAATCAACATATGTGTCTGAGATAGGGAGTTGAGAAGTCCATTGTATAATTGGTAAGATCATGAGGCTCCACTCACACCGAAGTTAATCACGAGGTCGTGCGAAGTTAGTTGAAGGGATAACCCCCGAATACTCGCCTAGCATTAGAGATATTTTTTTGGATTTATTCGTATTTGGGGATCTTGCTAGTACCCATACGTCTGTGAGAGGCAGTGCTTTCAAGGTTTCGGGATTTTCTACCCTGCCCATACAATAATCCAAACTTACGACTTCTCGCATGTGCATCGGTTATGTAGTGGTTTATTAGTTGCTTGACTTAGGTATATCATAGGTTACTTGCAGGGGTTATTCTGCTTGTACCCTGGGTCAGATAGGGGTTAGACAGCACACAACCTTTATGGAAGATTACCTCTCTAGGGGGATCTGACCGACTGGTTGTTAACCCCACAAGGTTCCCTATAACTGATTATGTTACCTCCAAACTTTACCAGGGAGTCTCAGGTCCCTCTTAGACAAGACATGCCTTCTTTAGTGAGGGAGGACACTCAGCCACTTTAGCCCGTTTGCATGCATATTGGTCGTTTGACTTTTGGTATGCTCTTTGATTACTAGTTGGCCTTCGAAATCTCTTTTGGGTGTCATCATCATGGAAAGTGGAGTTTCTTTTGCTCCCTCATTTACTGCTACCCATCCCATGATACCTACTCATTTCATGGGGATGGATCCTTCCGCTTTTTACAATGGTATGTAGAATTATGGTACCCATTCAATGCCTTGGGTCTCTAATCATTTGTCTCATGGTATGCCTGATATATCGTCACACTTTCCATCCTCTGTCTCACCTCCTTATGTGAATACAAGTTTTGGGTCTGGGGGCATGATGCCTCCTTCTTATCCCTCTCCATTTGGTGGGAGTCATATCCTTCAAACACCTCTTACGGTAGGAGGTTGGAATATTCCTTCCTACGAATCCACTATGCGAGAAGTAAGTGCCAATTAAGCAATATTTCTACTTGTTACACTCCATCCACTTATCCTTCTTCCGCTATGTCAGTTCCTACGAACATGTTTCCCATGGTGGACCTTCGTCTGCCCTCTAGTGTTTCATCCGGGGGGAGTTATTTTTGTAGTATGGGAAACCCCCTTCACGAAGTTCCTTCATCTGGGGGAAACATATATCCTCACATGAGTAAACCTTGTCGTGTCGCTTTCTCTTCGCAAGAAGCTTCCTCAATGTCAATTCCCTTACAACCATTTATGTATCAATATGGAGGAGGATACTATCCTGACGGACAGGGACAGGGTGTAAACCAGGATCCTTCCTGACCTGCAATTCTTCAAAACCAATCTTTCCTTGGACCTTGGTCTCAAATGTCTCAATTCACCACCGCCACAAGTCCAGTCACTGTGAGTCAAACTGGCGTTATATCACCAATCTCTACTAGCAATGTTTGAGATTGGTCAACAACCTCTGCGAGTCATGTTGAATACATGTAAACATCCACTGCAAGCCATACTGGGGGCACAATTCCAATCACTGCATGTCATATTGGCGTTATATCACCAACCTCTGCTAGTCATGTTGAAGACCTGCAACTAGTTGTTGCAAGTCATGTTGGGGGCACATGTCTACTTACTAATATTCACACTGCACATCCATCACCAACCTCTACTAGTCATGTTGGATATTTTCTACTAGCCTCTTCAAGTCATGTTGGAAGCATGTCACCAGCCACTACAAGTCATGTTGGGGGCATTCATATGATTGATAAGCCTAGATTCCTTTACAGGATTTGTGAGGGAAGTCACCTTACTCATTTTTGTCATGTTACTGTTGGGATACCAGAAACGTGCAGCTCAACTAAGGGCCCTTCAAGTTCTAAGGCATCTATGGTTTCACAACACTTTGTTCCTTCTTTGGTTGATACAACAGTCATGTTGATGCAATCTTCGGCTGACACCCCTTTCCCTTTAGGGGTTGATGTGTCCTTTGACCTTGTTGTCTCACATCTCGTTCAACCTTTGGTCATGTCGATGCAATCTTCGACCGATGCCTCTCCTATGTTCGAGGTTGATGCACCTATTGACCTTGTTGTCTCCCATCTTGTTCAACCAATGGTCGTGTCGATGCAATCTTCCACCAACAACACTCATGTTTTTTGGGGTGATGCACCTCCTAACCTTGTTGTCTTGCATCCCATTCAACCAATGGTTGAGGAAGTGGTCGTATCGATGCAATATTCGATCGACCCCACTCTTCTCTTACAAAGTGACAAGTCTAAGGAAGCATTCATGCCAATGCAATTTTTGGTCGATCCCTCTCTTATGGTTCTAGTTCTATACCTTCTATGCCATGTCCTTAGCATTTATAGTATGTCACCTTATGAACAAGAGAGAGTTTTACTCTTCCCAAGTTCTCTCCCTCCAATTCTTGATGAGGTTCCCTTTTATTGGGATGGTCTTGTGGGGTATCCAATCCCTCTGCCTATGTCTTTTCTAGGAAGATACATTATCCGATATAACACAGAGAAGATAACCTATGTTAGCACTTTTCCCTCCTCAACTTGGAGAGCTTTCAATCTTCCCAAGCTTGTGTCGGTTCTTCATAAGATACCGACATTCCATAGAAGGTTTGCACGTGGCCTCCCTCATGACTTTCCGCCTAGAATCTCCCTAACGAATCTTAGTTAAGCTCTTTCCAACTTATCTAAAAAACGAAAATATTTTTGAGTGATTTTTCCCTTTCACACTCGTTAAATTGGATTTCAAAGGTCATGAGTCTTAGTTAAGCTCTTTTCCAACTTGTTACCAAAAATAGAAAAGATCATCGAGTGAACTTGTTTTTTTCACACTCATAAATTGGATTTGAAAAGACATCTATTTGGCACAAGTTTATCCCTTTTTCACACCAAGTAGACTAAAACACATAAAAAATGACATTTGTTGGTGTTAAGTTGTGATTGCATCTCATGCCCTCACTTGCAGTATTGAGCCTTTAGCCGGTTCTCACTTTGCGTTATAAATCGTTGCCTAAGCAAATTTTGCATCCTCAACCAAGCATAGCCTTGTTTATATCCTTCGCAATTTGACACCCTATACCCTGGAGGGAACATCACCCCCAGTGTCCATCTCCCTCATGCATTTCCTTGCATTGAGCATAGGTACGTTCCACTGTTAGAACTAGCTTTTCTTACTTGCTACACTCATTTCCTCCTATGTATCATAGCATTCATTTGTTATTAAAAAACAAAAGAATATGGGTAGGAAAGGAGTACTATATTATAATTGGTAGTAGTTGTGTCGCCTTTGAACAGAACACAAAATTATTGAGTCCTTGTGTCATCATAATTTTGGGTTTAGCATAGACTTAGGAAGCTGATCTCGTTACAAAGTTTTTCTCTGCCAATTGGTTACTCTTCCAGTCCCTATAGAGAACATTATTGATGCCTCCTGCATTAAATAGTTACATCATTGATTCTTTGTTGTCGGATTCTACCACATGTCTCATGCTCTTGTTCAAAGGATTCTATCAACCTGTGTCGGCCACTCCTCAAAAATATTGACTTTTCATGTCGGCCATACCCTCATTTTGTCTCAGAATCACATGATACTATGGTCTTATCATGCACCCTGGCGCTACTTTCATCATTGGTAGGTCACCTTGAACCCAGCAATCGACATTTCATCATTAGTCATTCACTGGGTGGTTTCCCTTGTGTTCGACGGAAAGAAATCTATTCACACTTTGGGATTTGTGCAATGTCTTGGATGCCATTAGCCTTATTGGTGGTTTCCTCACCTTTGTCAGCAATTTTCATCATTGGCTATTATTCAAAGAGTCTTTTTTGTGTACCACTTGCATTTAGCACATGTGAAAGATGCATAGGGTCATTCGTTCATGAACATGTTCTTCATCCAATCTCCACCAAATTATGAAGCTCCTTCTTTGTTCCTCGTGTTGACTAATGAGAGATGTCTTAATGCTCTCCTTTCAGCGGGTCTCTTTCCATCGACTTCAACTCATTTATTCTGGATATGGGACTTAAATTTTTATGAGTATCTTGAGGCTTGTAGTCATTAGTGGTAGGCTCTCTCACCATTGACAGATGGGAATACATCAATGTCTCCTAATCAATGGATTCCTCAAGTGTTCGACACTGACTCCTTTTTTCACACTTGTAGGAATGTACTCGGTGCCTTGATACCTACTTTCATTATTGGTAGGTTGTCTCGTGTTTGTTAACAACATACCTCAATGATCGGTAATCAAACAATGTCCCATTGTGTTCGATCTCAACTCCTTTATTCACATGATGTAGACTTGCAGCTTTGGCGGATGTGTATAACACTTGAAGACATCACTATGTGGCCGCATATTTCCTGATTTGTTGCTCCCTTTTCATTGGACCAGCACCTATTTGACTACAGTAATCATGGGACATCAGATTATACTCCATCATATACAGATATCTTCAGATTGGTTTTGAGACTGGTTCTACTGGGTCTTGTTCATGATTATGACATCATTTGGCATATAACAGCATTTGTATTTTCCTATTCATGGCCACGAACACGTATTTGGTATATTTTTCACATGGATCTGCAGTGTATTCTTGGTAGCCATGTATGCAAAGTTAGTATAGAATGTAATGAGAATTTGAGTTCATCCAGCTGGTTCTATGCCACTCCACTCCTAGGTTATTTATAATGTATTTCAGCCATCACATATACTCCTATGACCTCACACATTAGGGGGAATCTGTTATAGAAATATTTGTCTCACCATTGCTATCTTGCACAAAGGGTCTTTTTTCATTTCCCTATGCAGACTTGTCATCCCTTTTTGATGAATCGGTTATCACTCCAAGAAACCCTTTGTGGTTGTAGACCAAAGGTGCTTGGTAACTTCAAGTAAAAATGTTTTTGTATTTTGTGTAGATGGATCAGTAAGATAACTCAATTCAAACATGGTATTCAGACAGTCAAGATGGTAAACAAATGAACCAGTGCTCTCTAAGATTGATAATCAGCAAATAACTTTAAGGTGGATGAAGAACGGATTGCTAATAAACCAGTACAAAGTAGGGTCTAATTAACAATGAAGAAAATAATTATCAGGTTATGATCCAAATAATAAGATGACAGTCATTAAAGGCTTGACAACACAGATAAGAGTATAGAAGGAATGTGTAAAACTGACATTAAAATAGAAAGGAACTTGTGATTTAGTATTAGCATCAAAAGCCTGTATACAATAGAGAATTTCTGTATCCAAAACTGAACCCTTGTTTCATATCAAAAATAGACATTTATAGCCTCTTACAAACAGTTATATAGATCCTAAAAATATGGATCTGTATTTAATAAAGACAATTCAATTCTATCTAAACAACTTGAAAATAAAGTCTTTAATAGCTAAACTTGAAAGTCGAATTGTCTTCACTCTCCAAAATTCGACATCTGCATCCTTGAGCTTCTAGTATCGATAATGTGATGAAGAATAGCAGGACACATGTCTTGACAGTTGGATCTCCCAACGTTCATGGTCGATTTTTTAGGAAATGGTTTTGCATGTGTTACCAAAATTTTCTCAAACCTCTGATGTTGAACCTTTTGCATGCGATCTGATAGCCCACTGATACGTTGGAACTCCTTCAAAACCTGTTTGGAATGAACTGTCCTGTCCTTGGCTTCAAAAATTACTTTTCCAGCTTTCAACATCGCACTCGTTTAATTTTTCGCGGGTTAGCTGTTGAAAGTCGTCATTTTCCACAGCTAACGGGTTATAAAGTAATAGCTTTGCACTGGTGAAAGTCTCGATTGCGCTCAAAATGAGTTTTCACGTCTAAAATTTGATTTCAACAAAACTCAGTGTGTCTCCGATTTCTCACATTGCATATTAACAGCGACTTGAGCGAGTACCTTCAGATCTGGATGGGGTTTTTGGCTTAGTTTTTGTTTCAACCTCCTTATCTGCCTTTTGAGGCATTTGGAAAGCCACTACAAGTTGTTGTAGTCTTTGGTGAGTTTTTTCTTCCTCTTCTTCTCTCTAACACTTTCCTTAGCCAATCTTTCAAATGCAACATTGGTCTTGGCGAAGTTATCAGACAACTTCTTATACTTTTCTTTAATCACCCGCTCCAAGACCTCTTGCTGAGCTATGACCTCTTTCAAATGCTTGATTTTCTGAGACTTCTTTGACTTGGAGCTTTTCGATGTTTCTCCCTGTTCTGTCTGATTGAAGGTTTCATAGTTCTGTGCACACTCAGCTGACTACTCAGGACTCTTGGTGACAGGGCATTGATCTTGTTTCTCTGATTCTGAATCTGAATAGGGCAAGTTTAGTATATTGGTTCTCTTCCCTGTACTTGCACCACTGAACTCAAACTTGCCATCCCGGATGCCATGAGTGTTGAGCGTGATTTTCTAGGCCGGATTCGCATTACAATCCTATTCTGACATGTAGAATTGAGTTTCCATCATTACCCACTCTCATCAGCGCATGATTTAGATTTTCCTGACGTGGGATGATCATATCATCATTGTCTTTAGACGTGGATATCACGCACGTGATTCCCGCTTTCTTCAACCAACGTCCCGTGGAAAATGGCTCTGTTAACTGTTCATACTTGCCACTTACACCAGCGCGTGACCCTGTGGAAAACCCTCGTTAGCTGTTGAAAGTCTTCACTTTCCTCAGCGCGTGACCTTCTATGAACTGCTCTGTAGCTGCGGAAAGTTTTCACTTTCAATAGTGCACAACTTTGTAAAAACCGTTCCATAGCTGTGGAAAGTCTTCACTTTCAATAGCGCACGACCCGCGACCCTGTTTCTTTGATATTTTGAAATTCACCACTTTCAACAGCGCACAAACTTGTGAGAAGCGTTCCTTAGCTGCTGAAAGTCACCACTTTCCCCAGCTAACACTCAACTTTTGGACACACGTTAGCTGCTGAAAGTGAATTATGAAAATTTTGAAAAGAAGACTTTTATGGGTCATATTATTTTCTAAGACAAAAACCAAAACCTAAGTTTTGCAGCTATAAAACT
>ML777817.1:1446019-1480850 GCA_009831015.1 Picea engelmannii
TTATCACTCCAAGAAACCCTTTGTGGTTGTAGACCAAAGGTGCTTGGTAACTTCAAGTAAAAATGTTTTTGTATTTTGTGTAGATGGATCAGTAAGATAACTCAATTCAAACATGGTATTCAGATAGTCAAGATGGTAAACAAGTGAACCAGTGCTCTCTAAGATTGATAATCAGCAAATAACTTTAAGGTGGATGAAGAACAGATTGCTAATAAACCAGTACAAAGTAGGGTCTAATTAACAATGAAGAAAATAATTATCAGGTTATGAGCCAAATAATAAGATGACAGTCATTAAAGGCTTGACAAAACAGATAACAGTATAGAAGGAATGTGGAAAACTGACATCAAACTAGAAAGGAACCTGTGATTTAGTATTAGCATCAAAAGCATGTATACAATAGAGAATTTCTGTATCCAAAACTGAACCCTTGTTTCATATCAAAAATAGACATTTATAGCCTCTTACAAACAGTTATACAGATCCTAAAAACATGGATCTGTATTTAATAAAGACAATTCAATTCTATCTAAACAACTTGAAAATAAAGTCTTTAACAGCTAAACTTGAAAGTCGAACTATCTTCACTCTCCAAAATTCGCCATCTGCATCCTTGAGCTTCTGGTATCGACAATGTGATGAAGAATAGCAGGACACCTGTCTTGACAATTGGATCTCCCAACGTTCATGGTCGATTTTTTAGGAAATGGTTTTTCATGTGTTACCAAAATTTTCTCAAACCTCTGATGTTGAACCTTTTGCATGCGATCTGATAGCCCACTGATACACTGGAACTCCTTCAAAACCTGTTTGGAATGAACTGTCCTGTCCTTGGCTTCAAAAATTACTTTTCCAGCTTTCAACAGTGCACTCGTTTAATTTTTCGCGGGTTAGTTGTTGAAAGCCGTCACTTTCCACAGCTAACGGGTCATAAAGTAATAGCTTTGTGCTGGTGAAAGTCCCGATTGCACTCAAAATGAGTTTTCACGTCTAAAATTTGATTTCAACAAAACTCAGTGTGTCTCCGATTTCTCACCTTGCATATTAACAGTGACTTGAGCGAGTACCTTCAGATCTGGATGGGGTTTTTGGCTTAGTTTTTGTTTCAACCTCCTTATCCGCCTTTTGAGGCGTTTGGCAAGCCACTACAAGCTTTTGTAGTCTTTGGTGAGTTTTTTCTTCCTCTTCTTCTCTCTAACACTTTCCTTAGACAATCTTTCAAACATAGCATTGGTCTTGGTGAAGTTATCAGACAACTTCTTATACCTTTCTTTAATCACCCGCTCCAAGACCTCTTGCTGAGCTATGACCTCTTTCAAATGCTTGATTTTCTGAGACTTCTTTGACTTGGAGCTTTTCAATGTTTCTCCCTGTTCTGTCTGATTGAAGGTTTCATAGTTCTGTGCACACTCAGCTGACTGCTCAAGACTCTTGGTGACAGGGCATTTATCTTGCTGCTCTGATTCTGAATCTGAATAGGGCAAGTTTAGTATATTGGTTCTCTTCCCTGTACTTGCACCACTGAACTCGAACTTGCCATCCCGAATGCCATGAGTGTTGAGCGTGAGTTTCTGGGCCGGATTCGCATTACAATCCTATTCTGACGTGTAGAATTGAGTTTCCATCATTACCCACTCTCATCAGCGCATGATTTGGATTTGCCTGACGTGGGATGATCATATCATCATTGTCTTTAGATGTGGATATCACGCACATGATTCCTGCTTTCTTCAACCAACGGCCCGTGGAAAACGGCTCTGTTAGTTGTTCATACTTGCCACTTACACCAGCGCGTGACCCTGTGGAAAACCCCCGTTATCTATTGAAAGTCTTCACTTTCCTCAGCACCTGACCTTCTATGAACTGCTCTGTAGCTTCGGAAATTTTTCACTTTCATCAGCGCACAACTTTGTAAAAACCGTTCCATAGCTACGGAAAGTCTTCACTTTCAATAGCGCACGACCCGCGACCCTGTTTCTTTGATATTTTGAAATTCACCACTTTCAACAGCGCACAGACTTGTGAGAAGCGTTCCTTAGCTGCTGAAAGTCACCACTTTCCCCAACTAACACTCAACTTTTGGACACACGTTAGCTGCTGAAAGTGTATTATGAAAATTTTGAAAAGAAGACTTTTATGGGTCATATTATTTTCTAAGACAAAAACCAAAACCTAAGTTTTGCAGCTATAAAACTCAAAAATGAATTGAGGAAACTACCGATAGCCATGCTATCCACCACAAAACTCGACCAAAAGGACGGTTTCATTTTGGGAGCTAACAGAATCCAGAGCTAAAAATACATATTTTTCCACATATACACGCCCTATCTACTATACAGCATGTGTATACATAGGCGGCCCCACTACATCCTCCGTACATCGGTATTTGTGCTAGAAAATACAAAAATGAAGTCGGGTTTCCATGTCACGACAAGAGATCTCTGATCCTTGGCCTTCCATATACTAGAAACATTCTGACTCGGCCCTTCAGTTGCATTTTGAAGGCTATAAAAGAACAATTTTGAGCTATGGAAAAGAGGAGAAAGCATTCAAATTGAAGAGCAAAGTTACTCAAGAGAAATTACTTCATATTGAGTCTGCATCCCTGTGTTCCTCAAGTTTGAACACAATTTCTAGCCCCCAAACTCTTTCCCTATTGTTGAGAGAACCTCATTGTCTCCATTGCATGAGCTTGCCTTTGGTGGAGGATTGAAGTGTTGGAGGCCCAGTTGGAAGGAACTTGGTTTCTTGGTTTCGAACCGTGCCAACACGGAAGTCTGTAATGTTGTCATTTATGTTGATCATTTATTAATAGAAATACTCCTTTCTCATCCTATTGGTATCATGCAAATATATGATTATTATCCATGGGCATGTTTGTATTGTTTATTAATGTATTATGCTATCTAATGTGCTAACCCCTTTATATTATCACTATATACTTGCTCTGCTTGTTTGTTGAGAACGTGTTGCAGGTATAAAGCTTTGGGTCGAAGTGCTCAACGGTGGAACATCATCGAACGTTGGATCAAAGTAGGCCTCTTTCCTATCTTGTACATTATTTTATATAGCATACGTTGGAATTGAGTTGATTTCTGCAGTCATACATGTCTGTTGTGGTTTACCCTGGCCATAGAAAGTTTTTCCCTCGTAACAAAGCATGTAGCTGATGGAAGTGTCAAGAAATAAAAACTGAGATATGTGGCCAGAGGATTCCCACAAACAGAGGGAGTTTTCTATGATGATACACTTGATCCAGTAATCCCAGTACACTTCCATCCATACTACCATCCATGAGTTGGAAACTACATTAGATGGATATACTTTTGATGAGTTTGGGTTTCAAAAAATGTGTTGCTAATCCAAAACTATAGTACTACATGGTTGATGAGAGCCTGATTTTGATGACTTATTCAGGAGGTTGAGTTGTTAGATACAAGCAAGTTTTGACATCTGATTTCGAGATAAAGGATCTGGGTATGATGCACTACTTATTGGGACAAGAAGTATGACAGAGGACCAAAGAGACTTTTCCTGAGTCAAGGAAAATATACAGTGGGGATATTAAAGAAGTTCAGTATGAATAAATGAAAATCCATCCCTACATCGATGATGATGAATTTGAAATGATGATGATTTAGACGAGATTGTTCCACAGTTGATTGGATCACGGATGTATTTGGTTAAACCCAGACTCGATATATGCTATGCAGATAATGTACTTATCCAATTCTTGAGTCATTCGAGATAGACTCACTGGACAGTAGCAAAACATGTATTGAGATATCTGCAAGGCACAGTTAGATATGGCATGAGATATGGTTCCAGTGTAGACTTGAGTGCACGGATATGCAGAATGGATAGAAAGTACAGTGGAACGGAAGAGCACATCCAGTTGTTGTTTTACCGTGAAGTTTTCCATGGTTTCCTGGTGCAGTAGGAAACAAATCTTTGTGGCCTTGAGTACCACAAAATCAGAGTATATAGCATTGAGTGTGTGAAGCGGTGTGGCTTCACAAGATTTTGATAGATTTACTTGATTATGAGATGGATTCTATGACGATAACCAGATATGTGTGAAGCTCTTTGAGAACCATGTGTTTCATGATAGATTGAAACACGTTGAGATAAAATATCATTTTTCAAAGACATGATGCAGAGGAAATCAGTACACATGCAGTACCTTCCTACGCATGAGAAGATTGACAACATCTTCACCAAACTAGCTTAGTGAAGAATACCTCTATGTCTGAGAGGGAGTGTTGATGACTACAGCCAAGACAAAGTTCAAGTATTTATGTGTGAGACTTGTCCTGATAGAGAATTCCTTCCTAGCTGAGAGGGATTGTTGATGATTACAGTTGCATGAGACATCCTTGAGGACACATACCTGAGAAAGATCCCCTGAGTTGGGTGTGTGGTTCCTATCTGAGACAAAACTTGAATGTTGTGTTGGCCACCTCCTTGCAAAGTGTTGAGATGAACTCCAGATGATTCTCCTGTGTAATGCAGTGAGAAAGAAGATATGTTGAGTTGGACATGCTTGTGGCTGAGCACAGGTGAATGTGTGAAAACCCATGAGTTGGGTGCATCGTTCTAAGAAAAAATGAAACGATGTATAATCCTCCTCTAAGCAGAGAGTTGATATGATGAACTCCAGATGACTCTCATGTGTAATGTAGTGATAAAGAAGATATGTTGAGTTCGATGTGTCTGTGGATGAGCATGGGTGAATGTGATCCTGGTTGTTGAGAAATAGTGAGTCTGGTTCTCCTATGAGACACAATGAGATATAGATATGGACATCCATGTGGATGAACACAGATGGATGTACCCCTAGTGGTTGAGCACTAGTGGGTGTATGAGATCCCTTGCTATATTGTTCAAGAGTTAGACTTACCTATAACCCTATTTGTAATGTAAAGGGTACAAGTCGGCCCCACCTGAATATAAAAGATAATTAATATGGTACTTATTAATTATATTATAAGTTATTGAGATCGGCCATGTTGTGCCAATAGACACTATTGTTGACAGGTTCAGTCTAATATAAATAAAGGTAAATTCTTCGTTGATGAATCACATCACAAGTGTGAGTTTGGAAATTTCAGCAAACACTTGTTCTTGGGAAAAGTGTGCACCTCTCTTGGGCGCTAGTCTTCTATGGTTTGTAAGCACCCTCTTGGGTGCTAGGTCTTTATGGTGGTGGAGGTCTTTATCTTGAAGAATATAGCAAATGATTGGTTGGGTTTTCTTCCCTTGTTGAGAAGGGTTTCTCAGGATACTTCTTATGTACTTGTGCATGGTGTTTCTTCTTGTGATCTTGGTTGTTGCAACAAATTGTCTATGGTTTAAGTAAAATTCTAAAAATGGAATGAACTTCATGCTTAAGCCTAGCTTATTGAAAAATCAACAAAACCTAGGTAGATTCTCTTTAAATTTTGGTAACGGACGAGTATGATGCACTAGGTTCAAGGGAGAGGATATGTGCCACGGGGTACTAGTAGCATCTTCCTCGGATTGGAAAAGCCCATACTTCTTGAAGATATTAGTAGGGTTGGTAGTAGATTGGACAGGAAACGGATGGCTATACAAACTACCAATTACTGATGAGTTTGAAGGTTGAGATGATGAGGCACCTCCTATACCACTAGAGCCACCTACATATGCCTTTTTGTAAATGATGGGTGAGAGTGAGAAAGGTGAACTAGCCAAATCAAATTTCTCCTTACATTACCTTGTTGGGTTGATAGAATAGATTTCCTTCTTCCTATTTCAATGATAGGAGTGATTTCAGGAGATGATCCTCTTCTTCTCCTAGTGATGTGAGGATTTGAGGACATGAAAAAGAAGATCAAAACTTTAGGAAAAAGAGAGCTACGGTTGATTTCTAGGTTGCCTTTTCCTGGCCTCCTAGCGTTCATGAATACTTATGTCTTGTTCAATTACTTCCCACAAGCGTACAAGCTCAGTCTGGGTATTATCACTTTCTAAGATGGTATTGAATAAAGTTAAGGCAATGTTGGTTTGGTAATTAAGACCGTGCTCAATATTGGGCTTCCTTGTAGCAGGTATTGTCATGAGAAAAATAAATAGTCAAAGAATCAAAAGCAAACGCAGAAATATTCAAAGATAATTATGAATACAAACAACCAGAGAGATATGGAAGATCTCCCCAGTATGGTCAGCAAATAAATTTTGAGGAAAAGGTATGAATTACCTTACTCGATTATTTTCATATCTTGTCTGGCTAGGACAAGATAGTTGGGAATGTCACCCGGAGGTTTATAGCCTCAAAATATTCTCTCAATCTGCAAGTATTAATTACAAGGACTAAGGCTAATTTATAGTTTAAAAATATTGCAAAAATAAAATTTTAAAAAGCTTCTAGAATGTACACAGATTATGTGATAAATTAAACATGGAGATCAAAAAGAGAAAAGTAACCAATTCATGAATACACATATATGAGACAAAATAGCAATTTGATTTTATTTCATTATGAGATACCAAAAGTGATTTTCTCTTTACAAAACCCCTACGAGGGCATGGACCAAAGTCTAATTTAGAGATCTCCGATCAACACCATACAAAAAGACTCTAACAGTAAAGTAAAACTAAAATTAATATTCTGGATCATCTTTCCACAATCTACTACCATTTTGACTCGACAAGATCTCCTTTATCAACCATGAAACTTAATTCACAAACATACAAGAATACACAGACTATCATGGATGGATCAACACCTCTAAAACAAGCGTCTGAAAAGTGTGATTCAGTCTTGAACCTTGTTGTCTACAATAAGACCATGCTGTCAAGAATAGAATTAGGCCTTGAATAAACTCAGAAATGAATGAAAATTGAAACTATCTCATGTAACTAAAAAGAAAACCTTAGTCTTATTTTCTCCTTCTATTCTCCCCTTATCTCTTCTTCTCATTCAGCTTTTATTCTTTCCAAATAAGTTGAAGTAGTTCAACTACTTTATTTAGTTAAGTTGATTTAACTTAATTAATTAGTTTAGGAGAAATAAAAAATAATAATAATATAGTTAAGGGTCTTTATTAATAATAACTAAGTAGGTGAACCCCTTGTGACTCCCATCATTTCTTCCTTTTAAATCATGAAATATAACACAAAAAAAGATAATCATTTTGACCATATGCCACCCTTGTAACTCCCTTAAATATCTATTAAACTAGATATTTAAATATCAGAAATAATTTATATTATATCCAAATATATATATATATATATATATATATATATATATATATATATATATATATATATATATATCCACATTGTCCACAAAATATCAAAAACAGAGCTTGTTGTCCAAAAATGTTGAAAACCATTAAGTAATGTTCTCATCAACGAAAATCATATAAAACATAATTTAAAAACCATATTTGCTACTTTGTGAGGCAATTTTTCTTTTTTCACTGTTGTTTCCCTTAGACTTTTATGAAGTAATATGTGGTTGATTGGACCCTTGGGGTTGTATATTTCTAATCACATGGGAGCATTCATCCTTTAAATGCGGACGGGAGGACACAGATTTCGAGGAATCGGTGGAGGGAGAAGAAGGGGAAGCAGTTGTTTTTCCCTTTTCTTACATAGTTTGGGGATTATCATTTTTCAATCTCTTACTGGCGTGTAAAGATTGAACTGGCGAAACAGCACAGGAAATTTGGACATTGGGATTAGCAGGTGGTGGTAAAGGCAAGGACATAGTGGACTAGCCACGATGGTGAGAGACAAGCTGGTTGACGATCTCTTTCCAACCATCATTTGCGGGGACTTCAAGCTACAAAGACACATGTGGAGGAATGGGAATGTTGGGGATATTCTGAGAAGGCTGGAAAGGGGGTATTTCTGGTCGAGGGTGCATTATTCCATGGCCAATCCAATTAAAGAACCCAACTTGGAATAGTTGGTTCAATTCTTGTGGGTCAGTGTCAAAATGGATAGAAAATCTAGGCCTCCTATGGCCTCAATTCCAATTTCTCTTGTCTTTGTTATTTCGACCATTGTTTCCTCTACTGAAAAATATCATCTTGTAGCAACAGTTTGTCAGTAATGAAGCTCTTAATAAACCATTCATGACACTCTACTTACATGAATCAAAATTTGGCTCAAAAATTGACACGAGATACATGCAAATCCATCCATAACAAACCATTCATTAATTGTCATGTGAGCAGGGAGTGATAGGATTCATAGGAAATAAGGAGGAAGTGTAGTTAGCGAAAAATGCTAGAATGATAGGGAATGCATATACGAATATTGTTCAGCAATTAACAAAACAATTTAATTGTGTATAAAAATATCAAAATATCAGTCACCAACCCTTGCTATGTTATCATTTTTGTCACTTCTACACAGACTTTTCTTTTTAAATTTATATCACAGAATAGGGATGCAATAAGTGAAATCAGGATTGTGAAGGGAATGTAATTAGCAAAAAATGGTAGAATGATATGGAATCAATATGGATACTTTTCAAGTGAAACAAGTCAAAACATGATACCTTAAACGCAATCAAAACATATCTTTGTACATAATTTCAAAGTTTAACAAGTGATCATTTTCCAAAACAATAATCCAAACTGGTGTCTTCTTTGACAAATTTGTTTGTTGGCTTCCGAATTATTTTACATAATAATTTATATGCCCATAATTATTTAATCATAGTAACCATTGTACCCACATTATCATTATATGACAGTCATGATAAACGACATAATAATCACTATAAGAAACAACAATAGTCTTTGAACCACGACCATAACATCAACTCCAATAATAATATTTTAAATCCAACAGGGACACATACAGTGTTTACAAACAACTCATATCCATCATTTATTTAACAATTGCTCGATGCATTTTATTATGGACATTATCACTCTATTCGAGCCTCAAACATTTCAAACACAGGTGCCCCCTTTTTAACAATCAACATAATGATTGAACCAAAAATAACATTCATTATTTGGAACACAAGCTTCAAATGAATAGGTGGGTACATATTTATTTCCAAAATCGCCAAACAAGGGACCAAACAAAATCATGCCCAAGTAACCGAGCAAGCACAGTGCTCCCATCAACTTCAAACTAGAGTAAATATGTTTTCAATATAATGTTTACAGTTCAATATAGTAAGTGGTAGAGACAATGGGGTAGTTCAACCAGAGAATTTGGTAGTTGAATGGCACAGACAGTTTATTACATAGGTTCCCTATCATAATCGATCACAGAAACAATAATATGAAAAAAATTTCTCGACTGCATGGGCTTCAAAGAACAAATTGCAACTTCCAAAACAAACAAGTGAAGCCAACCCTTTTTTCAACACTGCATAATGAGCAACCAAATAAAAACTCGTGCCCAACCAAAAAGCATGAATAGTGCTCTCATCAAAATCTGGGTAGCAATGTTCTCATACTGTATAAGATTTACCAAGCAACAGTGACGGTGAGGTTATAGTAAGCAAGCCAACAACTGATGGTTTTTCCAAGACAAGGCACGGAATGTTCTAATATTTCATCATAGTTCACATAAAAACCCACAGGTTCGAAACATGGCATGGGTACACTACCCAAAGAGACCAATAATGTCAATATATAGGTGGGGTATTCACAAAGCCCAGAGTTTAGGCAGACTGCGATAATCAATTTCAACAAAGAGACTAAACTCGAAAACAAAACCATGGTGAAACAGGATCCACTGCAATCTTTACTTAACAATTCCCTGCGAACGATTACACACAGCAAGGACCACACGACCAACTTTTAAATTCCAATAGCCCTAGACAACCACCACAGGAAACCAAGGATGAAACCATAACACACAGTTCCAAAAACATCATAACAACTTGAGAATCACACAGACCACGAGAAACTAGAGGCAACATTTGATTTAAGGGCAGAGAAATTCCAATGGAAGGAAAAGTAAGAAAACCTCATACCTATAAAATTTTGCACAAGGAGAAAACCCAAGATAGTATACTTTCTCCATGACCGGGCAAGGCAGAGCAGCAGCAACTACCAGAGCCAAAAATGCAAGAATGACTAGCGTGACGGGCTCAAGGGGAGTTTGAGTGACGTGCATTTACTGCACATCGCTTCTTCCTTCAGATCCTCATTCAATTCTTAGTCTAGCCAAGCCTACTAACGAACTCACCATACCACTATATTCAAAATCATTAATCAACCAAATATCCAAACTTGCCATATTACTTTTTCAAAGTGCGTGATAGTTCAAAGTGCACCACCCCTTACCAATCTCAAATTTCTTCAAATGACAACTTGCTAGGAACACAACCCAATGTGAAACTCATACAATGGGCATAACCATAGTATCAAGGGTCAAGACCATCCAAACTTGTTCCATTAATAGTACAATATCAAAATCAAAACTAGATTATAATTATTTCATCCACAAGGCAACATTATCATATTTTATTAGAGATCATCAAATCCATTTAGTGCCATGTTTTAATCACCCAACCACCACATATTTCCATAAACATTTTAAACCATGATCTGAAACAAATGAACTGTAGAAAATTGTGTTGCTACCATCACATAGGAAAACAAAATATAAGCATTGTTTATCCACCACAGTGACATAAGTATAGCAAGGGGGTCTGACCTACTAGTATATTATTAATATAGTTAAATAATAAAGCTTGGAAATAATTTGTGAGCATAGTATTCATTGTTTTGCTTTCAAGCGTCAACACAACATATCATAGGACTGGTATATTTACTGTGATTTCTAAATTAACGTTGGTGAATGGATTAATGAGTCTAGCATGCTTAAGTTTTAGAATTTGAGTTCAGGTTTTGGATAAGATAATTCTTTAGTGATCATCATTGACATTTCTTTGTCTTATTATCACAAACATATAAAATAATCACCTTAAATCCTAATGCAATCATGTGATTCTTAAATATTGTTGCATGCACTGATTTGGAGAGTATGTTGGCATCCATTGAATACATACTACATATATTTCCGTCTATCTCTTTCCATAGATCATTGTTAAACATTTCCATTCATTCAGTAGTTTAGAGATCCATTGTTTTATTACATAGATTTCATTATTGTTGTTGTACCCATTTGAAGAATTGCCTTGGAGTTTTAGTTTCATTTGTTTACAAGTCATTTTTAGATTGCCTTCATTGTCTTTTAATCTAGTTTGCTTTGATTTACTTTTCTTGTAGCTTAGCTAACCACTACTGGAATCCATTGAAGGGCAGGTAACTTAAATCAAATACTCATGATTAATCACACAAACATCACCTAAGTGCATGAAACACTGTGATCTAATCCTTTATAGCACTAAGTTATTCCTATGTCCCAGTGATGAATCCTTAGTGTTAATTTCCTGCAGTTTGTTTTGCTTTAAATTGCTATGTTTGTTCAGATTGGTATCGGCCTTAGAATAGTTAGCCTCTAATCCTACATTCCCTATGCTTGCACCTCTAAGTCTACGACTCCCTGGTTTAAAATTTAATGTTGGGAATTAATAGTGCATATATTTAACCCCACAGTTTTGGCATCGTTTCTGGGGAGGTTCTAAAGGGATTAGAGCATAGGTAAGTTGTTTTTAAGTTTTGACTATTCCTTTCATGCAAGTGTGTTTCTTTTCATGCAAGTATGTTTCTTTTCATGTAAGCATGGTGTGATTTTAAGGGCGAAGAGAAGACGGTAAGACGAGAGGTAAGAACCTGCGCATCCACTCTGGTGGGGTCGCTCCAAAGTTAGGTTGTCATCTTCCTTTTAGTAGTTAAAATTTGTGTTTTATTAGTATTATCCATTTTTCTTTTATATGAGTAGAGAAGCTAACTTGTGTGAACATAGAACTTGGTGACAGAAGGATCCTAGTAGCATAGTGGCACTTCGAGTACATGATTAGCTTGTTTTCATTTTCTTTAAGTATGTTTTATTTTCATTTCTTCAATATTTTTAAGGTTTTCTTTTGGAGTTGTAAGATCCCCCATACACTAACCCATATGCAAGACAGGACCTACCATCTGGAAAAATAAAGATGCTCAAGATTTCGTTGAACAAAAGAGGAAATGTTACTCCAAGAGCTTTCTCAGATCCTAGCAGTAGCTGGGATCTTTGCCTCTCAAGAAGAGAAAATCTTGACAGTAGTCAAGAAATACTTGTACTTCGGGAAGTGATAGACAACCAAAAGATCCAGGAACCACATCTAGAAGCTCCCTATGATCATCCTTGCCGATTTACACAGGATATTAGACAACCATGGACTACATCCGATGGAGGGAAAATGGTAGAACTTGAGAGCAAGGAACTTCCACCATGCTCATCATCAGAGCCTTTATGCATTCAAGAAGCCGATCAAGAAGATTTGTATGGAATGATAGAGGAGGACATACAAAGTGATCCAAATGAATAAGCGAACCAAGGATATCATGACTATATTGAACATTGGTTCCAAATGACCATCAAATTGAGACAACACCACTCTTTTCTTAAGCAACTCTTCACGTCATATCATTTAAAATAGTTGGCTCCTCGTGTTCTGGTACTTATTAAAGTATATTATTCAAACATGAATGTGAGTATATTCATAATCATGTTACGCGCATGGCTTCATTGGAAGTATTCCTATACTTGAAAAGGGGGCATTTCTTAAGTCAGGTAGGATAGTAAATAAGTAAATAAATGTTGCATATAGTTGTTAGTTTGGTGCAGCATCATTTTTATGTCTTCTGCAATAATTAGAACTGTCAAGCTGAGAAACTAATTTTAAGGAAGTATTTTTTTCCCTGTACCTATTAATATGTTTTCATCTAATATATATTTTTCTAAGTTTTCTAAATGAATCAGGCTATGATGATTTGTTGGAGTTTTGTAGGTATCATCTTTTCAGTTGGATTGTGAGAAAAACTTCATGACCTATTCAGGGAAGTAATTGCATTTCTTTTGGTTCTATTGTTTCATCAAAATGTCTTTTATTCTGATATTTTGTTACCTAATATTGTTTTGGAACAGTTGAATCCCTTTTTCTATTATTTTCCAAAAATTTGTTTCTCTGAAGACTACTATCTGACCTTTATTAGCTTTGTTTTATTATTTTTCTGAATTGTTTTCCTTGCAGAAATTTACAGTTTAGGTAATCATTAAACTAAGAAGAAAAGAGTTCAATTATCAAACCCTTGACTTTTTGTCACAACCAATCATTTTCAAGAGATTTTATTTTTATTCTTCATACAAAATTTCAGATCATTTATTATAGCAGTAATTCATAGACCTATCTTTGATTATACTATGGGATTACATAAAGTTAAAATTCCATATTATGAGGCCCATCGACAGTTAGTACAACCTGATATAATCTCAAATTTGGTCAATAGAGCATCCTTATTAAAGAGTAGCAAGAGAGTGCATGAAATTTCTACCCATGGGAACACTACTATAATCCTATGTGAAGAAGATGACCTTAGGGACTAGAAGTACTTTAGGTTATTCTATAATGGCTTCATCCACCACACATTAAGTAAGTTTGGCCATGATATGTGTTTGAACTAATCTCAATACATAAGTCTATTTTTCATGCGAACAATATTTTATGAGCAATCTATAAAATATCTTCCAACCCAATACCACCCCATCCCGTAAAAATATTTTCAAAGATGCTTCCTCATTCACCCATGCAAACGCAATATATAAATGTTATCTTAAGGGTAAAGTTTGGGACAGGAGCCATTGATGGAAAATGGGTATAAGAGGTTAATCTGTCAAGATACTGAACGGGTCTACTGGCAGCGAGTATCGGCTTGTGGTATGACTAGGCAAACCCATCAGGGTATTGAACAGGCTCGTGGGCAATGGGGCATTTTGCCTGGGGAGAATATTTCTTAGATGTCAAAATTACCCCATCGAAGTACTGAACAGACTTGCTGGAAATGGGTTCTGATTTTGGCATGCCTTATCTATATTTATCTATATGAACAATATACTTGCGTAAATCATTAAGAAGAAGTATGCATGGTTGAACTAAAGGTTAAATAAAATCCATATATTTGTCATTTGAGAATAACCCTAAGTTGACCTTAAGACCCTATCATCCAATTCATTCTATATCTAAGATGTACTATCTTAAGAGTGGGACCATGATCTTAGAAACCTAATATACTCAACTGAAAAATTTACCTTTCTTACTTGAATCACTGTAAAACTTTTGAGAGTGAAAAAGGTTGATCGATTTTCTATAGGGTTTTCATTTGTTAAGACTGTTGATACTCTTTTATTTTCCTTTCTAAAGGAGAAAAACAAAATCTCTACTCTAATTTATACAAGACTCTCTGAGCATAAGTGTTCATAATCTTTTGATGAATTTTGTATAAGCAAGGAAATAGAAATCTCAGCTATAGAACAGAAAAATGGGTTATACATAAAGGAGGAATATTCACAAGTGATTTTTGAAAACTGATCAATTTTCATGCATTCATATTTATTGGAAATTTTTAAATGAATGTGGCACTAGATGTTCTTCATGTTATGATCAGTTTGTATTTTCATGATCTTATGATCTTCTTTCTCTGTGTTCAGGATTGGTACTCATAAATTGTGTGCCCACAATTTATTAGCAGCTCTCGGATTATGTTCTTAGCAGGACATGTAAACCCTTGGGTTTGGGGTGAAGAGATCCTCGGATCCCTTCCAGATCTTCATATTCTTGGCAGTATCTCCAACATCTCCAGCATCTTCAGCCAGTGTTTTTTTCTCTTCAACAGATCAACTTTTGTTCTCTTCGTCTTTCATCAATTTCCATCAGTTCTCAGCCTTGTTTCACTTCATCTTCAAATTTCAACATTCTACATCGTGGATCCACAGATCTTTCACTTGTTCTGCACAGTTTCCACTTCAGCATGCATTAGAATTCAAAGCAAGGGTAACTTCAGGTAAAACTAGTATAAATCTCTTTAATTTACTAAAGATTTGGAAAATGTGATGCATAACCACTATTACCCACTCCACACTCCACTATGCATTATCACAACTACTCAGTAAACCCTCCATCTTCGCTCCACTTTCCATAATAAAAATTATACTCTGATCATGAGACCAAGTAATGAAAAGGGAATATGTGGTATACAAATACAAAGCAACATCTATAGTGTATTCTCCTTGTATATCATAAATCATTCTTAAGCCATCCCAATGTTCTGAATAAGAGGATGAAGTCATTGTTGTCTATCCAAACAAAAAACCACAAAGTAAATATTGGTCTTAAAATTGATGTAAAATACAGAGTATAAAGACATCTAAGTTCATACAGCCACCATCACCATCATTTTATAAACCATTCTCCACATGCATACCATTCACCATCACTCTCTAATACCCCATCCCTTGCTTGTCCTCCATTTTTATGATAATTTTGTTTCTTTGTTTGAAAATCAATCTGTGGCAGTTTCCAAAGTGTCGCCCCCCAAGAACCAACACCTACACAAAAGAAACAAAGTCACATAAACCTTTAAGCAGAGTATCATAAATTCATCACCTTGTTTGCATGAGGACATGCAAATCCTTGGGTTTGGGGGTGACATTGGGCTCCACTTTTGGCATATTTTCCGCTACACAAATGCATTCATCATGATACCTTTTTCCCACATTTCGTCGATACTACATGCCTAATTTCACCATAAATCCTAATTAAACACTATCATTTATCATTATATCTAGTGTGGTTAATACATCATCTTTTCTACGTTTTTAGTGATTAAAAATGATTTTACTCATGTTTTATTAATGATGGTTTTTATCAAAGTTCTATTTTTGCACTTGGTTATGTTCCTGCACTATTCCTGCACTGGAAGTCATCCGGTACCCACACTAGAGATCATTTGTTACCCGCACTGGAAGTCATTCAGTACCTGCACCAGAACATTCCAGAAGTCATCTAGTACCTGCACTAGAACATTCCAGAAACCATCTGGTACTTGCATCAAAAGTCATCTGGTACCTATACCTGGAAATAGCCATTTGGTACCAGCATCCTACAGTAATTTGGTACCAACACAATTATCCAGTGTCAACATCCTACAGGCCTCTGGTACCATATTATAGTTCGAAATATTGGCACGCTTCTAGAGGAAAATCAGGGACATGGGTGTTGTCCAGAGTGATGTCGACATGCACACATTGATGTTAGAATTCACCTGGCTCGCATGTGTGGACGTCCAACTCAATGGGAACGATTCTGCAAAAATTAGCAAAAATTTCAAATTACCAACTTGTGCCTCGATTTCTGTGCAAATGAAGAAGATCTTGAAATTCTAAGATATGGGTTTTGTCCAGAAGGTGGAAAATTGAGCAATACACATGCAGTTTTTAAAAATTTAGAATGATTCATGAGTTATGGTCGGATATTCAATTCGAACTTGCCCAAATCACAGTAAAACCCAAATTTTTTGTAATTTGTTCTAAAATTGTCAAAATTGGTTTTATGAGTTCGAGGGTTTGATCGTATCCTCTTCTGAGCTGATTTCACGTATATAATGCTCAAAGGTATGAGAGATGGTTCACCTTTAAGAGGAGAGATCAAAAGGTTAACATAAGAAGTGAGTGTCATTGCTTTGTAAACAGATTTTTTTAATTAATAGACTGTTAACGAGATTTTGGTGCATCTTTTTGGCTTGATCTAATCTTTCTTAGCAGTGTTGACCACCTAGGAAGGGCCCCTCAATGTGAGTAAGCATTGTTATGTTTCCTTTATTTAATTTTAGTCCATTATATTTTCATTTTATTGTATGGTGTGATTTCTAACTAGTTTTATGTTAAATTGCAATTTTGTTTTTTATTCAATATTAATAATACTCAAGATTAATTCTTCATGTGTGTGCAAATTCATTCCAATTTTATAACACCACTTTGTTGTTTTAAACCACTGAAATTTTTTTGGCTCCTTTGAACATTGTTGACACTTGGTTCATGTGATAGTTATATAATATATTTCAGAACTGTCTTGGTGCCAACAATCTGGTTTGTATAAACAATATGTTTGTGGTATCATTGTTTGAGGTGCTGATCACTATTTGCACCTCTGTCATATGAAAAAACTCTCCTCTCGATAACATTTATAAAGTCACTTTTGAACATTGGATCTGATCTATGGTCATGAGATTTGGAACACATGGTGTATGTTATTTATTTTTATTAACTTTGCCTTCTTGAAACAAAACAGTTCAACATATCATAGGACTGATATATTTACTATGATATCTAGATTAATGTTGGTGCATGGATTAATGAGTCTATCATGTTCAAGTTTCAGACTTTGAGTTCAGGGTTTGGATAAGATAATTCTTTAGTGATCATTGTTGACATTTCTTTGTCTTATTATCACAAACATATAACATACGCACCTTGAACCCTGATGTAATCATGTGATTTTTAAATATTGTTGCATGCGCATTGATATGCAGAGTATGTTGCCATCCATTGAACACAGAGTGCATCTCTTTCCGTCTATCTCTTTCCTTAGATCATTGTTAAACATTTCCATTCATTCAGTGGTTTAGAGATCCATTGTTTTATTACATACATTTAATTATTGTTGTTGTACCCATTTCAAGAATTGTCTTGGATTTTTAGTTTCATTTGTTTACAAGTCATTTTCAGATTGTCTTCATTGTCTTTTAATCTAGTTTGTTTTGATTTACTTTTCTTGTAGCTTAACTAACCACTACTGGAATCTAGTGAAAGACAGGGAACTTAAGTCGACGACTCATGATTAATCACACGAACATCACCTGAGTGCATGAAACACTGTGATTTAATCCTTTATAGCACTAAGTTATTCCTATGTCCCAGAGATCAATCCTTAGTGTTAATTTTCTGCAATTTGTTTTTCTTTAAATTGCTCAGTTTGTTCAGATTGTTGTCGGCCTCAGGATAATTAGTCTTTGATCCTGCATTTCCTGTGCTTGCACCTCTAAGTCTACGACTCCCTGGTTGACAATTTAATGTTAGGAATTAATAGTGCATATATTTAACCCCACAATTAATTGTCATTTTTTGTTTTTGATTATATGGATAAAGGAAGAGTGAGCCATCCTACACTTAACAGTTTGTTGTTTCAATGTGTGTAGGCACAATTCCACCAGGAGATGTTGTGGTTCTCATGCACTCTACGACGAGTACATGTCCCCAAGTAGAAACCAAATGTTATCCTCAGTTCCTAAGGGTAACTAAGGAGATGATGTCTCGAGACCCTCAGGTTGCAAACATGGAGTACTGAGAGATATCTTGACCAACAATGTCCACTTGCAGATAAATAGAGCCCCACTTCACCACCACAAATCTCAAGATCATCATGAAGGTATCCACCACACCATATGGCTTCTGGAAGACATAGGGTTTTTCTCCATGAGGTACAAGCTAGGTATCATGGTGAGTGTCATTCCAATATTTGAGACATTTGAGTTTGTTGCATCTATTACTACTTTGGATTATGTAACGTTTGCTTGGACATTATGTTATTGTCATTGTTTCACTTTGGTGGTTGATATTGCGCCCTAGCAAGTGGGTCACCCTTAGGGATAGGTTTGCTACTGGAAAGTCCTCTTGACAAGTCATCGTGTCATTCTCGATCATACTTGTCACTTTCCACACTTCATCCCCTCATCTCCTTACCTTTAGGGTCGATACCTATGGGATTGTATATACAATCAGAATAGATACAGCAACCTGCCTCAACATCACACCTTCACTGAAAGGGTTGAACCCTTGACAGAGTGGCTCAACCACCGACCACAATAGTAGCTAGTAACCCAACAAGGTTAACAAACCTTGATCCGAAGACCACATAGTGAACTCCATCTTGAAATAGTGCATTTGAACCAATTGAACTAACCCACTGGGCTCTAAAATTTGAAACACATAAATTGAGCTTTGATCCACTTACTTGTGCACACAATATGAGAACATTTAATATAATCCCTCTAAATGCAACTACACTTTCAACCACTTTCTAAAGGTGACCTCGTGATTACAAGAAAAACCCTCAAAAGAATTGAACCTTAGCCAATGATAAAAAAAATTACACACACACATATATATATATATAATTTCCAACTTACCATTTCTTTTGAAATTTATGGAGAGCTTCCAACCATTCCAAAAACCCAGTTTTACAAAGTGTACTTTGTTCCATAATAATTTGTTCAAACATATTTTATCCAGACCTTCCAGAATCTTTTGCTCAAACATATTTTACCCCGATCATCTCTTTCAACAATTTTATTTGT
Organism: Picea engelmannii; assembly: GCA_009831015.1. Classification (NCBI taxonomy): domain Eukaryota; kingdom Viridiplantae; phylum Streptophyta; class Pinopsida; order Pinales; family Pinaceae; genus Picea; species Picea engelmannii. The sequence continues at coordinate 1,465,321 of ML777817.1, forward strand.
GAAGAAGAAAACTGAAATCTATGCACCAACTAATTCACACTAATTCTAAACATATGCCTATGAAAAAATCATTCATGAAAAGACTGATAAAGCTCCATCACAGATCCAAAAGGGTCCCATTTTCAGCATCCCTTCAAAGTCCCACTGACCTAATTTGGTCATTTGTGGGACATTAATATAATTTTATTTCAATTCAGTTCTTACAATAAAACAAAAATGAATCTTCAATAAATGGTATGTGCCCCATTACTATTAGATTGAGATAGCTTACATCCCCACGGCACCATGGCTCGTCTTCAGAAAGCAATATTTTCTGGTATTCAACTGCACCTTCTTGGGGGGCTTCCTCGGGAAGTACTCCGAAAATGCACAATATCCTTGTATATTTTTACCCACAAATGGATTTTGTTTGAAAAATGTTGCTGTTACATCCTATAACTCAGCTGAGCCCTTCCTCTTATCACTGTCTATAAGTTGAATCAAATTCAATTGTTCAAACACGAACTGCTTCTCTGCTGTAGTTTTAAACTAAATCACCATCTGGTTCAATGGTAGATCGCAGCCCACTACGAGCCATCATTTGAGCATAAAACTCAGCATGTTCCTATCAAAGAAAAAGGCAATAAAATAATGATCAGAAGACACAGAAATATGGAAAACGCTATCCAAATCAAACCGTCAGCGCCTTTACAGGAGCTTCTCTACAAATTAGAGGCACAATAACATGATAATCTCTGTTCAAATATATATCATTTCACTTTAAAGCATGCAAAACAAATTTTCCAGAGAAAGCATTAACGGAACCTAAATGCCAAAAACTTCCATGCAAAGAACAGGAGAAACCACAACAGCCCAACTATTATCGGTAATTTTGATTGCATGATTCCAGGTGACAGTAGTGGATGGTGACCCTTAATTGTCTGCTATGAAAAATTCCGAGACAGCAAAAGAATATAAAAGAAAAGATTTTGATCTCTCTTTACAGCTCTTTTTCTACTTCAAATTTGAGTGAGAAATGATCCCATAAATAGGTATGTCGTTTGTTTGTCTGCCCTTTTAAGGTCCTTTGGAACCTACTTGGTCTATAGGACCTCTCATCCATGGATCAAAAAACGAAATTGAGAATAATATAATCAGGTTTTAATAAACGAATGAATTAATAATTAGAAATGCCATTTTTTAAGAGTTCAGTTGAGCCTGACATATCTATCAGCTAAGGCTTTTACACTGGCACTAGTGTTGGGTGTAAGTGAGCAACAATTATAAGGAATGATAGCTATAAATAGTTATTGAACTCAAATCTTAAACTACGTTGCTTTAGTGGACCGTACAACCCATATTACCTTCAGAACATCTCCATCGTTAAATCGGATTCTTGAGCACACTTCTACCTTCAAGAACTTTTATTGTTTTTCCATGAGTTTTCAGCAAAAAGTTTTGTGGGGCTGTTTCAAATATCTCGTGTTCCCTGGCTTTGGACTCTGGACCTCAACACATCTATCAACAAACTTTCTTCTACAAATGAATTTGTCGCTTGGCAAAATTTTAAATATCTATAATGCTAATTTTCTTCTCTCACTTCAATTTCTTAATAAATTTTATAATTTGTAATAGTTTAGAATATTGTATTAGAGAGCTTTCCCCAAAATTATCTGAAGGGTTATGTCACCGTATATAATTCATTCTTGTTAGTTTTTAGGTCATGAGGTGTCTCAGCATAGGCCTATGTGTCCTAGGCATGCTGATGGACACATAAATTGACCCAGATCAGCTTTAGTATCTCAGCCTAAGTCTAACTTAGGCTTGCAGCGAAAATTTCACCCTTGAGTGGAATGTGGGGCCCAAGGAGAGAGGGTGCACCTCATGAAGGTTGTTGAGTGGTTTGTGGGCCCCTTGTCCAAAGGGGGCGCACCACTTAGTGAAGAGTGGGGTCCAGCCCAAGAGGAGTGCCCCAATCTTAGCCACTGTTGAAAAAATTGCCAAAATTTCGCGATTTTTTCCCCTCCCCAAAAAATAGCCTTGTAAAAATCATGATTTTTTCAAAAGTGAAAAAATCGCATCTTATACAAAAAGTCGGCGATTTTTTGGAAAAAGTCGCAAGTCGACTCAAAAAACGTGAGATGTGCCCATTCCGCGGAGATAAAGGCAATTTGGTCTTTTTTTTTTGCTCATTTGACTTGTTTGTTGTTTGTTGTTGGAGAAAGACGGAAAAGGGTTTGTGATCTTCCTCAATCATTGTGGAAGCAACTAAACAACCATCATCATCACCATCAAGGATTTTTAAGTGGAGCAAGGGTTCAATTTCATTTGTCAACCGGTGTTGAATCTCCCATTCATAGGTATGTATTTAAATCCCACCATGTTAATGTTTTTTTTCCATAGATTTTTCCAATTTTGTTAGCCTCTTTGCTTGCCTACATTTTGGTTATTTTTTTGGTCATTTTTTCATGATTTTCATGCCCATAAAACAATGTAACAATTTTTTTTTAATAGACAGCAAGCTTAAGCCTTGATGTTAATTTTTTCTCCACCCTCTTGTTGTCATTTTTCATTGTTAATAATCTAATCTAGAGGTCTGATTTTTTGTACCAATGGGCTGTTATTTTTTTTCTAGTGGGGTTTAATATCATTTTCTTGTTTTTTTTGTGCCTTTGGGTTGAATTTTGAAGTTGTCAATTTCATCAAAAAATATGTCGAAGCCTTTATCCATTTTGGGTGTATGGGAAACCTGAAGATAGGACAAACGAGCAATGATTAAGTTGCAAATTCTGTGGGTAGAAAATGTCAGGAGGGATTTGTAGGTTGAAATATCATTTAGCTAAAATCCCAAGGCATGATGTTGACGTTTGTCCTAATACTATAACCCGGAGATTATGAGAATTGCATTTGATTCACTTGAAGCAAAGGATAAAAAGAAAGATGAAGCAACCGCAAAGAAGGTTGAACTTTCATTTAAAAGTTTAGTGACATCTACCCCAGAGGGATAGTGTAGTGGGAGGGGCTCCACAAATTCAAGTATTGGGAGGTTCGCGTCTTTTTTTGTTCCACAAACCACCCCTAGTGCACAACCTTCCATCAGGTCAGTGTTGAAGAAAAAGGAGAAGAAAGAAGCAGACAAGGTTGTGCGGAGGTGTCTTTTCTGGAGTGACATACCTCTCAGCATCACCAAGAACAATCCATTTTGGCAGTCGATGTGTGATACCATTGTTGTTGTTGGCCCAAGGTTAAAATCTCTACCTTTGAGGAGTTGCAGGGGCCAATTCTTCAAGAAGAAAAGAAGGACATCGACTCTAGATTGGCAAAGTTTAAGCAATCATGGGAGATCACTCGATGCACAATGATGTATGATGGTTGGACAGATAGGAAGGGTAGGTCCCTTCTCAATTTCTCGGTACATTGTCCTAGAGGTACCATGTTTATCAAATCAATGGATGCATCAGCACATGTGAAAGATGCAGCATTGTTGTGTGAGTTGATGGATGCATTCATCCAGGAGATCGGTTTGCATAATGTGGAGCAAAAGATAACAGATAATGCAACTAATTATGTGGCTGCTGGTAGGTTGCTTATGGAGAGGTATCGTTCATTGTTTTGTTCTCCATGCACTGCACGTTGAATTGATTTGATGCTTGAGGATATGGGGAAAACCTCCTTCATCAAGGAGGTAATTGATCAGGATAGGAGCGTCCCCAAGTTCATATATAACCATACTTTCGTTCTTAGCCTCACGAGAAGACACACCAAAAACAAGGAGTTGCGGCGTCCTTCAATCACTCATTTTGCTACCAACTTCATTACTCTTCAGTCTTTGCTTCGATGTCGGTTTGAGTTGAAGTAAATGTTTGTTTCTGATGAGTGGCGAGATTCTACATATAGAAAGAGAGAGGATGAGAAAGCCATTGCCAGATTGGCGTACAACAACTCCTTCTGGGAAGGAGTGGCAGAGGTGTGCTCAGTGAGTGAACCTTTGGTAAAGGTTCTTATATTGGTTGATAGTGATAAGCCCGCAATGGGCTATTTGTATGAAGCCATGGATAGGACCAAAGAAGCTATTCGGGTTTATTATGTGGACAAGGGTAGCCACGAGTTTCGTAGACAGATGTTATTATGGGATTTGATTGAAACTCGATGGACCGGGATGCTCCATCAATCCATTCATGCAGCAGCAGTTTTCTTCAACCCCGCATTTTCTTACAAATGCGACTTTGATTTTCATGGCAAGGTGATGGAAGGGCTCCATACTTATCTTCAGAGGATGGTACCTGATATCGCAATTCGCCTTGATATTAATCACGAGATAGAGATGTATCGGGATGGTACCAAACTATTTGGCTATGAAAATGTTGTTGTTGCAAGGAATGTTTTGATGCCACGTAAGTCATTATAATTTAGAAGATAGTTCAACTTAGAACTTTATGTTTTTAAAATTCAAATTTCAATTATGTGTTTTAAAATTTATTTTAAAGTTTAATTATGTTTTCTTTATGTTCACTTTCTTTCTTATTTGTTGTAGCTGTTTGGTGGCGAAACTATGGTGCAAGGGCACCAAATTTACAAAAATTTGTCATCCCAATCCTGAGTTCAGACTTGTACCTCTTCGGGATGTGAGCGCAATTGGAGTGTATTTGAAAAAATACACTCAAAGAAACGCACCAGGTTAGAACTTGTGAGCAACTACATTTATTGTAATTTGTAATTTATGAGTCTATGACCCTCTAATATATTATGACCCTCAAAAGTTAAAACTCATTAAATTTTTTATGACCCTCTTACAGGTTGGAGTTCTCACGTCTCAATGACTTGGTGTATGTCCATTACAATCTCTGACTATGGCTGAAGCAAATGGATAGAACACCGAATGTGGATGCCATTTCCTTAGACAATATTGATGTATTGTCTAAGTGGAGGGTGGAGGATGAGATGCCTATCATGGAAGAGGCACCTACATGGTTAGAGGAGGAACCCAAACAACAGCAGGACCTGGAGGAGCAAATGGGGGAAGAGGAGCAGGAGGAGGAGCAGGGGGGGAAGGAGGAGCAGCTTGAAAACATCATGGAGGGTGATGTGTTGGCATCAACACAACCTTCTACACTTATTGATACACCTACTCCTACAAACAGCAATCGTCATCCACTATCAGAATCAAGGCCTTCTACTGTCAAGGGCAGGCCTAACAAACAACCCATTATCTTTTCCCGTAAAAGGGGGAGAGGGCATTGATATTAGATAGCTAGCTGCTAGTTTTGTTTCATTTGTCATTGTACATTAGACATCTACCTCAAGATGATAAGATGCATTTTATAATTATAGATGTGATGTCATTTTGTATTGGTTCTAACTTCTAACTTCTGGCCCTTCAACATTCAGTATCGACTTTGATGTATAATTTTTTATTTGGCATCCACTATATATATATCAGTGATTTCTCCATATTTATGTGCCAATGTGTTTATCTGATGTTTTTGTTGCTTTATATGTTTAAAATTTTGAAAAAAATGAATATATTTTGTATTTTTTAATGTTTGTCGTGGTTTTCTGATTTTTTGCCGACTTTTGCCGAAACAATTTTTTTTGGACCCTCGCCGACTTTTTGTCGATGCCGACTTTTTCAACAATGATCTCAGCCATTGAGGCCCAAGGCTGGGCACACATCTCAAGGTGAATGGGGGGCTGCTAGAGAGATAAAAGGAGGCTGAGGGTGAGAGGACATATATTATTCTCATTTGTGAGGTTGAGCAAGTGAGAGCAAGAGGGGCGCTTGGCTGAGGGCATTGTTGGCTGAGTGTGAGGGCAGTGTTGGAGCTTTGGCTGAGGAAAAATCTGCAAGAGAAGAGAAGGTTCAGCAGTAAGAAAAGGAGCAGAAGACAGGCCGTACCCAGCAGAGGAAGGAGGCCATACAGGACATACGGTGCACCAAAGAAGAGGTCGAATTGTCCCAGACCATACAAACCAGTTCTGAGACTGTTCTGGGCCAATTTAAGCGGGCCGTACAGTTCTTTATCTTGGCTGAGCAGACGCTGAATTTTCTGGGCTACTTTAGCTGAAAATTATCTTACAGAAATGAATGGGTTGCACCTCAAGAGCTAGTGAGTGCTTTGTGGGACTCTGCTAAGGGGAGCGAACCACTTAGTGGAGTGTGGGGTCCAGCCCAAAGAAGGTGGCTCAATATAATCCATTGAAGGCTAGGTTGGGCACTTGTCTCAAGGCAAGAGGGAGGTTGAGGCTGAGGGTGTGAAGAAGACACATTCCTCATTTGTGAGATGCAAGCAAGCTAAAGAAGGGCGCGTAGGGCTAAGGAAGAGGGCAACTGGCTGGGTGGTTTGAGCAGCCTGTTGAGGGGCAATTTCAGGGCATTTTGGAATGCTTACAAAGGCTGAATTTTTGCAGCTAAAGAGGCCATACCTGCTGGAGTGTATTGGGCCATACCAGGCCGTATTTTTCAACAAGCAAGAGGGCCGATTTGAGCAGGCCGTACAGCAGTCCAGGAAGGCCGAAATTCTCAGGCCATTCAGCAGCAACAGAGGGTCATTTGACACCCGTGTTGGCCTTTTAAGATAAAGAAATCCAATAATTCAATTCATTGAAAGTTCTCAACTTGTCATGGCTTTTGCTTCTAAATTTATTTATTTTGTACTATCGATTGGCTAGTTACTTAATCCCTCTTCTATTTTATGTTTTCTGCTTTTGATAAAATAGGATTAGGAGATGCTTTCCCATTTTGGCTCTCTCGTAATTAGTTGGTTGTATTTTTCAGTCACATTGACCTACTTTTGTGGTCATTAGTTGGACATTAATAAAATAATTGATCCAGGTGGATATCTGTGGCCACCCACCTCTTCCACTCGTTCAAAGAACAATTTTTCATTTTAGCAGTTTTTCTACAATTTTTCAGGTCCTGAACTTCCAGGGCCATTTTGAGGCCCTCAACGACGTTTTTTTTACTTTTTGAGGCCCAAGCAATAGCCATAGGTTTTTGCTTTGTTGGGTCAATCGGAATGTATCACTCTCGGCTAGACCTTTCCAACGATGTATCGAGCGCCCCAAACAGAGATCGTATGCAAAAGTTCCGCCCTCGAGAAGTTGACATATCAACTACCCCCATCAGGGCCCACAAACCTTTTGGCGTTTCATCTCTCAGGGTTAGGATTTTGGATGTTTAGGGTTTTCTCATTTATGCTTTATGATAAAAAGGCCTTTGGAGCCTCATTGCACTCATCTTCTTGCGAATAAACGTAACCATCACATCTCTTCTCAGAAATAAGCTACCACCATTCGAGCAAGTTTGTTTCATTCTGCATATTTACAGTTTCAACATGTTCTCTTTATTAATAGAAGTCAATTTTCACTGTATCTTTGTGTGTTTCTTTGATATATATCTATATTTCATTTCGTTCTATTTATAAATCTAGATCAATGGTATCAGAGTGGTTTGCTCTTTATTTGTTTCTCTGTGCATGTCCCCAACGAGGTCAAGGTACAAGGAGTTGGGACTCGAAGTAGTCGAGCCTTTGCAAGACCGTCCTTGTCGACCCTAATGGCCTCCTATGGAGGAGGAAAAGAGAGATGAGGGAGCAGGAGATCCTTTTAAACTGTTGCTCAAGCAAGCTCTTGCACTACAAAGGAACGAGATGATGGACAATTTTGCACAGATCCTTCAACGACTACCAACGGTCGACGCATCTTCGTTAAGTGGCCACTTTGGAGGCGTCGCCCCCTTCAAAGTACAAGTGAGTTTCGATATTACTGTATTTGAAAGTCAAATAGATGTGGATACTCTAGATAAATGGTTGAATCTGCTAGAAGGGTATTTTTCGGTCCATAATTTTTTCGATAAAGAAAAGATTACCTTTGCGCTCCTTAAGGCTATCCCCCATGTCAAAGATTGGTGGGACACTTACTGTGAGCAAAAGGCCACTGAGGAATCCGCAATATTTGTAGTCGCACCAACTTGGGATTATTTCAAGGATGTGATTAAAGAAAAATACTACCATGTTGGAAGCTACGATGATCAGTATACGAGGTGGACCACACTGCAACAGGAAAGGGACCAGACAGTGTCAAAGTTCACAAACGTCTTCCATACCTTGCGCACCAAGCTGGGTATCAATGACTCCGAACGACATCTAGTGCTCAACTACCGCGGCGATCTGCATAGATACATCCAGACAGAAATGGAGTTTATGGACATCTAGTCACTGGGCACAGCCTATCGATATGTTGTCAAAATCAATCAGAAATTTAAACAGAAGGGGGAGTTTGGATATGCGAATTCCTCACATCAAAAGCAGGGCAAAGGCAGCCTCAACCCACAGAAAAAAGGATAGAGCAAGGATGGACCCCCTCAGGATAACCAGTCCAAGCCACAAACAAAGAAGGGTAATGAGAAGACGAAGAAAGACACTGGGAAGTGGTGTGAATTCCATAAAATCCCCTGGCATAACACCAACGAATGTCGCTCGAAGCAGTCGTTGGTGGTCGAGTTGAAAGCCTCAGAGTCAGAGGCAAGTTCTGACTCTGAATCATATCTAGACAAGGGGAAGCGAATCATCGATATAGAACCCAATGCCACCGTCGCTACCACCCAAGGTCCAACCAAGTGAACCCGAAGAACCAGAGGAAGGTGAGCGCATTTTTCACTCGCAGATGTGGGTGAAGGGTGTTCCACTGCATTTCATTGTCGATAGCAGAAGTCAAAGGAACCTGATCTCAGGAGAGGTTGTCAAGCGGTTGGACTTGCCAACAACACCACACCCGCAACCCTATACCATCGGGTGGCTCTGTCAAGGGAGAGATCTTCACGTCAGCCAACAGTGTCGCCTGCCTTACGATATCAAACCCTTCAAAGATGAGGTATTGTGTGATATTGCCCCCCTTGAAGTTTGTGATGTTCTTTTAGGCCAACCATACTTATGGAAATGACATGTTATATATGAATCTAAACCTCAAACTGTTATTATTACTTTGGGTAGACAATTGTACAGGATACCAGAGGTAGCTCCGCCTACCGCCATTTCTTTGATCTCTGCTAAGCAATGCAAGAAGGTCATTTCCCAAACCGAGAAATTTGTCTTCTTCATGATTCGCTCTCAAAGTGAACAGAAGGTCGCAGCCACATCCATGGCCTCTGCACAGAGCCTCTCCACGCAGCAGAAGTAGGCGGACAAGGTCATGGAAGAATACACAGACATCTTCTCCTCACCCACTTGGGTATCGCTGAACTGTTAGGTCAAGCACTCAATCGATCTAACCCCTACTGCACCTCTACCCAATGGGTCAATCTATCGTCGCTCTCTGATGGAAAATGAGGAAATCAAGCGCCAGATCCAAGAGTTGCTTCAAAAGAGGCACATCCGACCCAACTCCTCACCCTGCGGAAGCCCAAATGTACTCGTATAGAAGAAAGATGGGACCTGGCAACTTTGCATTGATTATCGAGACCTAAACAAAATCACAGTCAAGAACCGGTACCCAATTCCTCAAAATGACGAACTTCTGGACCAACTAAAGGGAACCAAAGTACTTCAGTGAGATTGACCTAAAGTCCAGCTACCACTAGGTCCCAGTAGAACAAACTGATGTATGGAAGACTGCTTTCAAGTCCAAAAAAACACTTTTCGAATGGCTAGTCATGCCCTTTGGTTTGACAAATGCTCCTGCAACTTTCATGAGGTTAATGGATGATATATTGTGGTCTTTCACCAATTTTTTTGTGGTGGTATATCCGGATGATATCCTCATCTTCAGCAAGAATTGGGCGGAACACTTGCAACATATTCAACAGGTCCTTCACACCCTGCGGCAACACAAGCTATATGCTAACTTGGAAAAATGTTCCTTTGGCATGAACAGGGTCCAATACCTAGGCTACATTGTTGATGAGCATGGTGTGCATGTGGATCCAGCCAAGATCCAGGTCATTCGTCACTAGACAGCCCCAACCACACTAACCAAGCTTCGGAGTTTCCTAGGACTTGTCAACTTTTATCACAGGTTTGTGTTGGGATTCTCCCACATTGCATGGGCCCTTAGCCAAGTGACCAAGGGAGGTGGCAAGGCAAAGTTCGTGTGGGGAAAGTCGCAACAGCAAGCGTTCAATGATCTGAAAGATCGTTTGTGCTTAGCCCTAGTGCTCTCCTTACCTGATCTGCAACAACCTTTTGAGATTGAGACCGATGTTTCAGACTATGTTGTGGGTGTTATTCTCACTCAACGTGGTCATCCAATGGCCTATCATAGTGAGACACTATCAGATGTTGTCTGTAAGTACCCCACCTATGACAAAGAAATGTATTCCATTGTACAAGCCTGTCGCCAATGGAAGCATTACATTCTCAAGAAGGAAACAGTCATCCACACTGATCACAAGCCACTATAGTTCATGCAGACACAAGGCAAATTGCAAAACGACCACCATCAAAAGTGGTCCACATATTTGCAGCAGTTTCATCTCAACATCAAATATAAGACAAGGAGCATCAATCGTCTCGCTAATTGCCTCAGTCGACCTCGAATTGCAGCCCTAACCACGATGTTCCACTCATGTGGACATGAGGCCTCAGAGTGGCCCCAACTCTACAAGATGTTGATTTTTTTTGTAGCATCGAACAGGTACTTCCACAGAGACTCGGTGTCTAGCCTATGGAAGTCGTCCTTGTAACCTCTCAGCAAACCTTAGGAAGTTCACTTTATGAGCTAAATAATTAAAGTGAATGTTATTTTGTTAATTAAGTTAAATGTCTAAGTTAATGGCATTAGTAACTTAAGTTAGTGTCTGATTAAGTCATGACCATTAGATTTAAATTAAAGGTGAGATTAGATCTCAGCCTTTGATCACTTTAGAGATCTAGGGTTGGATTGATTTGGTCAAATCTCAATGTAATAAAAGGCAGCCTAGGTGAGAGGATGAGACATAGTGATGGTACACAAAGAGTGAGTGAGCACTCAGGTGTGTCGGGGCAGGGGCCGAGGAAAGGGTGCAAAGGGACAGCAAGGAAGATAGCAGCCAGCAAGATCGTAGGACATTTATTGGGCTAGGTTGTTTGTTGATTCGTATTTCCTTAAAAGGGTCATTATCCCAAGACGAGAGCCCTTATTTTATAGCAATAAAATCATCACAGAACTAGTTTTCCCGCGAGTGTTTTTCCAGGGGTTGGTTACCCGAATCTCGTGTGCAATTGTCTTTTATGGTTTCCTGATTTATTTGCTTCCGCTAAATATTTGTTTAGAACCTAGTTGTATTATGATTCAGTGAAATGTGCTTTGGCTGGGAATTAACAAACGAATGCTAGGTTCAAAAAATTAACATGGTGTCGGATCCTAGACTTTGAAGGCGAACCAGGTTGCACAGGCGAGATTGTATCAACGAGAATTGCAATTTGCAAGAAAAAAAAATTTAAGAGATTTCCAATCTATGGGAATTTTTAGCTACAAGGGTAAAAATTTTAAAAAATAGGAAATCGTACGGATTGACCGTACAACATACGGATCGTACACCAAATTTGATGCAAAGATCCGTAATTAACGATTGATTGTGCTAAAATCGGCAGCTGGAGAGAGAACAAGCAGCTAGTATGAAGTGTGTCAACAGAAGCGACCGCAGCAGGGATTGATGTAGGTTGTGAGAGAGTTGAGAGATCGAGCCGACCAAGAGGTAACGCAAGACGCAGGCAGGTGAAGCTGCGGGTGTGGTCAGCAGTGACATTTGCGCGCCAGGACAACAGTTGAAGGCCGCCAAGTGAGTGATCAACGGTGTGGCCACTAGGCAGCAGGAGTAGAGGTGGAAAATCGGGCCATCATGAGGTGATGGCCATGACAGATCAGTGGTGTATGCATCGACAGAGGAAAGGTGCAGCGCATGGGTAGCAGAGGCACACTAGCCAACAACGAATCGGTTGAACCAGCCGCCAATCAAAGGAGCAGGCTGCGCACGTGAAGAGTAGCGACCATCGGTAAAGGAAGTGGCTAGGCGCGACGGTCGACGTGCAAAGATTGTCGACTGTGAGAAGAGTCAGCTAAGAAATTTTAGCAACCGCCATTTTTATTGAACCGCCGATTGAGGTGGTCGGGCCGGCACAGAAGTGCGCACAGCAACTAAGCAGGAGGCGACGACAATTGGTGTCGTTGTAGCAGGGTGCAAGAAGTCTATCGGCAGCCAAGAAATTGTTGACTGGGATAGTCGCCAGCATAACAGAAGTGGCCATCATGGACAAGAGACACAAGGAGGCTACAGAGGGCCCCAGAATTGCCCAGTAGAGGCCACAGGGGTCGGGCAGGTCTGGGCAGCCTCTGAAGACGTTCAAGCAGCGAACAAAAGCCCAGGACAGTGGGCAAAATTGTCGGGCAACAATCAGAAAGGACCCATGCAGCAATAGGAGGTTGTGGGCAACCCCGAGCAGCCCCGAGAAGAGGACCGAGCAGCGGGCAGCGAGTCCCGGATAGGGATTCGGGCAGTTGAAAAATTGCAGATTGGCTTGCGAGTAATGGCAAGCAAGGTGACGAAGAACGAGGAGTAAGCAGCTCTGAAGGTTGAGCAACTCAAAAGGAGTCCACCTTAAGGTTCATGTGGGAAGGAGTTGCCTTCCAAGTCCGTCCAAAAGAAGTCATGGTTTGAGATGGCCATGCAGAATGCTCAGGAGCAGGAGGCTTCTAGAAGCATAATCAGAGGAAAGTCTTCAAAGCAGAGTCTGACCAAGATGGTAGGAAGAGCTTTGTGTCAGAGGGAGCAGCCAATCTGGAGGATTGGAGAGAAGCCATGGCAGCGGATATGGTAGCGAAGACAGAGCCACTTGTAGAGAGTGGAAGTACCTTCCTTGCTAAGAGGGAGTGTTGGCTTTTGTAGCATCGGACAGGTACTTCCAAACAGGCTCGGTGTCTAGCCTGTGGAAGTTGTCCTTGTAACCTCTCAATAGACCTTAGAGAGTTCACTTTGTGAGCTAAATAATTAAAGTGAATGTTCTTTTGTTAATTAAGTTAAATGCCTAAGTTAATGGCATTAGTAACTTAAGTGAGTGTTTGATTAAGTCATGACTGTTAGATCTAAAGTGAAGGTGAGAATAGATCTCAACCTTTGATCACTTTGGAGATCTAGGGTTAGTGATTGATTTAGTCAAATCTCAATGTAATAAAAAGCAGCCTAGGTGAGGAGATGAAACACATTTGTGTGAAGATGTGAGAGAGTCACATACAAACTGTTAGAGACTCACATAGAGTGTGAGGGTGTGATAGAGACTACACACAAAGAGTGAGCTTTCAGGTGTGGAGGTGCAGGGATTTGAGGGAAAGAGACAAAGTGACAGCAAGGGTTTTAGCAGCCTTGAGGTTTGTGAGGCTAGGCTAATTGTTGTAATTGTAATTTACTCAAAGGGGTCATTTTCCCAAGAAGGGAGCCCCAAATTAATAATAAAATCTCAGAGAACTAGCTTTTCCGTGGGGGTTTTTCCAGAGGTGTTTACCCGAATCTCGTGTGCAAATGTGTGTTCTGGTTTCCTGATTTATTTGCTTCCGCTGAATACTTATTCATTAAGAACCTAGCTCTATCGTGATTCAATAGAATTTGTTTTTGCTCAGAATTAACAATCTGGTGCTAGGTTAAAGAAAATTAATACAAGAGCGATCCTGACTTCGCTACCACTTACCAGATGTTGGGCACAAGCGCGACTATCCCTAACTTTCATCTTCAAGACAAATTGTTATGCCATCTGGGCCACCTCTGTGTTCCTACAAGCGAGCATGCGAAGTTGATTTGGGAAGCTTACTACAGTCGGATGGCAGGACACTTTGGCATGGAAAAGACCGTGGCAGTGCCACAGAAGCATTTCTATTGGTCGAAACTTCAATAGGATGTCAGCAAGTATATCAAGTCCTGCACTACATGTGCCATTGTCAAACCAGCCGCTAAGAAGCAAGCCCTGTACACCCCTCTACCTACTCCCGAAAGGCCCTGTGAACCCATCTCAATGGACTACATTCCTGGCCTTCCTTCAACCAAGCAAGGTAATGACTGTGTTTTTGTGGTTGTTGATTGGTTTTCTAAGATCGCCATTCTAACAATCTACAAGAAGAGTATCACAGCGAAGGCCACTACAAAGCTCTTCTTCAAACAGGTGTGGGTACACTTCGGGATACCACAAACCATCATATCAAATCGAGACAACAGGTTTCTAAGCACATTCTGGTCAAGCCTCCGATCACTGTTGGACACCAAGTTCACCAAATCCATTGCCTTCCACCCCCAAACTGATGGCCAGACAAAGGTCGTCAACAGAATGTTCGTGCATATCTTGCGCATGTACAACTCCAAACATCCACCCACATGGGATGAGAGTCTTCCCTATGTTCAACATAGCTACAACAAAGCCTTCCATAGCTCAACCGACCACACCCCTTTCAGGTGGGGTTGGGATTTCAACCATTGGGTCCCATTGATGTCGCACTGCCCCTTGCATCCACACAGGCAGAATCATCCCATGTTCAATCTAAGGCCAATAAAGTGTTGAAATAATGTAACTACAAAGAGTATTCTTATTATTATTGATATATTATTCATGGGATCAATCCCCATTGTGGATTGATCATGTCGGTTATTGTATTAGGACCAAATCCCCTTTTGCGGATTGGTCAACAAACAATTGTAATAGGCAGAATAAGAAGTCGGTCCCAGCAGTTATTATTGAGACCCAAAAATATAATAAAGGTGGGTTTACCCACCCAGAGTGAGAAGTCGGCCCTGCCAGTAAAGACACTTCACATGTGCCAGACTTGTATATATAGAGAGGCCAGCGCCTCACTTTGACACACAACTCACTTGCTCATTCTGAGAGGCAAGTTTCGATTTACCAGTTGGAGAGAGAGAGAAGAGTGGCGCATCTTTTGGAGAGGACTTTCTGTATTGGTTTGAGTTATCTCTTGACATTGTATTGGCAATCTATAATAAGGAAGTTTTACTGGGTTTTCTTCACCTAGAGGGTTTCCCAGAATAAATGTTGTGTCTCTTGTGAATGTGTATTTCTCAGTGATCTTGTTCTTATGTTGTTGTTATTTATTGAAATGCAAAGAACTATAATAATGGCATAAACATTAACATGGTATCAGAGCCAACCTGAAGGAAGCATATTTCGCAAGAGAAAAACGTCACTGTTGTCATACTTGCAAATTAGGGTTTTTTAAAAGTGAAGCTTTTCAGCTCCAAAACCACCTAGAAAGTTGCACCCTCCCCCAAGGATCATTTTGGCACCTTCAGCGCACCTTTTCAATGGTTGGATCTCCCGGAAAGTGAAACCCTGGTTTCACAAAGTACTAGAAGTACCAAAAAACCAGAGTACCAAAAGTACCAGAGGTACCAGAAAACCAGAAGCACCAGTCCAGAAATCCACAGATCAATTTTGGAAAGGCAAAAGTTGGATTTTCTCAGATCCAAGTACACCAGGCTACTCGCCTCAACCAAGCGCACCTCCTGGTAAGGTCAAAAATTGATTTTAAGCATTTTCATTTTTGGTCATTTTTCATAGCCCCAAGTACAAGATGTCTGCAAG